>JBBPCW010000001.1:10195237-10208562 GCA_037974425.1 Phenacogrammus interruptus
TGTGTGTGTGTGTGTGTGTGTGTGTGTGTGTGTGTGTGTGTGTGTGTGTGTGTGTGTGTGTGTGTGTGTGTCTACCCCCCTCTTGGACCTACTTGTGACTGTCTCTGTCTTCTTTGTTGGGGGCGTGTATGATTGATCCGCGTTATTTTTGGGTGGTGGATCAGGGGGCTGTTGACAGCTCAGACCAGAAACAGCTGCAGGGTCCTGGGGCAGAGCAGAGGGACAGGCACAGGGAACCCTCCTGTGGCTAGCAGGATGGCCAGTAAAGGTGAGGAGCATGAAAATACATGAAAGAAGGACTGAGCCCCCACCGTAGCATTTTTACCGCAGAAGGAAACTTGAGCTGAGGGGGTTTTGTGACTCTCAATGACTCTCAGCCTGGACTCAAGTAGCTTTGCTTCTCCTGTGACAGGGCTTGCAGTGCTTTGGGTGGTCAGTCAGCTGTAGGAGCACAGTGGTTCAGGACGGTTAGTCTCTTTCTTGCTTTTCATTGATTATGTTTGAGGGTTTGGTGGAGGGGATAGGAGGTATATTGGTTCTGGTAGTTGGTTTGATGTGGGAGTTGAGAACAGAATTGTGTTCTGGATTCTTTCTAAATATTAGGGAACTAAAAGCAGTGAGAGTATGTGTGTGTGTGGGGGGGGTGGTGTTTATGGTCAGAAATGTTCTGCTCATGGTGTCAAATTTCCTTTCTTAAGTCTCTTAAGTTGCACAGTTTGATGATTGTATCTGTTAAATTCAATGTTTCATGGGTCTGCAATCAAATCCTTGTTGCTAGAGATGGTTAGTGTTTGTTCAGTACAAAAGAACGTGATTTTAAATAAAAAGTCAGTTCTTATAAGATGAACTGCACCTCATGGGATTTATGTAGGGCTGTCACTGTTTGTGGGGGGTGTGGTCAGAAGTGTTAAGCTCAGCATCTGCTCATAGTCAATTTTCCTTTCTTAAATCTCTTAAGTAGATGATTTTATCTGTTAAATTCCAGGTTTCAACTATTAACATGCATTAGTGAAATCCTGCTGCTGTGAGTTTCTCTCTTTCAATGATGCACCAGGAAAGCAATTTCAGTGCTCAACCTTGTGGAAAATGTTCAAATTAATTATACTTTCTAATAACGTGTGCCAGGCAAACACTAAACTGAAAAATATACGTTTTATCGGTTATAATTTGTAATCAAATTTTATGGTTCAGTTTAATGTCAACATAATTTTTAGCATCACCTTCTTTATTATTTAGGGAAGGTCATAAATACCCTATGTACTTCTGTGTTTACTAACAGAAAACATGGTAAAGGTCCTGGATAATGATATTGGAGTCATAGTGATACCAACAAACTTTGCTTTAAAAAATGATCAGCATTAAACCGATGTTTAGATTTGACTAAATGTTTAAATTCTGTCTGCGACTAAAAATATACTTAATGAACTCCATGTAGATCTTGCTGAGCTGTTGTGTTAAAATGTCTGCATGAGATTCATTTGACTGTATTTGTAACTTTACAGAATTCTCTGTAAATCAAATGCTTTAAGAAAAAGAGAGACTCATTCATACTTTTTATTTTTGCTATCATGTTCGTTAGTCATGAAATGCTTGTCTGATCTAGATTAATCTAATTCACAGCACCAAAATTTACAGACGCATTTTTCTTGTTCTTTTGTTGTTTAATGGAGGTTGGCAAACAGCTTCTAAATGTTTGACTGCCAGCTTCTATTAGTAGTATGATACTGCCCCCACCCCACCCCCACCGCCCATGTCATTGTCCTATGTTTCACTGTAGACATCGGCCAACCCTACTGCACAGTGAGATTAATGAATACATGAGATGAAGCTGTCAATATTCATTTATTATTAAAGCATTATTGTGAAATGGAAAACCAGAGTTGCATATATTTTTGTTTTAGCTCCATGTTTAAAATGCAGATTGCCAGATATTAGCGCTGCAACAAAAAAGACCTTTGAATAACAGCATCCTACTAAACCGGACAATATGTGTGGTTATAATGCTCTGTGTTAGTAAACTGAGAGCTAATCTTGGCGGGTGTTGGATGGGAGGGGTCTCAGGCTGCTCTTGATCAGGGTTTAATGTGCAGATGCACACAGGCAAAGCCGAGTTATCTCAGTGGGTGCTGACTAAAGTTAGCTATGTGAAGCCACCTGTTTCTGACAACAGCCAGGTGTGTGCCAAGTCAGTGTCTTACAGTAGATCAGTGGTATAAATAGCCCACCTGCTGCTGCTCCCCGTCACTCATGTTTGAAAGCCAAGCATGAATGGAATTAGCTCTGAGGTAATTCAGAATAGATTAGCTGCATGTCGTCTATCAATAAACCTTCTAGATAAGAAGGAGAGGCTGAGCATGTCTGGTCCATTCATGATGTTCACGTCTTGTGTGTCTCTGTGTCTTTATGAAGAATATCATGTCTAGCTGAAAAATGAAGGAATGAAGACCTCTTCTGAGTACACTTTCAGTGAATCCTCTAAAACATTTGGAACCACACAACTATTGGACCACAGTGGCATTTTTATAGCTAGGTTGGCAAAACTTTGGTAGGATTCCCATCCAAACCAATAAAACACTGTGGAATACAAATTTATATATACAGTCTGTTTATATATAGTCTGTTACTATTTTCAGATTATATTTATTTTGAATGTGTTCAAAAGGTCAGACTGCTTAGATGGATCATTAATAGTTTGAATGTTGTTATGTAACCTAACTAATGTTAGCAAAATAGCAAATGTATTATGGCCGTCTCCAGTCTTCCTAGTTTCAAATGTCCAGCTCCATACTGGAAATTAATGTGTACTTTTAATGAACCAAATAAAATATTTTTCACTGTAACTTTGATTAACTTGTTGGCTGCTAGGGAGCGATGAAAGATGAGGCATGAGAACCTTATACCAAAAACCATTTACACCTCTCCACAAAGACAGCTGTGCAGAGACACTTGTCCAGCCTTGAATCGGTTGCTATAAAAGAGTGTATTTGTGGCTGAAGCATGGACTCAGCAGAATGAAAGAAATGTGTTAATATGTATAAGCCATTGTTCAGTCTTCATACGGCCCACAGGGAGTATTATGAGCTAATTTAAGTCCTAACTCTAACAACAGTAGCATATAGAGAGTGGGCTAAATGTTGTGTTTGAGGACTGTCAGCAGGTGCTTTAAGCAATGGCAGCTAAATTCTGGATTTCCCTCTCTTACTACACAGCCTATATTTAGCCCAGGCTTGTCCAAAAGCCTGCCTTTAGCTTCCCTCACAGGCAGCTGCAGCCCACTAACTCTCTGCTTCACCAGTGGCTTTTCCAGCCATGCTATGCAGCTTACTTTCATTTCTCACCTGGCAGTCATGACTGATGACCAGCTATCCTGTCGCTTTGCCCTATACAACATTAGCAAATCAGGCCTCTGCCCATGGTTATTATTGGCCTCAATAGCTCCAATGCCTTCCTAATGGGTCTCCCAACGCAAATGGTCACACCCCACTGCTAATTGACCTACACTGGCTACTCACTAACCTTTGCCTACCAAGTGACATCAGGGTCTGCACCCAGCTACCATAACTCTATAATTGAGGCTTATGTTCCTTCCGCTCCTCAATGGAACATTGTCTAGCTCAAAAACTTCAACATTTATAAACATGATTCTTTTAGCATAATGCTAATACATAGTTGGTACTTTTACAGGAAACATTATCACTTTTAGTTTAGATGTGAAGGGCTTTCCACTCACAGTCTCTAAATCTGTTCTCTGTCTCTCCACAGTGATGGACCTGATCTACTGGAAGGACACAGAGCGGACGGGCATGGTGCTCACCGGGCTGGTGGTGGGCCTGCTCTCGCTCTTCCAGCTCAGCATCATCACTGTGGTCTCCACTCTTTCACTGGCCATCATGTGCTTCACCATCTCCGTACGGATCTACTGCACTGTGCTCCACGCCCTGCAGCTCAGAGATGGTGCACATCCCTTCAAGTGAGCAAGATTTCTCCTCTCTTTTCTACAATCTGTGCTTTTCTCTTCTATCTCTTCTTGTCTGTAGTCTTTTCTTCTCATTCTCTTCCCTTCACTCCTCTCCTCTTCTCTTCTCTTCTCTTCTTTTCTTTTCTCTTCCCTCCCCTTAAATGTGTTCTAAATCAGTGCTGAAGTACTTTATGTGACATAGTTTTTCTGCCTTTGTCCTTCACACTCAGGTCATACCTGGACATGGACATTGGCCTGGTGGGAGAACAAGCTGACTACTACATGCAGAGAACAATTGTCCTGATCTGCTCTGCTGTGGATGCACTCAAGCGCCTGATCTTTGTGGGAAATCTTATCGACTCTCTCAAGGTGAGGGCAAACCTTTCAAAACACATGTAATCAAAATGAATGTGGAAAACAAAGATAACATAAAGGGTTCCTTTCTGGTCCTCAGAGGCCTCCAGATTTTTGCTTCAGACTAAAACACAGAAATAGGGAGAAACCATGGATAGAAGGAGCAAGTCTGTGTATCAGTGTCCTGAAGAACATTTCAGTAGATGGTTTCTTAATAAGCTCAGCTGAGACCACTCACTTGAAATGTTATTTAATCCTTGGAACACGAGCAGCATGGATCCATGGTGGAAGGGTGACAAATGATAAATTGTTGCCATACAGTACATTAACTCCTCATATAAGTTCCCCCAGTTGGTTTTGATGGTCAAGGTGTCTGACGTCATGCATGTTTGGTGCTCCTATGTCATGTAGAACCAAAGGTATTGTAATTAAAAAAAAATGTAACTCTAATAACCACTAATGGGGTACTGTGTCACATGCAAATGAACATAAATGAACATTATTTTAGGTCTTAGAAACAAACAAGAAAAATAAAGATCTCTGAACCCAGAAGAACTTTCAGGATAGTCTTCCCCACAAGTGGGTGGGTAAACCTGCAGAGGGTGAGGGGAGGGGGTCCGGAGAGCGGCCAAGCGGCAGCGTGCCAAAGAAAAGTGCAGCAAACGGCAAGCGTGTAGGAGAGCAAACACTGGTTTTGGACAGTTTCATTTGGTGAAATCAGATTTTACTAATATGCTACAATTTCGAAGGGTTACGGAACCAAAAATGGTTCTTCTGTGATATCGCCCTTTTGGCGCCTTTATTCAAAAGAGTATAGACACATTTTAAACTCTGTTGTAGATGCTTGAATCATCCCACCATATCTTGTTTTTCATTAAAAATACAAGAATGGGGCAACCAAAGGCACTAAAGTCAATCATAGTCTCATTAGAATTCTATCAGTGCTGCATGCCAGTTGACAGCATTAATGCTAATACATTTAAGAATCTACTTGCTACGTGTATCACCACAGTGGCATCTTCTTCTACTTCATCATATTTGCTTAGCTTTGATGACACACTTTCCATGTTCTGTCTCTGAAAGGCCTCCTCCATTTTGAGTCTCGTTTCAGTCCTTTTTTCTCTCTCTATTTTTTGTACCCATTAGATTCTCCCGCTTCTTCATTCTGTTGCTCTTATTTAGCCCAATGACATTTACATGAGAGGAGCTGCTCTTCCTTTTTATCTTCAAAAAACCCTATTACTTAGACATTCTTGTTATCTCAGATGTGCCTTTCGGCTATCCCCCGGCTTCCAAACGTCCAGCTTCTAACGTAATTGGTGTAATGACATCTTACAAGGTCATATATAGATGTGCAAGTTCTTATTGTGTTTACATCGTTATCATTATTTGCATCGTTATCATTATGTGCAATGGACTACCATGACCAACATTGTATCCAGTTTTCTTATTGGATGCTAAATAATTTCATTATGTGCAATATCTTATGTGCAATATTCTTTGCATATCACTACTTATGTCAATTTTACAATACTATCTATTACTGATCTCTATGACATGCAGTAGTGGGCTCCAAACCACTATTTGTATTTTTAAATTAATTTAAATTAAATTTGAATTTTTGTATTTAGCGTAGTGTGTTTTATATAGAATATATTTTGCAGAATTTGTTTTTTTATTATATTTAGATTTTATTTTTGATTTTATTATTTTCTGATTCAGATTTTCAGTGTTATCAGTGAACATAGGCTGAAAATATGCTTATCCTGGATGTCTTCAAATGGCCATCAGTCTGATTATGGTTCATCTGCCCTGCCTCCTGCCATTTAGCCCTGGGAGCACTGTAGCCTGACCCCCACTTTGGCTCAATGCTGTGTAAACATAGAAGGCTGTGTATGAAGTTTCTCTGATTATATTTCTAGTCTTGGCTGCTCCATGTAAGCCTGGTCTTACGGTTACTGAGACTGTAGTGTTTACATGTGTACATACACTAGATCTGGTTTTCCAAAAACAAGGATGTGTAGTGTTTTTAGTACTCTCTGATGACGTAGTTATTACACAGTTATTAATGTTATTCCACCACTGTGCAAGCCACTGAGCCAACCCCTCTTTTCGTTGTTTTGCTTTGAATAACCTTGTTGGTGCAAAAATACTGTATTGTGTCTTAACTTTGGTATATTGACAAGATTAAATGAAAGAAATGGAAAGAAATGTTTTACTGTGGGTAAAGATACAAAGTGCCTAGATAAAGGAGTTCCAACCACTCAGCATTCAGCACCACCAGTATACTGATCACCGCCTGATCATCTGGAATCATCTGCTCTAGTTTCTTCACTGGCTCAGGCCTTAAGTTAGATATGCTTCGTTATGCCTGAATGATTCATTCAAACATTTCCCTGAAACCAAATAAATATATAAGGATATACATGCAACAGATAAATAAATTAGGCCAATCTTAGAGTCACATTGCAGTTTCTTTACCCTGCTTGTGCTGCCTCCAGTGAGATTCAGTAACTTATTTAGAAGCTGAAGGTCATGGTCTTGCGTTTTGACCTGTGTGGTATGTGAGATGGGCCACACATGAGCTTTTTAGAAGTATAGGCGTTAAGGGACATCGCATTCTCCCAGCACGGGGTCTCTAGTTTCACATGGAGGGACACTGGAATAAATATACAGACAGATATTAGGAGAAACCCTAATGACAAGCTCGTCAAGTGTTAGCTTACATCACTATCCCTCACCATGGCACCAAAGGGCATGTGGAAAGGTGAAGAGTGTCGGTTGACTGTGGCTTTGAATGGCTTGTGCTTTCTGTGTTTTATTCAAATGACTCTCTACTCTGTTTGCAGTTTCTGTTGTTGATGTACCTGGTGACGTACCTGGGAGCCCTCTGCAATGGCCTTACTCTGCTCATCATCGGTATGAACACATCTACATATTTGCTTTGAGTAACATTGTTGGTGCAAAATACTATTCTATGTCTGTCAAACTGTCTTCGGGATAATTACTAGATTAAACAAAAGAAAATGGGAATGAATGTTTTACAGTGCAGAAAGACACAAGGTGTCTAGATAAATGAGCTTCAACCACTCAGCATTCAGCACCACCAGTATACTGATCACCACCTGATCATCTGGAATCCTCTGATTCTGTTTCCTCACTGGTTCAGGTCTTAAGTTTGATGTGCTCTATTCTACTTGAATGATTCATATCTAGGTCACTGTGTGCCTTAAGGAACCAAAAACAATCCTCTGAAACTGATCAGTTTCAGGGACTGGACTGAAAATAAGAGTCTCTGATTGTCCTTCAGCAAGCCTGGAGAACTGTTCCTCGAGACTACTTTAAAAGCAAAAGAAAGTCTGGTTTACTTGAAGCAAAATGTAAAGAAATTAGGGGTTTTGTGCAGTATTGTACTTTAAATGCATCACTTTTCTATTGCATTAAAGAAAGTGAAAAATGCACATCATTTATATTGTTCACAAACAAATCAGTCTTGACTTTATCCATAGGTGTGATTGCTGTCTTTTCTGTCCCTCTCTTCTACACTCGGCACCAGGTAACACGTTCAGTCTCTCATATACAGTCATACGCAATTGTTTGAAAATCCCCACGCAAATGATATTTTATTGATTTGCAAACAGTCCAATGCTTTTTATGATCCTCTACAGAGAATACACTTTAATCTATCCATTACAACTCTCTCTCTCTCTCTCTCTCTCTCTCTCTCTCTCTCACACACACACACACAGACACACACACACACTCACACCAAGAGGCAATTTAGCATGTCCAGTTCACATGATGTGCATGTCTTTGGTCTGTAGGATCCACTTTAACACATCTGCTTTGATATGTTTAACATCATGACAACATGGTAATATTAAAAAATCAATATAAAATGTGCCATGAATATTAAATATTCTAAAATTCCTTTTATTCAGGAGAAAGTGGACACCATCTTTGCAACAGTGCAAGCCCACATTGACAACATAAAGGACATGTGAGTGTGGCGCCATCTTATGGCCGTATATTTATCCTACCAGTCAAAAGCACTGTTTTTACCACTGATCCACTTATTTCAGACCGCACATTTTATTCTTGTTAAAAACTGAAAAGCTATAAACGTCTGTTATTTCTTTTAAGATTTGCCTTTTGAAGCTTTAACTATTATTTTGGCTTACAATGATATTCATATGATTGAGGCAAAACAGCTTATAATAGTATTTTCTGTCTGTTGCAGCTGAAGGATTGTTCAGAGTTGGTGCAGCTTTTATTGTTAAACAAGTTGGTTGAATGAATGCAATACTTCTTACCAGTTTCCAATTTTTTCGTTTCCCATCACAGCTTGATCCGACTGGCCCAGGGCGGAGGTCCTCCTCCTGACCCCACACCAGGTGGAGCCAAACCCAAGAGCCAGTAAGTCGCCATGAGAGGCGGAGTCAGGGAGGACAGAGGCGGAGCAATGGGCTGTCACTCAGATGTCTTAATCAAGTGTTTGGAGCACCACCTTCAGAAAATTAAGGGATATGAGATACTGTGTGTGGGAATAAGGATATATGACTGACGCACAGAGAGACTGTTGATGTGATCCTGGAGATCCTGGAGGTCACGTGTGTTCGTTGGAGCTGTGTGTCTATAGGGTGGTCACTGAAATCCCGAAGGTCTGTCTGGAGAAACAGAAAACTGATGATATTATCGAATCATCCAGCCTTGAACACATGGATTAGTGCAACGGTACTTTTATGAAACACAAATAAACAGAGTCTGCATTAAAGACAAGCCAAAAACAAGCAACCCAGGACCAGTGTGCCCGATTATCTTTCACCTCTCACAGTTTTAAAGAGAATGGCGTGTGTATGTGTGCACTTACGGACATGCAGCCTCATCCTGTTCCAATACGTGAGATCTATTAAAACTGCAGTATCTTTGTTTTCTATTGTTTTCCTTCTTCCCCTTTTTGAGTCATTCGTTAAAACAAGTCCCCTAAACGCAACAGTCTATCATGTATTCCTTTTAATACAAGATCTCCTACAAATCCTATGAAATATGATGAAATATATTGTTGTATGTTGTCAATATGCAGTACTGTGCGAAATGTCTTGAGTCACCCCTTATTTCTTCATATTTTGCCAGACTTTCTTATATTTTTATTGTAGTCTTGAGGAACAGTTTTCCAAATTTCCTGAAGAACTTCCACTTGTTTTCATTTCAGTCCCTGAAACTGTTCAGTTACAGAGGAATGTTTTGTGATCTACGGATTAATCATTCAAGCAGAACAAAGCACATCTAATTAGGCCTGAACCAGTGAAGAAACAGGTGCAGATGATTCCAGATGATCAGGCGGTGATCAGTATACTGGTTGTACTTAATGCTGAGTGGTTGGAACTCCTTTATCTAGGAAACTTGTATATTTAGACACTTTGCAGCCTGTCTCATTAAAACGTTTATTTTCATTCTAATTTAATCTCAGTTTGCCAGGATAAAACAGTTTGCAAGGCATACAAAAGTATTTTTGCACCAACAAAATGAGGGGTGGCTGAAGACTTTTTTACAGCACTGTATTCCAAGATATCACTACAATATATTGTAATATATTTTCAATATAGTGCTTTTTTCTATGATGAAAGGAATCCAACATTGTGGACACAAGCGCCACCACCAAATGTAATTATACGAAATGCTATTTTGAAAATGCACCATTTTCAAACGAATGACAATTTGATGTTTTTAAGGAAGGATTCCACCAGTTTTCATTACAAAGAAGTAAACGAAGTCATTCAGGGTATTTTGATGTCAACTGCTTCATTGCAGGGAGGCTGATTGACATCTTTATAACGATGGTGATAGAAACTAGTCAAATGTGTAAATATATTAGCATTTTAATAACTTTTATGTTATGCTGATGGTAAAGAAAAAGGGTCACATGAAATTGTAGGCAAAGCTTTTCTTAAAAGGCCCATAAAAATGTCTAAGGTATCAGACAATATATTTGCAGTTGATGGCTTGCGTGTGAGGCACCTTTTACAGGCTTTAAGTGCTTCAGACACCTGCCTCCTATCACCATTACTGCGATCAATTCTGATTCAGTTTCTCTAGAGTGGAACATTTCTTTACTGCTGCAAAAATGTTGAAAATTGCTAGATGTCCCCTTTAAAACATCTAGCAAAACTTAAATAACAAATGCTGATCAAATCAGCCATAGTGAGGTGAGAAATTTTAGAGTGTGTCTTATCTGATGCATAAGTTTAAAGGCAAAAATTGTTGTAATGCCAAGGTGAATCCACAGCGCCGGCTGTGTTTTAATTAGAGGTGGGCATAGATAAATTTTTTTTAACGCCATTAACGCCGTTTGTAATCTTGGCGTTAACGGTGTTAACACGCGTGAGATTCCCCCCACAGAGAGACTGAGGCTGCGTCCGAAATCGCATACTACGTACTACATTTGAACTAGTACGTACTGCTCTACCGTTAAAATAGTACGTACTATACAGTATGAATGAGGGTAGTATGAATGGAATTCGGACGTACTACATCCGCTGTGTTGATGTTGTCACGTGTCGTGTGTCGTCACAACAGCGCGTTATTTTTTTACCTTTACAGAGGGCATTTACTCACAAGTGTAATTTAACCACATTGAACGTGTAATTTAATGTTTTCTTTAAGGTACTTACACTTGAAAAGAGCCACGTCTCCGTTTTCCGCCGTCGCGTCTCCCGCTGCCTTATGGGATAGTGCAGTGTCCATCGAATGCATACTAAAGAATTCGGCCAGAGGCAGTATGTCATCCGGGAACTTCTCGCCTACTGTTTTTACCATACTACAAATTCGGACATACTACTCGCCTCGCATACTGCTTTTCGCATAAGATATTGTAGGCAAGTATGCGATTTCGGACGCAGGGTGAGACAGGTTTAAAACGTGTGTGAACTGGACAAGTCACTGAAATATCAATGTGAAATTCATCATAGCTTGCGTAGTATAGACCCAGCTCCCTCTGATAAGAATCTCGCGGCCCAGCACTTGTTTTAATGCACATTGATCACACCTGCCCCGAGTGAAGGAAAGCGAGCATTTCCCTTTTATACCAATCTGAGGCCATTCTCTTCAATCCCAAGTAATGGTTCTGATTTGGCAATAATTTTGTCTTAACAGAATGAAATCTGATCTTTAACTAAGCGAGCATTTCGTGCAAAAAAGGCCTGTCTAATGTACTACAGAGATAGAAACTGTTCTATGTTGCAAACTGACCATAAAAGGCCTTCTGGTCCGGGAACATCCATATAAAGTGAAGTGAGTCGTCCAGGACCAGAAGGTCATTTAGAGTCACCACTGACCCTAAATGATCTTGGTCCATCCAAATAAAGTGAAATAAAATTGAATCATCCAGGAGCAGATAGACTTTTAGAGCCATCAATGGCCCTAAAATGGTCCTGGACCATCTACATAAAGTGACGTGAAGAAAATTGTCCAGGACCAAAAGGACATGTAAAATTACCAATGAACAGCTTGTCCTGGACCATTCACATAAAGTGAGATGAAGTGAGATTTCTAGGCAGTGCTGGCATCGAGGGGGGGCTTTCGAGTTGCCTCGCCCCTCTAGTGTCGCTATGAATATAGTTCATGATCGATAGTGCCCCCATTGATGCCAGCCCAGTAGATACGCTCTGGCGCCGGCCTTGTTTCTAGGTCAAGAAGGACACTTCGTGTCCTGGACACATAGTTCCTAAAATGACCTAAACCATCCACGTAACGTGAAGTGAAGCAGAGTGTCCAAAACCAGCCAATGCGTGTGCATCTATCACCTCAGACTAAGGGTTTACTTCTAGTATGGATCAAATTGACTCATCCTGACAAGGCTGTCACCTCTGTTTCTGGCCTTAACTGCTTTAATTATGTGTGACCTGGGCAAGTTGATAGTGCGTTGGTGATACTCTTTTCCTGTGGCTGTGAGTTAAAAAAAATACATCTTGCTAAGTAAAGGAAATGGAATGTTTCTTGGAGAAATATGTCTAATATTATATTAAACTGTTTCTATACCTGTAAGGTCATTACAGCAGGTGACAACACTCACAGTAATAATATTAGGTATATTACGTACGTTAATGATGTCAGGATATCATGAATTGCAGTGTAGCACTTTTTCTCTGGAGGGGTTTGGAGTCTTTCACTGCAGCCTTCAATACTGTAAGAGTTTAATACTGTATGACTGCAGTCACCTTAACCTGCTGTGCCCAAAGATGACCCACCATTCTGTGCTGCTTCTTCATGATCCTTAATTTTCCCTTATCCGATACAAATTGTACACCTGACCTGCACTTGAATACAGATAAAAGTAAAGATCCAAGTGATATTGTACTGTATTTCACATCCCTGTACAGTAAAAACACCACTGTTACACCGCACTGAGAGCAGGTGTGTGTTAACCCTGGTGATTTTACTAACCTCGACTCCTTATTGCCCCCATTAGCCTACAAGCTCATATTCCTTTTTTT
This sequence comes from Phenacogrammus interruptus, assembly GCA_037974425.1. Taxonomy (NCBI): domain Eukaryota; kingdom Metazoa; phylum Chordata; class Actinopteri; order Characiformes; family Alestidae; genus Phenacogrammus; species Phenacogrammus interruptus. The sequence goes on from JBBPCW010000001.1 coordinate 10,208,042, forward strand.
GTATTTTTAGCAAGGAAAGACAAATCTTGAATCTTGCAATAATATACTAGAAATAAATATTGAAAATGAACATTTAAAGTGTTATGTGTGTCTGTATCTGATGACATTGTCAAGGAAAGAGGGGGAAATATGGTGCCTGTAGAGAAGAATAAATGTGGGGAGTGTTGACCACCAGGTGGCGCCACGCATCTGTTTAATTCTATGAGCTATCTCTTTAAAACTATGAGCGGGTGTTAATCTATCCATACAAACTTTTAACACAACTCTGAAAGTGAAAATGCTATGTATATATTTCTTACTATGAGTGTGTGTGTGTGTGCGTGCGTGCGTGCGTGCGTGCGTGCGTGCGTGTGTGTGTGTACATACAGTATATGTATACATGTATATACACTCACCTAAAGTATTATTAGGAACGCCATACTAATACAGTGTTTGACCCCCTTTTGCCTTAATTCTATGTGGCATTGATTCAACAAGGTGCTGAAAGCATTCTTTAGAAATGTTGGCCCATATTGATAGGA
>JBBPCW010000001.1:10283336-10297879 GCA_037974425.1 Phenacogrammus interruptus
GTGTGTGTGTGTGTGTGTGTGTGTGTGTGTGTGTGTGTGTGTGTGTGTGTTTGTGTGTGTGTGTGAGAGAGAGTGCACTCTCACTGTCACTGTTGAAGCATATGGCGTGGCATAAGTGTGTAGAGTGTGTGTGTAGAGGCCATCTGTCAGAAAGAGGGATGGTGTGCCTTTGGGCGGCCGCTTTTATTACGTGTAACTCAGCCGAGCTCGGCGTTATATTGAGACTTTTATTTTCTGTATGCAACATTTATTCCAAATTTTGGAACAAAGTTGACATAGCCCGAGTTGCCAGGACATCCATCAAGCTTTCAGCGGCACAAAATTTATATTCTCATTATTCGCCATCTGGACCTTAAAGGGCCCGCGCAGTACCGTGACAAAGTATTCAACCCGTTTTCTTGATTTCCTCTATTTTTGAAATGCAAGACAAGGAGAACATCATTAATCATTTCATTAAAACACCTTTTATTACTAGTGTGAAAGCGTGAACATAGTAACTGTTTGCCCCGCCTTTTAGCAGCAAAATTCAACCCAGCACTGGAGCTCAAGTCTTTCAAATCACAAGATCTTCATTTTAAGTCTTTCAGAGGAGCTGGTCCTTAGTATCATTGTGACTAGAGCTGCACAAAATGGATGGAATATCAGTATTGCGATTTTGCTGCTTACATATTACGATTGTCTTTCAAGAAATTAAAGGGCCCTTTTCACTCTTTTGGAATTAAAGAGGAAAATAAGCTACAAAACAGTCTGTTTTCAGTTTTCGTGATGTTACAAAACCAATACATTTTTGTGTATTTTCTTGTTTTGGCAGCAGTTTAGCCCCACAATGATTCACCAGGACCTTTTAATGGTTACAAATGAGACTTTTGTTGGATTACATGAAGGTCTTGATTCATCAGAACACCCTGTAACTCACCTAGAGCTGTGATTGGTCACCCTGTCAGAAACACAGTGATTGGTTAGAGGCTCATTTGCATATTACCACCTTGGAAATCTTGAAAAGTAATAACCAATATTGTTTATCATTTTAAGAGCTTTTCTTCCTTTTTTGGTAGATAATTTGGCTTGATTCTCAGACCTCATTTCTTGTTTTGTTTTTATTTATTGGTTTTTTTTCCAATGAGTTTTACAATGTGGTTGGCATTATCTGAGGCCAGTGAGGCCTGCAGTTTGATGTGAGATGTTTGTCTAGGTTCTGCCGGGATGAGTCATCTGTGCTCATGGTGTAGTTTTGTAAGGCCAGGCACTTCTGGGAAGATTCACCACTCTCTCTTTTAGAAGATAATAACTTTCCCTGTGGTTTGCTAGATTCCCAGAGGCTTTACTTAGTACTCCATGCCCGACATTGACACTCCCACATTCTAGGATGACACTTCTAGGGTGATTGACTTAGCAAACATGACACTGATATACTGGCTGACCAGCAGAACACAGTTCAGTTCAACCGACAGAACTGAATAAACAGCAGATGAAACTGCTAACAAAAGAAAGTGACTGTTGTTTTTTTTTGTCTAGGGACCTTCATTCCAAGTTACTTTTCAAATTCAGGATCAGAATGGACCTCATTCTATAGTACTGTGGAAAAGTTTTAGGCACCTGCAAAAATAACCATTAAAATGAGTTCAGATGAGCAGTGAGTTCAATATTTTTCACATGAATATTACGAAACAGACTAAACTAACCTAAAAAGAATAACTACAAATAACTTTATACAGTAAATAGTGCATTTCTGTAATCACTGTGTTCCTTTTTTAAGTCCAGTATTACTTGTTCCCATCAGAAACCTGGTTTGACTCAGTCAGTCCTTCATTAAAATACATAAGGAGCTGCTGATGGAGTTTCACAACTCCTCGATGATGGAGGAACCGAGGAGGAATCAGGAACTGAACTGGTGTTCTCCTCACAAAATATCCACTACTCTTTACAAACAAAACAAATCTGGATACTTTTTTGCATGTGTTTTAATGTTAACTAGCAGAAACTGTAAAAATGGCTTTAAACAGTTGCATAGGTGACTGAGTGTGCCCGAAACCACGCACGTGCACACATTTAGTGCGCGATTTTAGGACATAGTGCGCTCAAACTGAAAACGAATTAAAACTTAGTGCACTGAAAGTACCGGGATGCTGCACTGAAATCGGCCAGAAAATGCATTGCAGAACGATGGACACTATGCGTACTAAACGGGCGCGATTTTGACCACGTAGCGAAGGGGGCGGGACTTTCAACGTGTTTTAGAGTTGGATAGTGGCGGCAAACAGTGAAATACAAGCCCAAGCGGAGGCAGCAGGTTCGTATAAATGTGAGTAACGTTAATAAAATTATTTTACTGATGTACACTGCGGTAAAACCGGCAGATATTTTGGGGGACTGGAGAATTGCGAGCAAATGCTAGTCCGTCACTTCCGCTAAGTGCAAAATGTTAGTGTTCCGTTTAGGACAGCACTGACCCACAGCAGTGCGCACTACGCACTAAATCTCAGTTCACTGACGGTAGTGCGCGATTTCGGACACACCCTAAGACTTGTGCGCATCTCAGTCTTAAAGTCACAGTAACAAACATGATCTGTTTAGTAAAAGGAGTAAAGAGAGGTTGGATAATGGTCACATCAAACTGACCTGAGGGCAAGTTTGGCACACAAACGTAAGTGAAAAAGTAAAAGATGAATGGGCTCTTTTATGAAGGCTTCAGTGACTGACACTTTATCTAATGACACTGAGGTTTCATGGTTTGCTTCTGAAGCCGTGATGTACCCGCTGAGCCCCGAGTGCATGGGCTTGGCAATCCATAGTGTAAATGTAGCCCGTAACACCTGCACCATCGGCCCAATTAACCAGCCAATTAGCCTGTTAATCTCCATCACCAGCGTGAGAGATGGCAGCTGGGTAGGGAGCGTTCGCCCCTGGAGGAGGAAGAGCCACCGTCGTAATTGCTGCCTCTTTGTCTCTATATGCGTGTGTGTGTGAGAGATGTGTGAAATTCAGTAGTGAATGTGTGTTTGTACATTTGCACCTGCCTTGTTGTAAATGACACAAGTGCTTGTCCCAGCATGAAGTGTGAGTGTGGGAGGCGAGGTGTGTGTATATGTTGGTCCACTGTAGGCTGTAGAAGAAGCAACTTCCACTGTTTACTGACGGTTTATTCTCTGGCATCAGTTAGCAGATGCTTCCTGCTAAGGAAAGAAACCATACAGGCGTAATATATTATTTATATATACTATATTATATATATTTTTTTAATGATTTCGATTAAGCGCCCAGCCCTAATGCAAAAGTAATCGACATTCAGAACCTATAATCGATCAAATTTTTCCAGGTCGGTTATTTCGATTCGCGTGTGGAGTCACGTGACCCTGCTCTGTTACGTTACGTTACGTTATTCCGCCGACATGTCGAGCATGGAGAGCTTAAACACTGAGACAACTGAGCAACTTGTCATTGAACTATAAGGGTAAAAAAAAATACAAAATAAAATAAAATAGTATAAATCGTAATCGAGTTAAAATGTTCAAGTAATCGAGATTTTGATTTTAGGCCAAATCGCCCAGCCCTATTTTGCATATTATATTTGTCCTAATTTCCAAATAAAAATATAGTTTTTCAAAACATAATTTTAAAGGAAACGAGAAACAATGGAGTGTTTACAGAACTGAGCAGAATGAGGTGCTTGTGTAGGAATTCAACAGACATTGGCATGGAATGGGTTTCTTACTCATAGATGCTGGTTTAATTGTAATCGCCTCTTAAACAACAAGCTTGTCGATTCAAAAATACTATTTTATGCCTCTCATTGTCTTAACGTTAAGGTTAAACATTAGAATACATGCTAACCAGCGAGAACGTATCAAGATTAGTTTGGTTTGTTGATATGTTGAGCTAGTGAGATGAACAGTGGTCCGGTTCCAGATTTCCCCTCGATCCCTCCAGCTGTTGTTTGGATTTGTGAAATTCCATCAGCAGTTAATGATTTAATGTAATGAAAGACCAGGTTTCTGAAACAACAAGTAATACTGGCCTTACGCGATGAAAACACTGATATACTGTACATAAATCTCTTTATATACTGTATAATGTTATTTGTATTAATTGTTTTTAGTTGAGTTTGGTATATTTAGTAATAATGCAAAAAAATGCTCACAGGTTTCTAAAACTTTGTGCAATACTGCATGGAAAAGTGCCTTTAGAGCGGAAGAGTGCTGTGTACGGAGAAGTGTGCAGCAGGGTGCGGGTCAAGGTCAGTGTGAGATGTGAGGAGTGTGAGGTGCCGTAGGTTGTTCCTGATGGCTGAAGGAGGGAGCCCTGATTGCTGTCACCTATTTGGTGCTGCGCTGGTGTGAGGGATTAATAGCTGTCATCACTCTGCTCCCCCTGCGGGGGTATATTTAGCGTCTCTATCACCGAAGTGCCAGCCTGGTGCGGAGGAGTTAAAGCAGACAATAGAAAATCTGCTCCTTCCCATTGGACCACCCTAACACCCCCCCACCCCTCACACAGCAGGCACTAGGTACGGCAGAACCTTTTCTATGACTGCACTGAACTAAACCTGACCCAACTGACAATGGAAACGTAGATCAAAGGTGGTTTCCGACAGATACTTTCACCGGCATAGTTGTAAATGACACACAAGCGTTCGTCCCAGCATGAAGTGTGAGTGTGGGAGGCGAGGTGTGTGTATATGTTGGTCCACTGTAGGCTGTAAAAGAAGCATCTTCCACTGTTTACTGACAGTTTAGGCTCTGGCACCAGTTAGCAGATGCTTCCTACCAAGGAAAGAGACCATGCAGGCGTAGTATATCTCTGAAATAAAATAAGAGACGACTGCAAAAATGTTCAGTTTCTCAGGTTTTATCTTTTATAGGTGCAAGTACTGAACTGAACAGCTTAGTTTTGAAGCACTGCTGACAATAGTTCACCTAATTTCGAAATAAAATCAAGCATAAATGTAAAGGAAATGACTAAACATCAAAATAATAAATGATTCCGTGTTTGCAGAACTTGACTAATTCAAAGAAAACAAATCTCTTGTTCACTCTTAAACACAATGGCAATACATTTCTTGGTTGCACTTCTAGTGATGTTTTGTCTTCCAGCTGGTCACATTGCGAGAGGAGAGTGTTGATTACAGCAGTGATGTTCTACTTTTCCTCATTAAATAAGATGTGATTCAGATGATCACTAATCAGTCCGTCATAAAGCAGAATGAGGTGCTTGTGTAGGAATTTAACAGACATTGGCATGGAATGGTTGTCGCACTTAAGAGATACTGATTTAAAAATAAATTGCTGTGGATTTATTTTTTTCCAGAGCTGTATATGTTATACATTACTGTGCAAACGTTTTGAACCTTATATTTGTTTAGATTTTGCGTTGGATCACCATGTTGGAGCAAAAATATATAGTATATATATATATATATATATATATATATAGTTTTATCTTTGGCATATTGAGTAGATTACCTTCGAAAACAAATGTTTAAATGTGACCGGCTGCAAAGTGCCTAAAGATACAAGTAGCCTAGATAAAGGTGTTGCAAACACAAAATATGAAGAAATGAGGGGGGGGAGACTTTGACAGAATAGTATTTAATATATAATACACTCACCTGAAAGTATTTTTTCTTTATGTATCAAATGTAGCGTACCTATGCACTCACGAGCCTTGAAGATTGTAACAGTTGTTAAAGTTACTAAAAACTGTCCTGTGACTGTTTTCAGGCCTGTAACAGCTGTAGACTCATCAAATAAAGTACGAGTGAGTAACAGAATAGTGGGAGTTGGTGAAAAATATCTAAAAATATTCCAGAATACTGACTGAAATGAAGTGACAGCCTTTCAAACCGCCCACTATAACAAGATGATGTGCAGATTTTTATGGTGTATCTTGTTACTGAACGTGGGCCTGTGTGTCTGAACGTGAGACACCTGGCTGTCTCACATTAATTATGTCACAAAATCAGAATAAAGACTGACCACAGTATCGCCTGTCAGGAGCAAGCATTGTCGGATTTTAGTTCAGAATGATTCTGGATCATTATGTGGATCATATGTTGGACTTCATGAGTTATATAAATGTCTCTCTCTCTCTCTCGCTCTGTCTCTCTCCCGCTCTGTCTCTCTCTCTGTCTCGCGCTCTCTCTCTCTCTCTCGCTCTGTCTGTCTCTCTCTCTCTCTCTCTCTCTCTCTCTCTCTCTCTCTGCCTGTTAGAGCAGGCCAGGCTTGTCCCTCTGCCTCTCCCAGGCCTTGGGCTGAGTAGAGTTTTAAACCAGATTTTTTTCTTCTTGCAATCAGAAGCGGCTCCCGTTCCCTCTGACATGAGTAGAGGCTACTGAGGTTGTTAAAGGGAGGAAAAGATTAGAAAGTAATCGCTTTTGTAACATGTTTGTGTTAAGAAAAAATCGGAGGGAGAAAAAAAAGAGCGAGAACAAGTGAGAGAAAGAGAGGGAGAGACAGAGGGAGGGAGAGGTCGAGAAAGGGAGGGAGGGAGCAAGGGAGACGGAGACTGAGAGAGTGAGACAGAGACTGGGAGAGGGAGCCAGAGGGAGAGAGAGAGGGAGAGAGTGAGTTTGTGTTTTCACTCTGTTGGACAGAATTCACCTCAGCCTGAACCAAATAGTTCAAAGCTACTGATAAAACTCCCACCACTGAAACCAGGCTCTCGCGTTAAAGTGATGTTTTCTGTCGTTTTAGGAGCAGTTTGAGGCCCCTGATATTTGCGGTGGTTTGAAAAAGGGCAAAGTGTCTCTGGCTGGCGATGGGTTTGACAGAGCAGCCAGACTGGATTAGAGTCCCGGCCTGCTGCCCCACGCTCACCATTCCCTTTACATAATCAGATCATCGTCCACAGAGCCACCCATCCAGGAATAGCAGAGATACAAAGGCCCTGTTTAATCCAGAGATGGTATAATCCAGTCCAGCAGACCACAGCGGGATTATAATCCTGTGGGATGTGGCTCATTTCTGATGCGTGTTTCTGTGCAGGTACAGTGCTTAATCCAGCCCTCATTTCTTCATATTTGCTGTGAATCACCTTGTTGGTGCACAAATGCTGTTTTCTACCTGTTAAACTTTATCTTTGGCGTATTGAGTTGATTAAATGAAAGAAATTGGAACAAATGTGTAGCTCTGCCTAGAGATCAAGGAGCCTACATAAAGGAGTTCCAACCACTCAGCATTCAGCACCACCAGTATACTGATCACCGCCTGATCATCTGGAATCATCTGCACCTTCTTCCTTATTGGTTCAGGCCTTAAGTTAGATGTGCTTTATTCTGCTTAAATGATTCATATGCAGGTCACTGTGTGGCTTAACAAAGAAACTGGTAACTGGTCAGGTTCAGGGACTGGACTGAAAATGAATCTGTGAAAGTCCTTCAGGAAGCCTGGAGAACTGTTCCTCAAGACTACATTAAAAATGCAAGAAAGTCTGGATCTTTGGAAGCAAAATCTGAAGAAATGAGGGGTGGCTCAAGATGTTTGCAGTACTGTAGCAGTGTGGTGGAGGTGGATGATAGAGCAAAAATGTAACATCATTAAACTTGAAAACATCTTGATACAGGGTCATACAATGAATACTATTTTGTATAATGAGGTACAGATCGAAAAATAAATGAGACTTTTTTTTACAGGCTTGTTCTCAAAATCCCCCTTAAAAACAATATTTGAAGTATTTTGCAGTTTGTTTTTTTTTACTTTTTTGCACAAGAGAGAGAAGCACAGAAAATATAGCAAAATCACACTCTTCTACTTTCTGCAGTATTTGGAACTGTATTTGAGATAATAATGCACTAATTAGAGATGACCGTGGAGGCCACAGTCTTAATGGTGTGTCGACGCTCCTTCGGTGGTTATTGTGGTTTTTGTTGCAATAAACAGATCTACCGTTTGCGTTATCATGGTTTATACCCGCAGTAAAGCTGGTTAATTAGAACAGAAAGAGAAAACCAATGATGTTCTTGCCTGAAGCCGAGTGGTGATAGAGACAGTGTGGATTACGCACCAAACATTTTCTTATCGTCCAATAATTAAAAATTCTCCCACGATTTCTTTGTTGTTTTTGCTTTAGCAGCCACATGAAAAGGAGAATGGTTTGTTGTACTCTAAAGCACAGTATGGGTTTATGAGTTTATAATAAACCAGCTATAATTAGCTTGTTGTTTTTTTTTTTACACTGTCCATATATTAACAATAATTTTACCTAAAGGCATTTGCTGATGAAATGTCCGCAGTAAATATAATCAGCTAAAAGAAACGTGTTTAGAGCCAAACCTAATAACGTAATGTGTGTTAGCATCCTGTCAGACCTTTAAGACCACTGGTTGTTTTAATAGGCTTCTATACAAATGTCTCTCTCTCTTTTTCCCCTCTTTTCTTGTTCCTCTCTTTCCTTCTATGTCGGCCTCTGTCTCTCTCCTCTCTTTCCACACACGCGCTTGCATTCTTTCTCTCCCTCTCTGTCTCTCTCTCTCTCCGTCTCTCTCTCTCTCTCTCTCTCTCTGTCCGTCTTTCTCTCTCTCTCTCTCTCTTTCTCTCTTTTTTCTCTCTCTGTCTCTCTCTCTCTCCTTCTCTCCCTCTCTCTCTATCTCTCTTTCTCTGTCCTCTCTGTCTCTCTCTCTCTGCCCCTCCCCCCCCCACCCCACTCTCTTCGTGCAGGAAGTGTTGTCCGTGTGAGGGCTCTGTTTCCCCCCCTGCCCCTGGCAACACACTAATGGAGTCCAGGTCTCGAGAGAGTGAGAATGTGTGTATGTGTGAGAGAGAGAGAGAGAAAGTGGGTGAAATGGATGGAGAGAATTTTTGCTCTTACCACTGCATTAGTGCTGATTCATGAAGAGGGATGGGCTGCGGAGGAGCATCCGTCAGGCTAAAGTGTGTTTGCTCTGCTGCCGCCTTGCTTTGTCATCATCACCATCATCCTTGGCTATGATTCTTTTATGAAATATGGCGTTGCCAAGGATGGGCCGGAGATGGAGGGAGCCTCTCCAGCGCTCTGTGGGGAAGAACCTTGAATTGTCGCTGTGGATGTTCCAGGAGACGAGCTGATGACTCTACCAATACTTTCCCATCATCAGTTTTCAATTCAGTTTTATTTATATAGTGCTTTTTACAATTAATGATGTCACAAAGCAGCTTTACAGAACCCAGATCTGAGCCCCTAGAGAGCAACAGAGGCGAGGAAAAATGAATTAACTAAACTAGTCAGAGTCGGTAGTGGCAGTTTGTGTTGAAGTGTTGAAGTGTGAGGAGGTTAGAGAGATGTTTGAGATATGGACGGAATATCATTATTGCAATTTTACTGCTGCATATGGTGATTTAGATTCATTTAATTGTATTAAAGGGTCCATATCATCACTTCTCTGGACTTAAGGGCTTAACTTCTTGTAAACACATGCTTAATTTCCATTTTAGGACTGTGTGTAAAGGGCAGCTTCAAACGCAGTCTGTTTTCAAATCAGTTTTGATCATGTAAGAATAAATTATGATGAATTCTGAAGTCCCATCCAATGTCAGGGGGAAAAATTTGAAGGCAAATAAATGATATGGGTTCTTTGAAAACAACTTCCTTTGCCTTTATTTAATAAGGATTAAAAATAATTGGTCAGATTACATGAAGACTCCATCAGAACACCCAGTAACTTACCTGACGCTGTGATTGGTCACCCTGTAAGAAACACTGTGATTGGTTAGAGGCTCATTAGCTTACTGGAACTTTTTGCCATATTGATATCGCAGACTGATACATTACTGTATTCTAAAATCCTCTCGTTCAGTCTGTCCTCAGCATCTTTACGATGCTCTCCTCCAACTTGACTGCTGCTCAGCAACGTACCTATTATCCACCACTTGAGGTGGAAGAAGACTCAATTGATGTCAAAGCTTTTCTCTTCTCTCTGTTAATGTGTGTACCTTTGTTTGGACAGGCCATTGCAGGATACGTTAACAGGAAGCAAATTGCCGTTTTCACTTGTGCTGATATTTAATTATGGTCCCTGATGTTTTTGCCTGCACCTTTCATTGTGAAGCAGCCCATCTAGAGATGCTTTAGGTTGTAATTGGCATCTGCTGGGCTTGTGCTTGGGCATTTGGGCATTTGTTCATTTGTTCAGCAGCATGAAGGCATAAGTGATCAGCCAGCAGGGTAAAAAAAAAAAAGCTATAATGAACATTTTGGAATTGGCAACCCCAGACACAGCTGTCCAATTTTAGAGAAGGGGAAAAAACAAGATACTTCATTTGCGTTAAATAAATTGAGGAGGCTAAAAGTGCCAAGCATATAGAAGAATGAGCTGTCTGTTTTCTTCTGTCCTACAGTGTATTGCTCCCGTTTCCCTTTATCATTTTCTTCTTTTCCCTTTCTCTTAATCACATATTGAGGAGGGAGAAGAGAGCAGCTGGGCTGGATTCCGTTTGTTTGCTCATTCAGTTGTCTCATGTCTCAGAAATCATGAAATCCATGAAAGCCATCAAAAGCTGGAGTCCAGCTCGGTCTCCTTCAGACTCGACTTCTCAATATTGACAGTCTTGTAGGGTTTAGCTTCTCTAAGCGTGAGCAAAAACTGCAGATTTTGGCTTGGAGGGATGCTCTTACTAGCATGCAAACCAACCAGCTACAAACTGTAGTGCAACAAAAGCAGACTCTGATTAAACAAAGTGGAGACATTCTTTTCAAAAGCTCTTGAACTTTTAAAGCCTTGGCGCAATGACCTTTAAGAACCTTTTTCTATGCAGTGCCTATTATCTTAATCAGAAACCTCATTGTCATGGAGAGCAGACAGCTGCTTGCTAATGGTAGCTAAATAGCATTTAGTTAGATAAACAAAGGTCTACCATCTGAAGTACATGAACCAAAGTGTGTGAGCCACTTTAAAGTACAGTAGTAATAAAACCGTGAGCCTCAGTCTCAGGTAATATGAACCAACACGTCAAAAAAAAACCACAAAATACATATATGCAAAATACATATATGCTAAAGGATTCTAGCACTAGCACACAGCTAACAGTGTTGTTCATAAGCGTTTTACGACAATTCTGGATTAAATGCATATATCTAAAGCTTGTAAAACACATGCTTCTTTGAAGCTTAAACATATATTTTGTCTTATGTATTTTATTGTATTTCTAGACTGATTCTTCAAAGAGGCCTTTTATAGAGCTGCTGCTGTTTAGCGCCTCCACCCATATTCATAGTCAGTGACATATCTAGGACTTCCAGAAAGCCTAGAGTGATGTTATTCCCCATGAAACTGGTTTCACCCATTGGAAATCAGAGCGTGATAGGTTGTTTCTACTGTCAGTTTGTATTATGTTGGTGAATAATCTGACACAGTAGGACTTGAAAGCTCTTGGCAGCCCTCGAAGACCAGTGAGAAAAATCACCAATTATAGCTACCAAGATATAAATCCTGATTGGATCATTTTCCATTCAAGAATTTAACCCCGTTGTTTCAACAACCACACAAAAAAAACAACCTAATTGTCAAATAAGTGTAGGACTTCAGAACAGAGTTTAAATACAATCATGGTTTTGTTGAATAAAAATGAATGTCAGGAATGCGGTTCATAAGATACTAGAAACAATTACGTTCTTAGAAGGTCCTTCTGAAGTTTATCATATGGTCTCCAGAGGCTCTGCATGACCTCCATGACTGTAGTCCTCACTGTTCCATTTTAATAGCATGTAACCCACATCTGCAGGGCAGACAGGGGGCTTATGGAATGTGACCTGTGTTTAAGAGCAGCCGAAGGCTCTGGAGGCCATTGGACTTGTCTGAGATCGAGCCTTTACAGTCTCCTGGAGAGTAATCTTACCTTTAACGAACGTTTTGGAATGCTCTGATCCTGCATGACTCTTAGAATTAGCATTAGACATGAACTGTGGGCCTTCATCTCATACCATTCATAGCGTTAATATCACAGACAAAAATAAACACATACATGATGCTTATTTCTCCTAGTGTCCATTTGGGATTCTAGTAGTATTTCAGCATCTATCTAATTACATTCTTTATAAGCATTTTGTGGCTGTTTTATGTAGAGATGCACCGATTGATCGGCTAGTGATCGGTAACTGACGTTTTTTGGCCTGATTGGCCGATCACTCACACATATTGCCGATTTCAAACCGATCTTGGGGGGTTTATTTATTTGTTTATGTATTACATTTTATTTAGATAAATTTGTAAAGATAATTTGTTGTCATATGTCACTATTATAAAAGTAAACAGGGAAAGTAACTACCATGTTACATTAAAGAAGTTGAAACCCATTTTTTGTTGTTGTTGTCATCGACTACATGCAGCAGCTTTAATTTTCTGTTATCTGGGGAAAAAATCGGTATCGGCCGATCACACTTACAAAAAAATCGGTAATTGGATTCAGCCAAGAAAATTGCAATCAGTGCATCCCTAGTTTTATGCATAAAGCTGGTAAAACACATGCCTTTTTTATTTAAACATATATTTTATCTTACGTGTGTTGTATTTATGTGAAGAAGGCTTTGGAGGCCATTCGGACTTGTCCGAGATCGAGCCTTTACGGCCTCCTGGAGAGCAATTGTGACTTTAATGAACGTTTAGGAATGCTCTGAACCTGCATGGCTCTTAGACTTGGCACCATTTGCTTGCTGCCCACAGCATGAGCGCCGTGCCCTGAGAGTCACGACTTGCCGCTGCAATGTTTTTGATCGCGTGTGGTCACACTCGGCTGGTCGGTCCGGCTCCAGCCCATTTGCCAAAGGTCACAAACACCAGCCGGGCCAGTGACCCACTTCAGGCCTCTCCACTTTGCTGCTTGGCAGGTGGGCTGAAGGTGAGCCCAAATCTACTCTCATCCATCAGCAGCCGTGTCCCGACATGCAGGACACTCTGAAGGCCTCAGGCCAGCCAGCTGCGCCCTCGCCTGTCTTTGGCGGGGCGGATTCCACTCGCTTCTCTCCAAATATGGCTATGGATGTGAGGACACCTCTCTACTGACTGGTTTCTGCATTTCCTCACACTAATACTTTAGCAGAGACTGCCTTTCTGAATACAGCAAAAATATTACCAAAGCCCCTTTAATGGCCTTTGAGTCTTGATGCCATGAAGAACTGAGATTCAAAGATTAATGTCGAAAGGATTATTCTGATAAATAATTTACACTAGATGTGTGTTTTTTAATAATCCAGGAACTTTAAATAAACAGTGTGATTCAGTTTGTCATTCTTGAACTTTTTTGCTACACACTAACTGTAAGCTGTGTGAAAAATTAAGCAATGTAAGCCACTCTGCTCTACTGAATCTTGAATCGCGCTGTGGGAGATTTATAATTCAAAGCCTTACAGCCTTTTTTTTTCCTTGGTTATCCACAGGATGCACACTGTACGGTGTGTTTTCAGTCATGTTTGTGTCTTTTAATTTGTTATTGCCTCCGTGCAGCAGTGAAAGAGGAGGTGAAGGGAAAAAGGGAGCTCAGACATTTGATCGCTGCTCGTTGAGTATGAAGATAAAAAAAAAATTCACAAAAACGCTCAGCTGGGAGAGATGGAGCAGATGTGGCTGTGCATGCCTGCCCTGAACAAGTGTTTCCAGGCCACGGTCCTGAATAACTGATGACTGAGAAGGGTTTTCCTAATTAGACTAATGGTTTGCTCAATTGCTTGTGAACCTGCAGAGTACTGTCGTCATATTTAGGACGGACAGGGAGGTCGGAGTGCTTGTGTTTGTAGGTGTTGGTCATGTGAATGTTAGTCATTGCAAACCTGTAGCCGAGCAGCTGCTGTGATCATTTGTTAAAGTATCCCTCTTGTTTCACAATCAGGCTTTTCAGACAAAAAAGTAATTTTTCTGCCCTTACTATTAAAAAAAAGTAATAATACTAAAGAATATGCTGCTGTTTCAAAATTGTATTCCAAGAATATTTGTCGTAACAATATCTGTAACATTATTTAGCCACAAAGGCTCAAACTATTGGTTTTGAAGAGACTTGTCAGATCTGTCTTTAGTGTACTGGCATTCACTCTGTGTTGACCATGAAAAAAAACGAACTAAATCGCACAGTTCTTCGGCATCACACACTTCCTTCTGGTTTGAACACTGGACAGAATTTCACTTTTTATGATATTGATCCTTCAAAATTGTGCCAGAATTCTATCTAGTCCAAAAAAAGCAGAACATTTTGAGAATGATTTGGCCTCCCCAGTCTAGATCTTTTCCTCATTGAGCTACATGGATGAGCTGGACCCACAAATTTTTAATGGGCATAAACTAAAAATCCAGACAGAACTGTTTGCAGGCTTGGAAAAGTGCTGGGAGGGGTTGGACACAGGTAATTTCCAAAAATCACTGGAAAGGCTTTGCCGAATCTTGCTGATTAAGGCAAGAGGGGGCGGGAAGTCCGTGCCAGGGTCTCCTGTCTTGGTGTTGTTCAGGGGTATGTGCGCATGATGAAGTCACAAATAAGGTACATTTTTGCTGTGAAGACTGAAACCTGGTTTCTATTCGTGTGTGTGTGTGTGTGTGTGTGTGTGTGTGTGTGTGTGTGTGTGTGTGTGTGTGTGTGTGTGTGTGTGTG
>JBBPCW010000001.1:10416490-10426815 GCA_037974425.1 Phenacogrammus interruptus
ACGCGCAGCCGGCCGAGCGCCGGTGCTGAACGCCCGTGTGGACACTTTGATTTGCTTCAATGAGCAGAAAAACGGGCAGTGTTTAATAGGCGCTCACCTGGCGTCACGAACGCCAGAAAAACGCCTGGTTCAGACGTCCGTGTGAACGAGGCCTTAGTTGTGTTTTTATGATTTTAGAACTGTGTTAGGATCAGTAAGCAACTTAGGCTAGAGAATCTCCTTTATTACATAAAGCAACTACACATTTCACCGGCTAAGGTATTACTGTCTGCATCTTCCTGCTATTTATTTGTAACTTGTGACCTTCCATAAGAATGGTATATAAAATACAGTAAACCCTCCGTTTTTCAGTGTAACACGGAATTTTCTGAGAACCGAACCGTATACCACCCAGTGGCGGTAATACACTGAAAAGTTGTCAACCGCCATAGAAGAAGAAGCCCGCTGCAGCATGTAGCATGACTGCTCCATGTCTTGTCCTCCTATTTTAGTGTTTTTTTCAACAGTTATCTCAGTTTATTTGGTATTAGTAAGCTGTGCCCTGTTTAAACATGTTGGTAGAGAGAGTTATTTCAATGTTTCTTTTGTGAACGAGTGTTTGTTTTCGCTTGCTAACCGCTAACGCTAATTTATGTTTTCTTTAAGGGTAATGCATTAAAGTGAGTTTAAGATGAAGTTAAAGTGTTCTGGGAGCATATTTGTTCTGGGAGCATATTTGTTAGTTATTGAGCAGTTTTAAGACTCTAGTTGTGTTGTCCCTCCAGGTCCGGTTGGCACTCAGCCAGGTAAAAGCGGAGGAAGCCGAAATGAATCTGAGCGTAAAGGGAGAGAAGCATACACTCACCCCGCCGTCAACCAATCAGTCGACAGAAGGAAGAGGCCTCATCGGCCTAGCCCTGAAAATGGCCCCCCACCAGCAAGGAGGCGTTTGGAAGCATTTCGGCAAAGAGAGGACAGTCCCTCGGGGTCCTCGGAGCCAGCCAGTGAGAGCGAGGCGGACGAGGAGGAAGAAGAGGAGGAGAAGGAGAGTGAATGGGATCACAATGGCAACAGAAAGAGGGTGAAGAGTGAGGAGGGCGTGGCCAAGCAGCCCAGCAGGGTCGGTGGTCTGGATAAAGCCCACAATGGTCGCGCTGTAATCCAACAACTGAAGAGTGTGGTGACCAGCACGGTCGGCACTAACATTAAAACTGAGCGTTCGACCACTGGGGGGCAGTGGAGTCACCCTCAGCCCAGTGCTCACGCTACAGGTGGTATAAATGGAGGCAGCCCTCCTTCCCAAGCTCCAGACTCAATTGTTACAGAAGCTCCGGCAAAGGGCCTTTTCAGCTGTCCCTCGCCCACCTTGTCCTCCCCCATTCCGGCCTCACCCCTGCCCAGAGAGGACCGCCCCCTCCATGGTGCCCGTGGTCCGGACTATGAGCTCCTCCAGAGACTGGCAGCAGGTGGGGCCGCCGGACGAGTTCTCTTCCACCCTCTAGCACTTGGCCCCCAGGGGCCTCAGAGCCTCTACGCCCCAAGCACCATCCGCTACGCACCACCCGAGCTGCCCACCTCACACACCGACAGCCACCGCTCCGACCACACCCCTAAATCGCCTGCTTTCTTCCCCCACCTGCAGAGAATTGCCGGGCTGCCGCCCTTTAGTGGCTTCTCACCCTCAGAACCTCCGTTTCCCCCCGCACTGCCCTTCTGTATGAACGGACTGAGAGGGGCCGCAGGGACGGAGGAGGACTGAGAAATATCGGATGTTGAAAGATAAAGAGAGAGAGGAGAAAAACCGGCCTATCTATGCTCCGCCCACAAATATGTTCCTTTTGTTTAACTTCTGTTGTGACTGAACAAGCTTTACAGAACAGAAACTGGACCAATGGTCAAATCATTAACAAAAACTCAATTACATTGAATTACATTGGATCACTACAATAATCATTTAGAAAGCTGGTTTACATGACAAAAACACAATCTGTCCTAACTATGGATTATAAGATTGACTTAAAAAAATTCTTTACTTCACATGCCGTGTGTATTTGCAAACACAATGCAGCTATAAACGTATGTTCATTCCTCTCGTTCAGTGACGCGTACAAAAGCAATTTTAGTGCTTATTTTAGTGCCCTCTTGTGGAGAATGTTCAGACTTCTAAACCAGGCTTAACAATGATCAGCAATCTACAGATAACAGTTTGTTGTTATTGATATGAAGTAAAGTGGCCTCTTACAGTCATACATGAACACACCACAGAACAGCATACAGAGTGAACAATGTAAAATTCTTTCTCTGCATTTAACCCGTTCACCAATCAGCGAGCACCCAGGGAGCAGTGTGTGGGGACGGTACCTTGCTCAACAGTACCTCAGGCAGTCCTGGGATTTGAACCCATGAGCTTCTGATCAGAGGGGCAACTCCCTAACCACCATGCCAGCAGATATATAAGCCCCATTATAACTCACTCTTAGGTGGAGTCTGAGTTGATATATTTGAGCAACATTTGGAATGGGAGTTTGGGAAATGTTCTCTAATGCTTGTGCAAGCTTGCATGGGTTGCTGGTAAAGTATGATGTGATAGGCGGAGCATGGACAAGTCAATCAACAGCAAAGATGGCACAACATTGAAAAAGGACTTCAGAAAAAAGACTTCTAAGAGGTGATATGAGAGTGGTGTAGGTTTTGTCACTCAGTCTTCCCAGCATCCTCTCTGGCCAGCTCATGAGTGCGCACAGGTCTTCCTCTCTCTGGACATGCAGGAAAAGCCATACTGTACAAACGGAGTTCGTCATGCAGCCACACACACTGGTAAACGTGGAAAAAACGTCATAACCGAAAAACATCCATTAATGGAAAACTGAAAGGGACGTTACGGAAACAAAGGACAACAAAGGCTTTGGACAATTGTTTGAGGGCCAAAAAAAATCAAAAGAGAGAACAGAAAGCACAGTCCCTTCAAGGTTAAGCCCCCTTTCATGGGTTTAATTCCTTTAAACACTGTAGTATTTTTTATTTTGTACAGAAAAAAACATACAGCGTTTGTCTCTTATTCTTGTGTCTTTGAGCTCACAAAAAAAGGAAAAAAAATCACTTGAGTGATCTCTTCAGAAAATGCAGCCATATTTAAGGAAATTTGGGATTTAAAGATTGCTTCCATGCAAGGCTCCAAAGCCCTATACAGACAGTGTGAAAAAAATAATGTCGTTAACTAACTTTCTTATCGGTATTTAGGGTCACTTGGGTGGGGGTGAGGGGGTGTGTGTCTTTCATCGTTCTTTACATCCAAGCACTTAAGGCATCTGGTTTTGAACATATAGCACTTCATTCATGACCACATGTTCTGTTTAGCTCTACTGTCCCAAAGTGGTAGGACCTGTGGTCAAAAAAAACAACATTTTTTTATTACTGACCTGAAAAATGTGAGGGGAAAGAAGGTGTAGTATGAAACTCTGCTCAGTAAATGAAGCTAGGTGTCTGTAAGGCCACTGGAACATGTCTAGCGGACACTGAAAGCCATTTCAAAGGCTTGTCATTCATTAAGTCAGTTAAGGCTACAGTAGTCTCTCTGCACTGTGTGTTTTTGACTACCCAGATTGAGGCCTATGATTTATTTTTACCATGACAAACAAGAATTTCATTGATTGAAGGCTAAGCCTTTTTGTGTTTTATTTTCAAGTGCACATACAAGTGTTCAAATGAGTGTGAGTGTGAGTGTGTTAGGGCGTGTGTATGGGGTTTGGGGGGGTGGGATGCATACACTGTGTAATATGACTCATGAGATTGATGTGGTCTCTTAACCCTTGCCATCACTGTGAATCTAACCTTTTTATGTTGAAATGTTTGTGAGAATACAATGGCATCAATCATGTTAAATGAAAATTAAAATCTGCAAAGATTATTATAACGATAATACAGATGAGATAATAAACTCTATTCCTGTAGTGGAGTGACTTTTTTTACCCCTTTCTTTCTCTCTGTGTTTAAATGACGACATCTAAAAGGACTTTTTCAAAAACATTGACAATGATCAGCAAACTTGAATAAAGTACCATCACTTTCTTTCCCAGGTTATATCTTAGGGGATTGATGACATTTTTCATCAGTCAGCTCTTTCACCTGCCCAGATTAAAGTAAAATTCACAATGAGGCTATTCTCTGTCCAGCCAGTTCCTCCTAAACACTGGTGTGAGCTCAGGCTAACACTAGTATGAGATTCTGACCATTTTCTCTCACTCTTTAAATTCAGCTTCTGGGAAAGAGCTGCCCTCTAATCTAAGATAATCAGATCTTCAGATGAACCATAAAATCCAAAAGAGAACCTGATTGGTTCATAAAATGAGTCTGAAATTTGTCTTAGGGATCAAATTCAAGAATCAGCTACTAAAGCCAGACAATATTGAGAAAATTAAAATCTGCAAAGATTATTATAATGATAATGCAGAGACTCATCCTCTGACCTGGACGAGTACACCACTGCGGTCACTGATTTTATTAAGACCTGCGTGGAGGAATGCATCCCCACAAAAACTGTCATTTCCCAACCAGAAACCCTGGGTTAATGCTGACATCTGCCGAAAATTCTGCGAGCGCCCGCGTGCTTTCCAGTCTGGAGACACGGACCTGTACAAGAAATGCAGATAGGATCTCCGGAAAGCCATCAGGAACGCGAAACGGAAGTACAGCAGCAAGGTGGACTCCCAGTTCAGCTGCACACGTGACGCGCATCAGATGTGGAGGGGGATTCAGACACTAACGGACTACAAACCACTACACACACTCTCGTTTGGCAAAAACACCTCCACTACAATGATCCTCAACACTGGTACACCATAAGGAAGCGTTCTGAGCCACATGCTGTACTCCTTGTTCACGACTGCGTGTCCAGACACAGCTCCAACACCATCATCAAGTTTGCTGATGATACCACCTCTACAGAGAGGAGGTGAGACTCTTGGCGGAGTGGTGTCAGGAGAACAGTCTCTCTCTCAACATCAGCAAAACTAAAGAGATGGTACTGGATTTTAGGAGGCAAGGTGTGACTTTTGATTTGTTGACTCCACCACAGAAATGACCCTGTAACCAGTCCTCAGGGACCCCAGAAGATCCAGACTTATCGGACGCTGTTGGAACCTGGATCAACTCCCTGGTTTGAAAATCACTGTTGTAGAACAACCATTTTTAGTTCCCTTAAGAATCTTCCAGTGGATGGTTCTTTAAAGCACATTTTAATGTAAAGTGTAAAGAACCTTCCCATATTGTATAAGTGTTGTACTAGAATCATACATCCAAGGCCATAAGCATTTAGGAACCTTTAAGGCTACAGGCCAGGGCTCATCAGTTTTACTCGCTAAGGGCTGGTGTGGCTGCAGGTTTTCATTCCAACCAGGCGGGAGTGCAGCTCTTTTAACTAATAAACTCTTTAAAGACAAGTAGAATCAGGTGAGCTCCAGCTCTGTTAGAATGAAAACTTGCCACCGTATCAGCCCTCTGTGGATGGCACTGGTGACCCCTGGTCTTGGCTACAAAACTTTATTATACATTAAGATTTATTGTTTATCACTACATTACATGTGATGACCCCAGTTTATCTTGGCAAAATGAATGGTCAGTTTCTCAGTGGGGTCAATAAGGTCCTAGTAAGGCCCTGGTGTATCTCATCCTACACTTTTTAGTGCTTTTTCGCTCTAACAAATCAGAAAAGCGATATTAACTATATAATCTGATAAGTTGGATCGGTTGCGCTAGAGCCAGGAAATTTCTAAAATATGTAAATGAAAGTAGAGCAGGTTTGGAAACCACTGTTAGAACAGACAGCTTGGTTTTTTATGCTGATAGAGAAATTCCCACATCCACAGCCTCTTCAAAAACACAGCAAAGGGACTGACCGAAACGCTAAACCAGCCCGGTCTACTTTGTCAGCTCCTACTCTGAAGCGAACTAAACAGTTTCCTGCCGTAATCTGCATGCAGATTCCTCACCCGCGGCCCTTTCGGCTTTGAAGCTCACGCGGTTCCGGCCGTGCCGGGGCTTCAGGCTCGAGACAAAAGGCGGACGGAGTGATTGAAACGCGAGGCGCGCGCGAGCCATGGCAAGCGGTGTTGTGTTGTTTCAAGGAACCCCAGGGAGGGGCTCTGACATTGAAGACGGGTTAAGTCCTGTTTTACATTCAAGTGGCAGGCCCCAGTTCATTAGTGTGAGGATCATTCCCTCTTGACGACTGGAGGAATTGCATACTAAAGAGGCCGAGTTGTTGGGTAGAAAAAGGCGAACGGCGCGTGCCTGCGTGCGCCATGAAACAGAAGTGACCTAAAGGCCTCTCCTTCACGAGAGCCTTGTATGGTCCTCTGATATGAAACTTAAGATCTACAGTTGTCAGGATCAATAAGGCGAATAGGGGTTCAGGCTCTCAGCCAGTTCCCAAAGCTTCAGAATGAGGTCCGAGTTTACTCTTCATGAGACATGTCGGGATGTTTTTAAAGCTGTAGACCCTCCGCTCTTATGAACTCCGGTCAGGTACTGTTGGGAGCGTGAGGTCTGGCCAGTATGTGTGTTTGGGCGCGATGCCCTTTAGCTGTGTGGCAGCCCCCGCAGACACTCTGCATGTCAAACAGAGCTGCGCAGTCAGACACAGCCGAGGGAGGGGTGGAAAGAGAGAGAGAGAGAGAGAAAGGCACACAGGCTGTGGGCCCAGTGCTGCAGAGAGACACACCCAGAATCAGTAACGAACAAACTGCGCCAAAACACCAAAAGAGCAAGTCTTACAGGAGTTTTAACACGGAAAAGAGCAGAGAGGAGGCGAGAGGAAGTGCTTCATCTAACTCTTGGCATCTTCAGAGTCAGACATATGGTAACTTTACACACCACGGCATATGTAATAGGCTGGAAGGTCCAGGAGATGTTCTGCACAACAACGAACTGGGGCTGGCCGACCAAGAGCGATTGGTCCGTCTCTTAGACTTCATTTTTTTCTTGCAGAGCCACTCTGTCACCAGTTGAGAAATGGGACAGCCTCTCAATTCTGACACATTCGTGAAGGAGCGAGGCCTTGCCGGCGCGACAAGCTTTGCTAGATAAGATCTACAGAGGAAAAAAATAAAGAAAAGTCTAGGGTTTTTTTCCCGAACCTTGAGGCTTAGTGCTCAGTTGCTCGTGTCTCGAATGGAAGGTGACTTCTCACTTTTACATAAACCAAAAGAGCATTTCCAAGCTCCGTCGACGTCCTCCCTCATCCGTCAGATCCGCCTTCGCTCAGAAATGAAAGGAGATCACACTTGCGCCACTGGCCCTGTAGTCCTGTTTATGTGTAGCAGAGAAGAAAATGCTGTGTATGTTTTATTGTTATGTGTACATAGTCAAATATAATTTCACCAATAACAATTTGGGTTATCTGTATGAATGCGTTTGTCTTATTGCATTATGGAAGGTACGAGTGTTTTTTGAGTTTTGGCGCCACCTCTAGGTGAAGCAGATTGGCGATTTTGTGGGTTTCTCCTCAAAATGCCTTTGCAACTCGTGGGCAGAGGAATTGATTTCAGCGTCTCTAAAGTATCTGTATTTTATGCATTGAAAACGGCTTTTAATATGATTGAAATAAGTCTGACTAAATTCTGTATAGACTAATGGTTCTTTGTATTAAAGTATATTACTTGTGAGTGCAGGAAATCTTAGGAAAGTTAGCTGTTTAGTGGTCGCCATTAGGACGCGAGCGGTAACTTTCTGATCTGTTTAATTCCCTCAGATCAGGAATTTGTGTTCCCGCTCGTGCTCCACTTTTATGTTTTCTTTTGTCATTTGTACAGGTATGTACTTCCATAATGATATTTATGTCGAAATGTTCTCTGTCGTTCGTGTTTGGTTTGCTTAGCACCACGTTGTATGTCTTTATTTTACCACTGTATAGATTATAGATTTTATAGTGTATGTGTGTAAACGTAAATACCTAATTATACATTAAACTACAAAGGTATATATTAGTATTCATATATAGGTACTGATATTTTTATGTATGTATTTTTTTACGTATGGGAACATGTAATTAATCTCTTGATCAATGTAATGACAATCCCTTTGCAACTCGTGGGGAGAGATCAGGAGTCTGTGTTGCCGCTCGTGCTCCAGTTTTATGTTTTCTTTTGTCATTTTTACAGACAGAACAAATAAATGTTGCTGACAACGCAGAAGGTGTCGTGAGACCATCAAACGCAGAGTGTGGTAGACCAGTCAAGGCAGACCGGCTACATATGTACATATTCATAGTCTCATTATTATGTACAGCAAATAGCATTGAAGGTCATGCACCAACAATCAGTCTATAATCCCAGGATGATAACAGCACACAGAAAAACACACCATTGAATGTCATTGTGGGGATTCGTTAAGAGAAAAAAAAATTACTGCACATTCTACCACAAATCAACAACTCACTGATGTAAAAAGTGGGTGTATTGTATTGATTTTCTCAAACAATCAAAAGGCAGAAATGTGTGATGTTCCCACAAATGTACGAAACCTAGCCAAAATGGATTTGAGGTTTTATTCAGAAACCTGTATCGATGTATGCCTAATGTTTTGTGGCTGCTTTCTCTAATACAGAACATTTCACTCCCTATTTTGTTGTTTTATATCTTACTTAATTGTAAAGAAATTCTGAAAAATCTTTGTCATTTTTCTTTAACTATCAAAGGACCAGAGCTACCCCGAATAACTTCTCCCAGAGAGGGTTTTTATCTGGGCTCAACACCAGCGAAAGGAAAAGCAAATATGTGGACGAATTCAAATGTCAATATGCATAGAATTATGTTCCATTGAGTTAAGTCTCAATTCCAGTTTAGACCGATGGGGGACCTGTTGAATAGATTATTGATGTTTGGTTTGTTAACAACAGGGTACATACAGCATCAAGACAGCAGCGAAGGAAGAGAAAAGGAGGTCCAGAAGGCTCAGCCCTGCGGAGTCTCACTGATCTTTGCTTTGAATAACAAAAAGCTCTGATTAAACCTAACCCTAACCCTTCAGACGCTTCAGTGGAGGAGGACATAAGCACCCACAAATATAGTAATGCTTCCATTTTGCACACTACGTCTGTCATTTGCTCTGAATTTGATGTCTGTCAAACTGTCTTGATGAAATGAGGGGTTCAAGATTTTTGCACAATAATGTAATAAATTCAAATGTGAATCTGGTTTCCGTATATGTCCAGGTTTCATGCAAATGAATGTCCTGCTTTACTAGTACACATTCACAAGCTTTACATATAACAGACTCTTATTGAGGTTGGTCAGATAAGAAAGATTGGGGTCGTTACATCAATTGAGGGGTGTCTGAAGAAATAAACTTCCATTTCCAGGCTAAAATAAATTGTAAAACAAAAGGGAACACTTAAACAACGCAGTGTAACTTCAAGTCACATGGGAAATCAAACTGTCCACTTAGGAGGCAAGACTGATTGTCACTGAGAGAGCGTAGACTGTAAATCAGTGTTGCCTCCTTAAGTGGACAGTTTGATTTCACAGACGTGTGATTGACTTGAAGTTACATTGTGTTGTTTAAGTGTTCCCTTTATTTTTTTTGAGCAGTATATATTGGTTAGTATCAAACAGAGCCCAAATTTCAGAAATGTAAAACTAATGACGATGTTTAAAGCAACAGAACAAAACATCTGACTTTCTCTCACTGCTTAATGACGCTGGTGAGCTCTAGGAGTCTTACTGCAGTTCCGGAGATAGAGAAGGCAGAAACTTTGGAGCTTTAGAGTAAAACACGACACAGTGCTTTCCTTCGACATTAAGACCTCAGTCTAAACAAAAGCAAAATTCATTTGACCTAAATAAGGTCTTACACCATGAAACCAAAATAAATCTGAATAATAAAAAAGAAAAATACAAAGCATGTATGCTGAATTCAAGACTAAACCAGTCAACCAGGCAGAAACAAAGCAGCTAAAGAGTGTGACTCAGCGGTCAGGTGAGAGCTCCGCTAGGCTGGGAGCCAGAACTCTTGATTATGGGATGCTGCACAACTTAATAAATTAGGTTGAAGAACTCCACGTTTCTAATGAAGCATCAGCCAGCTTCAATTACGGTAAATTGGCAGAGGCAAAAGACGTTTAAAGAGATGTTCCATTGTTTCTACAGCCATTTAAATACTTCCCTTTCCAACATTTAAATGCATGTTTAAGGAAAAGAATCCTTATAAATATCTTGAGCATTTAAAGAGCAAGAGTGTGACTGTTCATGTGATTCAAAAATGGTATTATTGGTGAACCTATATACAGATTATTTGAGTAACATCAGTTTTGTATGTACATTTTATATATGTATGTATGTATTTTTTTTGTA
>JBBPCW010000001.1:10498098-10509830 GCA_037974425.1 Phenacogrammus interruptus
GAGGGTGAATTTCGTGCTGTTCACACTGTGTGCAGTGGTGTGTTCACGTATGACCGAATGATCACTTTCACTTTCACAATTATCTAATCTAATATTCAATCTGTTTCATCTAAACAAGCCTCTGCTAGTGAGCAGCAGTAATGGAACAACAAATGATATAATTTATCTGAACCTAATTAATTTACTTGACATATTGAACTTATTCTTAAAGTTTTAACTTACTTTTAATTATTAAATTAAAATATATTAGTTAATCTAGTACCATTTTGTAATTATGCTAGTGTATTTTGAATGCAATGTTTTCTGCTGTACTGTATTGTGTTGTGCTTGGCGAGGTCAAGGATGGGTAAAGACTAATGCTTTATTAAATTAAACTCAATTCTTTTCTATTCTATTCTGTTCTATTCTACTCTACTGAAACCTGAATGTTACACAGCCTCTTGTCAGCAGTCTGATTAGTTCAAATAGTTCAAACTTACCAGAGGCATTCTAAAGTGTTGTTCTCCATCAGGGCTTCCATCAGGAACTCTGCCCCTCTGTCAGTCACTAAATTATCTCGAAGCCTAGAAAAATCAATCACCCGTATAGAACTGAAATCTTCATTATTTGTAAACTGAAGTATGGGGTTCTACTGACTGCCACACTGTTCACACTAAGACTGCATCAGCAGGACAAAGGACAAGACCTTTTCTTTTACCTGATATCCCTCAGGGTTTGGTTGTTCCTCAGTAAATCAGCGAGGCAGGCGGCTCCATCATCACCAATACGATTGATTGCCATTCTAACAGGACAATAGTTAAGTTGAAAAATTTGAAGGAGATACACAAGCCACTGAGTGACGATAGATTTAATTAAATGGAGATGAACGAAAGTTCCGCTGCTCACCGGAGGTCAAACACTGTGTGATTTTTTTTAAGCCCCTCTGTGAGCTTCCTGAGTCCCTCACACATCAGTCCCGTAGACACAATCCTAATACACACACAGGCACACACACAGGGACACACACAGGCACACACAAATCACTAAAAAGTCTGTTGCTGGGACTGAATCTGTAAATTGTATTAAGGAAAGGTGATTTAAAGAAGATTATAAAGAAATTAAGGATGACTTTTGCACAATACTGTGCAGTATATCTTGATTAGCTCTTATACAGGATTGGACTCAGTTTCATACAGCTGACATCAGTCCATAAAAGTATGCACTAGTACTGGTGTGGAATTGTGTTGGCTTTTAAAGCACCGATCCATCAAAATAAGCCTTGATTTTCATCAACAACTCACCATAATCTCTCAATCTGGCAGTCTGGACTCTGCAGAGCCATGGATAACACCTCTGCCCCCTCTGGACCAAGAGGGTTCTGTGCAAGGCTTTGGGAAAAATCATTCAGATGAATTAATAATTAAGGCAACAGATACATCAGTTACTATTCAGCTTACATTGAGAGACCCCTCATTTCTTCATGTTTTGTTTTGAATCACCTTGTTGATGCAAAAAAACTGTTTTTGTAAAAACTGTCTCATCTTTGGCATTTTGGGTAGATTAAAAAAAAGAAATGGGAACAAACGTTTCAGACTGTAAAGTGCCTAAAGATACAAGGTTCCTAGATAAAGATGTTCCAACCACTTAGCATTCAGCACCACCAGTATACTGATCACCGCCTGATCATTTGGAATCATCTGCACTTGTTTCTTCACTGGTTCAGGACTCAAGTTAGATTTGCTTTGTTCTGCTTGAATGATTCATACTTGTTTAATCTGTGTGGCTTAACAAACAAAAACATTCCTCTGAAATTGGTCAGGTTCAGGGACTGGATTGAAAACGAGAGTCTTAGAAAGTCCTTCAGGAAGCCTGGAGAACTGTTCCTCGAGGCTACATTAAAATGCAAGAAAGACTGGATCTATGGAAGCAAAGCATGAAGAAATGAAGGGTGGCTCAGTGCTTTTGCACAGGAATGTACAAAGCATTGCAGTGTAGTTACCTGAGGGTGGTGAAAAGGGGCAGCACAGGCAGCAGTTTGCGGAGTCCATCTGCATCTAGACCCTGAGCATCCAGGTTCAGCTGTTGCAGGTCCGGACTCAGTTGCAGCAGAAAAGCCAGCTCACTCCAGTCCTGGTTCATCGATACACTCTGACCTGAGGCTTGCTGGGACAGAACCTTTAGCCAGCGCTGCAGCCGGGCAGGCAGTTCTGGGTCCTGGGCCTCGTAAAGGCAGTGGCACACGTTTAGCTGCCTCTCTGGACTGAGGCTGGAGCTGTTGAGCTGAGAGTGGAGCAGCTGCAGGACGAACGCAGGGGTTGCAGAGGGCAATCGAACACATGAGTATAAACGAGGCCTTGGCTCTTCACAGAAAAGGCCATCCAAGATAAAACGGGTCTTGGATACTAATAGGCCAGAAACAAACCTGTGTGCAAGACAGAAAAAAATAAAAGTTTAATAAATAACTCTACACAATGGCTAAGAAGAGCCTTTCAAACTTTTTATAACAGACTTACACTCAGTCAAAAGCTGTTGTTTTTATTTGTCACTTATCGATTTATTTAATAAACTGCATATTTCCATTTTTGGAAGGTTGTTGAGTGAATAACTATAAATCAAAATATGTCAAAGAAAACAAGTTTCTTTTAAAAGATTAAAAATAAAAAATGTAGCAGTGCATGTGTTACATCCTGTTAACTGGTTGTGTGGTGATAGTTTAGAATTTGACTCTCCGTCTTTTAACTTTAAATGCAATGGTGTTACTATTTCATTTCATTGAATGTTACTTAACAGCTTGTTAAATATCTAACACTTGTTTGGTGATCCACTTTACAATTATTTAGGTCAGGAATGAATAAAAAATATGTCATTCTAATAAGTAACGAAGTAACGAACATTGAGGGTATTTAAGTGAGCAACAAGGAAATGTAAAAAATCTCAGAATCTGCCAAAATCTTTGGACTGGTAGAGTACATTGGCCAATCTGTGACTGATTAAACTAATATGTATTGAATACCCAGAGTGCTTTATTAGTTCTTAGCTTAAATTCAGAGTGAACAGATGTCCAATTACAAATATCTAATTATGTACCATTTTTTTTAACTGTTTATAATACATTACTTCAGTCCATCCAGCTTTATACACAGTCTTGTAGTAAATTTATGTGACTTTTATAATCTTCTTGTGAAAAAAACTACCCTACAACACTACCCTACCTAATGAGGAATGTCCCATTATTTATGTTGCTATAAAGTTAAAATTAAAGTTGACATATTATAGTTATTTCTCAGATGTTTATGTGAGTTTGTGAACACAATTAGAGCGTCACTGTTAGCATAACTGGAAAGTTACAATTAGTAGTTCAGCTAATTATACACAGTAGCAAAAATATACCTATACTTACATCCACACTTTGTGGATCTACAGTTACTGATTGTGGACATGGTTAGTGAGCCTGCCAGTGGAGTGAACCTCAATCACTGCTATGCTTTACATTATTCTGGTCACTTTGTTATTGTTAACAGAACTGGAAGTTTAAAATTAGTATTTTGACATATTACACATAGTAGCAAATCAGAATCAAAAACTTGATTTACTCCAGAGGAAATCACTTATGTTATGACTGCACAGACTCACAGAGAGGCAAAAACAATTGCAATCTAAAATGTAAAGTCAAAAATAAAACTCAAATAAAAACTCTGCAGTAATAAAAGATGAAGCAGAAATGAACATCCTGTATTCTATACCTGCAGAACAGATCCATGTGTCCAGACTGATGACTTTCTCCACAATTAAGCGCCTTCTTAATACGTCTGCATAGGAGATGTTGTGGCCGTCTGAGTTTTTTAAATATGGACACCAGACGCTTGAGCACAGCTGGAGGTTGCAGTCGCACCGTTGGCTTGAGTCCTGAAAATGGATTCGAATTTGAGAACGACTCCAGCACATAATAAAGAGCAGCGAGGAACTCTTGCACGCTGGTGTGGATGAAATGAAAGCTCTTCTCGTAGGTGAGGGAAGCTTTGTCCTCTTTGAGGATTTCCACCATGAAAGCTCTCGACAGCTCACAGTTGTCCAGGGAGAAGCTGGTCAGGTCTGAGAGGTCAAAGAGAAATCGTCGCTCCAGGAGGCCTCTGAAGGCCAGGGCTCCGAGGCGCCTGAGTTTTGCTTTGGTCTCCTTTAAGACCTGAGGGACTTCCTGGAGCCTGCTGAGGTGCATGCCCTCCACGCACCCGCCCACGTGGAAGGCCACGATGGATTTAAGGAAGCAGCAGTAGATTTCAGTGACTGTGACTGGCCTCTGAGCAGCTGAGCCATTTGTTGAAGCGGTATTATTCTCGGATGAGGATTGATCACCACTCACTTCCTCATGGCAGGCTCTTGCGATACCCTCTTGAGACGCAGCACCCGAAAGTACCACCTCAGAGAAACAAGAAGTGCCATCGTGCAAAGCAGTGGAGACAATCCAGCAGAAGGCCGGGATGTGACACATCAGCTGAAGGGGCTTGTGGGAGGACACAAAACTACACACCACAGCAGCAACTTGGCCAGAGCTGCAGTTCTGTTCAAAGTACTGCCGCTGTTGAGTGGGGGAAAACCCCAACACACTGTAAAACTGTCTGACCAGCGACTGAGGGACCTTAGTGACAGCATGGGGCCGAGATGTGAGGAGAACAGAAGCACCTGGCAAGAGGTTTCCTTTGATCAGATTCACCACTTGAGCCCCCACCAACAACTCCCTCTCAGGATCTGAACATTTAGGGGTGCGTTCAAAATCCAAGGGACAAGAGAATTCATCAAGCCCGTCCAGGATAAGCAGAACCTGGCCTTGGTTCGAAGTCATTAACTCGGGCAGGATAGGCTTCAAATGGCTATAATGATCATACAGCAGCCCTTGCAGGCTCTGGGCCTCAGTAATTAGGTTTAGTTCACGGAAAGACATGGACAGGACAATTTTTTGTGCACCTGTGTCTGAGGCCCACTCTTGGATCAGCTGTCGTATCACTGTGGTTTTGCCGCTTCCGGCAACCCCAGAAAGCAGAGCCACACCATCACTTGAACCAGAAACGAGGCTGCGATAAACATCTCTGAAAGTACATGTCTCACCCTGTTTCCTGGCCTCGCCCCTCCCTGCCCTGAAGGGATCCCCCACCACTGCTGCCTCATGCTGGTACTGGAGCGGTGTGGGGTATCCCACATGCCTGGAGAACGAAATGTCTGTGAACGTGTCCACCTCGGCAGGTTTGGAGGCCCGTCTTGCCATGCTGAGATAATTCGCTGGGCCATGCTGCCTGGCCAGAATGTCTTTGTGCTTTTGGAGATGTATCTGGGGAAAGAGGCTGGCAGTTCCAGACACTGTGGAAGGCTGGGGGTTGGACAGAACGTACAGAAAGGCACGGCATGCCTCCTCTCCTCTGCCTTGGAGAACATCCAGCAATGTCCTCATGCAGTCCCGTTCACCCTTACAACCTCCACCTCTTATAAAGCTGATGTCCTCTTCTGTCACCGTTCCTATTTTGAAGAGGATGTCCAGCAGATGGTCCAGCTGTTTGCTCCAGTTCTCCACAAGCTCCACCCGACGCTTTTGTATTTCATCACTGCATGGTCCCAGAGCCATCAGCTTTTGTAAACAGTAGGCTGCACAGTCCCTTCTGTCAGACTGTTTCACTGAAAATTACTGCGAGGTCTTCTTCTGTGAGGAGTGGCTTGACTTGTTTCTTCCTGGCTCAACGTTTGCTCAAAGCATTTAGTCTACAGACTGTTGGTAACTCGGTCAAGTTAGGTACATTTTCTTTCACTTTTCTCAATAACAAATAGACCAAATGGCATTAATGATAGACGTAATCGTAGGCTGATACTTATCAAGAGAGGGTTTCTGTCAGCTGTGTCCTCCACTCAGATGCCTCCAGTCATAAACAACATATTTCTCTCTGAACCGAAACCTCAGTTCCCAACTTGCCAGTCTTCTTTCCAAAGCCTCTAACATGAGTTTTGAACAGCACACAACTAACGTCCGACAATGAAAACACCGCGTTGTAGGTTGGAGAACCACCCTCCATAAAGGTTCCACTCCATTTGTCCACTGTTCTGACTCGTCTAGCACTGTTACAGTCACATGATAACTGGACAACAATGCTGCAGGGAACGTGTGTCTTCAATACCTCACTTCCTCACTCGTGCTTTGTAGGCTGCTGTGCAGCTGTAGGCGTGAATGCATTTACAGGAAACAGCCCATTTAAAGCAACTGAATGGCTCACATCTAGACGTGTTGTTCATGATCTCATTTATTAATGAACTGAAGGAGTGAGTGATGTCACCAGAGCATGCAATTAATCAGCATACATTTTTAATGCGTTATTTTTCCTGTGATTAATTGATCGAAATTAACTTGCTAATTCGACACTCTTAATAATTATAACTATTATGTGCATCACCAGACAAGTGTTAGACATTTAACAATCTAGTAGGTGATAAAACAGTTGAACTAGTGCATTTAAAGGACAGTCTAGAATTTGACTAGGCATCACCACACAACCAGTTACTAGGATGTCAGACATACACATGTGAAGTGACCATTTGTCATACGTGAACATAGCACACAGTGTGAACAGCACGAAATTCAACCTCTTCTTTTAACCCATTCACCAAGTGAAGCAGGGGGCAGCCAGGAACGCGGCGCCCGGGGAGCAGTGTGTGGGGACGGTACCTTGCTCAGGGTAACTCAGCGGTGCCTAGCGGTCTTGGGAATCGAATCTGGACTTTCTGATCGCAGGGCCCTAACCACTAGGCTACCAGCTGCCCCATATAACAGTTATACACTGTTATAAAGAAAACTTGTTTTATTTGTTTTATTGATATTTGTTGAACTTTCTACTGCAGTTTATGAAATAAATGGATAAGTGGTAAAGGCTTGTGGTGTGCAGAAACACTTAGTGTATGTCAAATCTCCCATTCTTAGTCAAGGGTAATGAGAAAGTAGTCCTCAATCAAATCAGTGATTATTTATAAATCAGAGTATTTAGACAATTACAGCTTATTCAAAATGAATTCTATCAAAAGAAAAATGATTCCAACCATCAGCTCTTTATGCCGGCTATATAGAATTTATAGTTTATAGTATTTTTCATTGTTTATAAGTCACTTAATGGTTTGAACCCTAAATATATCTCTGAAATGTCTGATTAATATCAGCCAGGTAGATCTCATAGACTGGTAGGAGCTGGTCAGGTGTTGGTGCCCAGATATGACTTTTGAAATGACATTATGCTATCCACTGCTGTAACCACCTGCCCCAACAGCAGGTTTTATATAATGAACTAAAAACCTGCTGACACCGTCAAGCCCAGAATTATTAATACCCTTGGCAAATTTGGACTTCTTGATTGGAAATGACACAGGCCTTTTCCAGAAGATAATAAGACGATGTACAGGAGGCATCATTGTGGAAAAAAATATTTCTCAGTTTTTATTTACAAAAATGACTAATAATTTATACCATTCTCAATAATCAATAGAAAAGCCATTATTTGCTATTAGAGCAATCAAAGGCTTCCTATAATTGCTGACGAGCTTTTTGCACGCTTTTTTCCCAAAGACTGGGACAGTTTGCAAAAGGTATAAATAGTGTTGGACATGCCACTTTTTGTTTAAATGTAAATAAAAGCTGAGAAATATTCCTCTTGTACATCGTCTTATTATCTTCTGGGAGACACCTGTGTCATTTCCAATGGAGAAGAAACTTGCTTGTTGAATAAAGGAAACTAAGTCAAAATTTGTCAGGGGTATGAATGATTCCAGCCTTGACTGTAGTTATGTGTATTTAAGATAATGATTCAACTGCTTGTTTCTTTTTATGCTTATTTTACCTCTAGAGTGATAGCTGGTAGCCTAGTGGTTAGGGCATTCACCCAGTGATCAGAAAGTTGTGGGTTCCTTTCCCAAGACCCCTAGGCACCTCTGAGGTACCCTGAGTAAGGTACCGTCCCCACACACTGCTCCCCGGGCACTATGTTCCTGGCTGCCCCCTGCTTCACTTGGTGAATGGGTTAAATGTAGAGGTTGAATTGTGCTGTTCACACTGAGTGCTGTAGTGTGTTCATGTATGACAGAATTTTCACTAAAGAATTAGTAAATGACATTTGTGCATAACCATGTTCCAAATAAATAAACTTGCCATCTTTTCTTTTTGCCCTCAGTGGCAATCAAAGCATCTCATAGACTTTGATACTTAAACCAATTCACTAAAGGAATAAGATGTTATAGTAATATTATAAGATTTTTACTGCATAAAATGTCTGTTTATTATCATAAGACGTTTCTTAATCAGTATTTTAATTCACTAGAGATTTTTTTTCATGAATACTGAAAGGATTAATTTGATTTAGATGAATCTGCAGCTTCTAGAGAAAGGAGGAGCACAAGAGTGTCCTTGTGTGGGTCGTGTGACATCACTGCCTAACTTTCTTCATAACCACAAGCCTTACTATCAGCCCACCAATTCTATTTCTTACTAGACTTCTCCAGCAGATCCACAATGCAATAATAATGGTGTATGAGAAAAATACACCATTGCTGTATAAATATATTTACATATTTAACATCTAAATACACAGAGCTGCCAGTTATTAGGTACACTCACACTGTACCTGCACCCATTGGATGTTTCCTCGGTTACATTAAGAGCAACTGTAGTGACCTTTTAGAGATCACTCACACACAGATTATAATAAGAGCAATAACTACTTAGATATCCAATTTCTTACAAAGTGCTAAATCATAATTATTACAAGCACTACATTTATTATCTATGTGCAATTGTCTATTATCTGCAGAAGGTCGCGTGATTGTATCCCAAGACTGCTAGTGCTGCCAGGTACCCTTGCATTACGTACTATCCCCACACACTGCTCCCTGGGTGCTGTGTTCCTGGCTACCCGCTGCTTCTCTTGGTGAAAGGGTGAAATGCATGCTGTTCACACTGTGTGCTGTGATGTGTTCACAAACAGACACTTTACACTTTATAGTCTTATCAAGTGCATTATCACAACTATCACAAGGTCTCTAATTATTTGCAATAGTTAATGTGACATGTAAATTGACATGACCTTGTTGGACCCATGGATGATTTTAGTTGTCCACCAGCACAGGATTAGGTTAACAGTGATCAATTTGGGGGAAATTTTATGTATATATTTTCATTAAAAGTTTGTTGTAACACTACTATTATTTTCATAGGCTCACTCAATGAGAGTTGGCACTCCTGTTATCTACATGTGCAACAAACAAACATATCAATATGCAAGTTATAAGTATAACAAAAGACTATGTCAGCCGAGCCGCCATGTTTAGTTTTTTCTAAAAATGACGATTCTAACTAAACCCTTGAAGCTACATGAAAATAAACGTTACCACCAAAATCAGTGTGCCGAGATTGTATAAAAAACACTACAAAATGTAATGAAGCAAACTTTCGTTGCCAGGTGTAATATATCTATTTTTGACCAGTTCTGGTCAGTAATGGTACTGTGCAGTTCAGACAAATATTAGTCTAGATATTAGAGAAAGGAGCTTTATGCACAAATGAAATCTCTTTGCTGAAAAAAAAAAAAATCTCCTCAGACCATAAAACCGAAACTCAAACTGCATTAGACCTAAACCACAACCAACCAAATGTTATTTGATCGGCATCAGCTTTCCCAGCAGTGCTGCCCACTCTGGCTTACACTCAGTACCCTTACCAGCCAACTCCTACGCAGGTGTGAAAATGTTCCATTAGGATGATAATAGTAATTCTAATACAATTCCACTTGAAAAATAGGATGTAAAATATGACTACTTTGAATCTATACACATTCTTTACTGTTATTTTGTGTAGTTTTTATTGTCTTGGTTATACTGCCTCCACTTTCTTCTCTTGTTCTGTCTGCCTTGCTGCTGTAACAACACAAATTACCCACCCGGGCTACTAATAAAGAGAAATCTTATCTTATAAATGGTCTGAAGAGCAGACACTGGAGGGACAGGCTTTATTATCAAATCAGCTTTATTATGCTCAGGTACATTGTCAGTTTGCTTCCAAATAACATTTTCCTTTCAGATTCTTAAATTACACAGAGTATAAAACAAAAAAAGGTGTGAATTAGGCTTGTCTATAGGTGCATGTCTTCTCCAAGTACGAAAAGCAGTAATAAAATGTTAATCACGACAGCGTCGGGGGCCTATTGTAGTCATAAAAATATACTTTTGTTCTGCATGACAGGTGGCACTTACGATAGCTTTTTGCAGGTGCGTTCCAATAGTGTCATCTTTAAAGCCTAATCCTGCTTTAGGCACTTGCTTAACCACCTAACGGGACCAGACTACAGTCTACATTTTGCGAGAAAAGGCTAAAGCTAAGCTTGTACTGCGTGCACAGTACTACGAAGTGCATGTGTGCAAGTCTGTACGTTTGTTCCTGAAAAGGCGTTTTTGTTTGGTTCGCGCACAATTATTAAATAGTGCTTCAAATCTACACACAGTACACAGACCTGTCTCAGAGAAACCCAAGAGCATGGTTTTTTTTTTATTGCAGATCCTTTTCTACCATTTGTTTCCTTTGGAAAGCTAATACACACACTCCCATCTGCTTGTCTTAAGGTTAACAAATATGATGACAAATGTGTCAGCTGTGGATTATGCTGGAAAATGGCCTCAATGCAGGCAGGTCCATGTATCCAGTGTATCTGAACTGAGACTTGCTGTTATTACTGTAACTAGAAGCTCTTTCTAAAGGCAGAACAGGCTGCCAAACCATCTGAGACACTCTTCACTACCCCTGCCTGACCCTCCAAACTCCTATACAAGTTATATTCATATTTTTTATGTTTATATTTGCATAATTCAGGTAAAGGCACAAATCTGGAGTTGAGAGAATCAAGCATGTACTTTCACTGCACATGGCATACAGTCATTAAAAAGAAACCCAGATTCTCTAAACCTTATCCATCAACTCCAGAATTATTTGGTATTAACTGTGTTCACCAGGTTCCACCAGCAGGTACACATCTCGGCCTGCGTCTCCCTTTTTAAGCAAAACACTAATGACTTCTTCTTTTGCTACGTGACTAAAGAGCAAGTGATTCAGGTTTCTGAATCTGTTTCTAAAGGGTAAAGACCAGAACGAAAAAATAGGTGAATGGAAACAATCTAC
Source organism: Phenacogrammus interruptus (assembly GCA_037974425.1). NCBI lineage: Eukaryota > Metazoa > Chordata > Actinopteri > Characiformes > Alestidae > Phenacogrammus > Phenacogrammus interruptus. The sequence continues at coordinate 10,509,263 of JBBPCW010000001.1, forward strand.
ACCTACATACTGCTAACCCTGATTTCCTCATCGACAAGCCTGAGACTCCTCAAACATCTCAAACATCAAATTACTGAATTACTGTTCCCCGAAATAAGCAAGACAGAGACAGGATGCAGACGTATGCACTCGCATATTGTTATTTCTCGGCTTCAAAATATAAAGTCATAATATTCATTTAACAGTATTAAACTCCCAAAAAACAGAAACATAAATATCAGTTAGTTCGCTGGACTTTCACTATAAGAAGCAAAGCCTTTGGTGCAGCTGGCTGGCATCTTACTGACAGAGCGAGGCTCTGCCTGCAGTCGTGTGATTGGTGTGTTGGAGAGCATTTCTGGAAGGACATCCTGAGAGGATGCAGGAAAGGATTGGTCATGAGGAGTCAATCATCTTGAGTTGAGGCGAGGGGCAGTCTGAAAAGCATATGTTTCATTGATGAGGATCTTTGGAATTTCCTTTTTTTTTAACCACCACTGCTATTTATATGTACACATATCCACACACACACACACAGACACACACACACACAGACACACACAAACACACACAAACACACACAAGCAAG
>JBBPCW010000001.1:10541984-10560480 GCA_037974425.1 Phenacogrammus interruptus
GTGTGGAGGGGGGTGGGCGGTGTGTGTGTGTGTGTGTGTGTGTGTGTGGGTGTGTGTGTGTGTGTGCGCGCGCGCGCGCGTGCATGTTTTATTTAGTTAACAAATAATTCATTTGAATCATTATTTCAATAATTGATTAAATTAAATTAAATATTTTCATTTTAAATTTAATCTAATTAATCCAATTAATCTAATATTGTAATCGAATTTCTAATATTTATATATTACAAATTTTAAATATTATTTCTAATATTTCCTAGTAGGAACTTGACGAATTCCCTCCTCTGGTTAACATCCGGGGAATTTGACTTACGCATGGCTTAGTATTTTACCGTAGCGTCCCGCTCTTTGGCTCCGTGTTCAAATACGGAAAGTGCCCACAGCGCGACTGTGAATCGCTCGTGTGTCTTACGCACAACGTGTGGTGTCGTTTATCGGAGCGCCGTTCTGCAGCAAACTCCGGAGAGACTCCGGGTTTAAACGCGGTAAGATGTTCTAATTCGTGTTAAAACGATTAGTTTTGTTTTTCACAAGCCAAAATACACGCGTCCAATGTTTATTTATTGGTATACCACGATCTGTGGCGAGCTGAAGCTAATAATGCTAACACGAACCTGGGCATTGTTCCGGCTCTGGAGCTTCACGCTCGATTAAACTGCACAATGTGTATTTATATCCACATGTTTATAGCCATATATAACGTTTTTTGTTTAATAATTGCGTTGTTTGTGGTTGTGGCTTGTAAATAACAACAATGTTAGGAATTAGCTACTTAGGCAGGATGTTTACTGAGGCTAACGTGCTAAAGGCTAAAATCTAGAATAGTCCTTTATTTATTTGTTACAAAATACTAACAACTAACAAATTTAGTTCCTCACTTTAGTTCGGTAATGGTTGTAATAAAGCCAAAAAGGGATTTAAAGTTTTTGCATTTTGTAAATCCGGACTGTATTCATTATTTGTGTGAGGTACGTTGTGTGAGCTGCACGATTCAGGTAACACATCCGCTTTGTAGTTTTTACTGCTACATATTGTGATTATGATTCCTTTTGATATATTAAAGTGCTCAAATCATCACCTTTCTGTAATTAAAAAGTCTGAAAGTTTTAAATGTTGCTTCAAATTGTGCACTTACTCCGCACATCCATACAGTCCACACATTGAATGTAAGCTGCAAAAACAGTCCGTTCTCAAATCTGTTTTAAGCAGTCATAAAGCCAACAGATTTAAATATGTTTTTTGTTCAGCACCACTCATTCATGCACCAATTCACCAACACCTTCAACGATTTCAGATTAAATTAGACTTTTGTTGGATTACATGACGACCTGGATTATTCAGGATTATTCAGGTCTGAAATAGTGCAGCAATCGGCGATATCACCCTTTCAAAGACGGATATCACCTTTGCTACTTGCAGACGATATATTGTTGGTTTCTATGATGAAGACCTTGTTTTTAGGTGGCACATTTTTATGGAACTAAATGTGACACTTACTTTGAATTTTATCACTATTAAATCTTGATGCAGGTTGAGTCTAAAGGCTCAAACATTTTTAAGTCTTTTAAAACTTATTTTGTAAGCTAATTGCCTTTACATGTGCTGTCTTTGTCTGTACACATATGTGGCTATTTTTTGTCTAAAAAAGAAGAAACAAAAAAGGAATTTCTTGATTTAATCTGATGTAGTTTTCTTTTTTTTTTTGCTGGACCTGGGCCTGACTGACACACTCTGTCTGTGCTCTTTCTGTTCAGTGGACGCTGCCATGGCAGCTACATTCCCGTACAGAGGCGTCCCTGCAGGAATGCCCCCGGGGATTCCTCCTCCTGCACCGGTGCCAGACTACATGACTGAGGAGAAACTGCAAGAAAAGGGTGGGTATACACAACAGCAGCTGTGCTGTTTTTCAACAAAAACCATTCTTACAGTGTTTACATATATGGCTAATCTTGCCCCTTTAAAAAATTACAGCAAGGAAATGGCAACAACTGCAGGCGAAACGCTACTCAGAGAAGAGGAAGTTTGGCTTTGTTGATGCTCAGAAAGAGGACATGCCACCTGAGCATGTCCGCAAAATTATCAGGGACCATGGAGACATGACAAACCGGAAATTCCGTCATGACAAAAGAGTCTATCTTGGGTAAATGAGGACTAATCTGCACACTTAAAGAATGTTTTGCCCAGATGTTCTTTATGCCACTGTGTGTGATGAATGAAATTACCAATGCTTTCTGTTGGCTGTTATGTGTGTGTCTGTGGTGTGAATTTGGCAAATTGAATTTTTGGATGTAAAATCTGATTCTTGCCATGCATCCTTTTTTTGGCAAAGCCTTTGGTGACGTTTTTGGTAAAGTTTTTGTACAACAAATGGCTATCTTCTGTTATACTTTGTTCATTGTTGTAACAAGCACCACTAATTTTAATTGTAGGGCTCTTAAATACATGCCACATGCGGTGCTCAAACTGCTGGAGAACATGCCTATGCCCTGGGAACAGATCAGAGATGTGCCAGTACTCTACCACATTACAGGAGCAATTTCCTTTGTCAATGAAATCCCCTGGGTCATTGAGCCAGTGTACATCTCACAGTGGGGGTGAGTATCTTGTCTAAATTAAGCTGCTGGTTACTGTAAAATGACAACTCATTAGATGTCAGACCTGAATATTTCTGACTTACTCTGACTCTTATTTTTTGACACCAGTACTATGTGGATCATGATGCGTCGTGAGAAACGAGACAGACGACACTTCAAACGTATGCGTTTCCCTCCCTTCGATGATGAAGAGCCTCCACTGGACTACGCAGACAACATTCTGGATGTGGAGCCCCTGGAGGCCATTCAGATGGAGCTGGACCCTGAGGAGGACAGCTCTGTGGCAGAATGGCTTTATGAGCATCAGCCACTAAAGGACACCACCAAGTGAGTCTTTGAAACAATAAAAAAATTGTGGTACTTGTGAATTTGTATTTATGTGCTTTCACTTTGAATTTCACAGGTTTGTCAATGGGACCACATACAGACGCTGGCAGTTCACTTTGCCAATGATGTCCACTCTCTATCGACTGGCCAATCAACTCCTCACTGATTTGGTGGATGACAACTACTTCTACTTATTTGACCTGAAAGCCTTCTTCACTTCAAAGGCCCTGAACATGGCCATTCCTGGAGGACCCAAATTTGAGCCCCTGGTCAGAGACATCAATCTGCAGTATGTTCACCTTCTTCATTAATCCCTAAAAAATAATGGATGGGTCTGCGTGTCAAAATGGCACATCTACATCCCTTTTTGGAGTATTTAGGTTGATTGTGGAGGCTTCGTTTCATGATCATATGTCCTGTAGAACCAAAGTATCAAACAACTTTTTTTTTTTTTTAATGATTTTTTAAAAATTGCATGGCATTTTTAAATGAAAAAGTTAAAATAACTAAATATATTTAATTGTGTGAGGCTGAGCGTAACAGGTGCTTTTTAGTGTTCTGAAACAGCACAGACTAAAAGTTAAGGTAAATATGTGAACTCAAGCTGGTACAGACTTGTAATTGTAAATATTTGTCCATAATTTTAAAGCATTATTTTCCAACATCTTGGAAAAAGATTGTGAAGATTTCCAAAGTCTTTAATATTTAATTGTGGATTTTTGCAGTGAAAGACAGTTTAAATTGACTTGGTATATTGAACACTTCTACAGTACATGTTTAAGGCTTGTAATATTAGAATAGAATAACTGAACAAGGCATGAAGGGGAAAATGCCCCCATGATCCTATAAGTTAACGCACACCCAGCTGTATAAGGGAATTCAGTTGACTTAGTCCTGTATCTAACATTTGAACTAAAGTTCACCTCCTTCTCTTACAGGGATGAAGACTGGAATGAATTCAATGACATCAACAAGATCATCATCAGACAGCCAATTAGGACAGAGTACAAGATTGCATTTCCATACTTGTACAACAATCTTCCACATCATGTCCACCTCACTTGGTAAAAAAAATATTGATGTGTGAACCTGTCTGTTTTTGTGTTCTAGGTAATACATGCCTTTAAACCGCTTTGATTTGATTTTTTAAAATAGGTACCACACTCCCAATGTGGTGTTTATCAAGACAGAGGATCCTGATCTGCCTGCATTCTACTTTGATCCTCTCATCAACCCCATCTCTCACAGACATTCAGTTAAAGTAAGAAAAATGCAATAATGTGCATTTATTGTAGTAATACATTTTGTTTTAGGTTGCTTTTAAACAGAATAAAACCATTTCTGGTTAGTTCTTAGGTCACAAAACAAGCATTGTTTAATGATTGATTCTTGTTTACATTTCAGAGCAAATATTAGACATTGACTAGTTGAAGACAAAATAAAAATTGTTTGCTATTGTGTTGGTTTGTTTTTACCATGTTACTCTTCAATAAAGTTTGTTTCCCATTTTTTAATCTGTTCTCTTCAGAGCCAAGAGCCATTGCCTGATGATGATGAGGAGTTTGAGCTTCCTGAATATGTGGAGCCTTTCCTCAAGGAGACGCCTCTGTATACTGACAACACTGCCAATGGAATTGCCCTGCTGTGGGCACCCCGACCATTCAACCTGCGCTCTGGAAGAACTCGCCGTGCCATTGATGTTCCTCTCATTAAGAACTGGTGAGCTTTCTAATGTTTATTAAAACACAAAATATTCTGTTATTATAAATGTAGACAAATTTATTTAAAAAAAAATGAGCTGGTGCTTTGGGCAATTTGCTGTGTAGTTTACTTCACCTTTGCACATCTTCTTGCTTTTAAAGTTTATTTTTTCAAATCTTCTCAGGTACCGAGAGCACTGCCCTGCGGGGCAGCCTGTGAAAGTGCGTGTATCTTACCAGAAGCTCTTGAAGTACTATGTTCTCAATGCTCTGAAACACAGGCCACCTAAAGCACAGAAGAAGAGGTGAGAGATGTACTAATGACATCTTGCTTAGTTTTGATTTTTGATTTAAATGTCACATTTTCAGAAGCATACATTACCTTTTTTTTTTTTTCCTTTGCCTTCCACAGGTACCTTTTCCGTTCCTTCAAGGCCACCAAATTCTTCCAGTCCACAAAACTGGACTGGGTGGAAGTGGGTCTTCAGGTGTGCCGACAGGGTTACAACATGCTGAACCTGTTGATTCACAGAAAAAATCTTAACTACCTGCATTTGGACTACAATTTCAACCTCAAGCCTGTCAAAACCCTCACCACTAAGGTACTTAAATCACACATCACAACATTAGGAACCTACTGAAAGATTCATTTCTACATCATAGTGTGAATACACAGTATTAACGATTTTCCTTAATGTGCCTATGCCAGGAGCGTAAGAAGTCTCGATTTGGGAACGCTTTCCACTTGTGCCGTGAGGTTCTCCGTCTGAGCAAACTGGTGGTTGACAGCCATGTGCAGTACAGACTGGGAAATGTTGATGCGTTCCAGGTACATTTCACTCTTTGTCGACTTAATTGACTGCTGTTTAGCTGCAATGTGGAATGTTGCGGTCCGTGTGATTCATATAAGTGTCTTGTTTCCCTGTGTATTGTAGTTGGCAGATGGACTGCAGTACATCTTTGCCCATGTGGGTCAGCTGACTGGCATGTATCGCTACAAGTACAAGCTGATGCGACAGATCAGGATGTGCAAGGACTTGAAGCATCTCATCTACTACCGTTTCAACACAGTCAGTGCAGTGTTTTGGTTTCGACATGTTAAAAGTGCACATGACTATGTTAAAGTGCATACAAATGAATGTTTTTGTTATTAGGGTCCAGTCGGGAAAGGTCCTGGGTGTGGCTTCTGGGCTCCAGGTTGGAGAGTGTGGCTGTTTTTCATGAGAGGCATCACTCCTCTGCTTGAGAGATGGCTTGGCAACCTCCTGGCAAGGCAGTTTGAAGGTGAAGCACTGAATGAATTTATTATTGTGTTTTTTAAACATTCAGTGGTAAACTATACTGTTTGTTTAAAAAAATAACATTTAGTAACTTAGCTTTGCTGCCATTTTTAAGGTCGTCACTCCAAGGGAGTTGCAAAAACTGTGACCAAGCAGCGTGTGGAGTCTCACTTTGATCTGGAGCTGAGGGCAGCTGTAATGCATGACATTCTAGACATGATGCCAGAGGGCATTAAACAGAACAAGGCAAGGACCATCCTGCAGCACCTCAGTGAGTCCTGGAGATGCTGGAAGGCAAACATTCCTTGGAAGGTACAAACTCTTCTGTTTAGGTCTTCATAGCTGCCTAATGGCTTTTTCACAATTCCTCTGACTTCTTTCTCATTTTGTCTTGTTGCTGGTTGTCTATGTATTTTGTCTTAAATTGTTTTACCTTTTCCAATGAATTGTTATTCTCAGTGTTCAGAATAGGATAACTTTTTGTGAAAAAAATTTTGTGGAGTTTAAGTGAGGGATGAGGCTTGATTAGTCATATATGCTTAACTGGTGCAACATCATTAATTTTTCAGGTCCCAGGACTTCCCACCCCCATTGAGAACATGATTTTGCGCTATGTCAAGGCCAAAGCTGATTGGTGGACTAACACAGCCCATTACAACAGAGAGCGAATCAGGCGAGGTGCTACAGTGGACAAAACTGTCTGCAAGAAAAACCTTGGGCGTCTCACACGACTGTACCTGAAGGCTGAGCAAGAGAGACAGCACAACTACCTGAAGGTATTTTAGATGTGGTACTTCACTTTAATTCTGTATACATTGGTCACACGGAAACAAAAAGCAGGACAGAATGTCATGACTTTTTAAATTTGTCTCAGGATGGTCCATACATCACCGCAGAAGAGGCTGTAGCCATCTACACCACTACTGTACACTGGCTGGAGAGCCGACGCTTCTCTCCAATCCCTTTCCCCCCTCTCTCGTACAAACACGACACCAAGCTGCTCATTCTGGCTCTGGAGAGACTCAAAGAGGCCTACAGGTTAGTGTGGATACTTCAGGCATGTGATGCCCAATTACCTTGTCAGTCTGTTTATGGTTTATGTTGATCTGCATGCTGTTTAATGGGAGTAACTTCAGTGTTCTATTTTGTGTTTCAGTGTCAAGTCAAGGTTGAATCAGTCTCAGCGTGAAGAGCTGGGTTTGATTGAGCAGGCATACGACAACCCTCACGAGGCTCTATCCAGGATTAAGCGTCACCTTCTCACTCAGAGAGCTTTCAAAGAGGTTAATACACAAATCTATGTAGACCTTTTGAATGGTGGTATCTATTTTCTCCACTTATAGGTTTTTGGTTCTACCATATGTGTCTCAGACAGTCCTGTTTGTAATCTCTGCAGGTGGGCATTGAGTTCATGGACCTCTACAGTCACTTGGTACCCGTGTATGATGTAGAGCCTTTGGAGAAGATAACTGATGCTTACTTGGATCAGTACTTGTGGTACGAGGCCGACAAGCGCAGACTCTTCCCACCCTGGATCAAACCAGCCGATACAGAGCCACCTCCATTGCTGGTCTACAAATGGTGTCAAGGTAAGGGTTGATCACTCTTTTCATTGTTTACATTGGTTAAACCAGCCTGTGCTGGTCATCTGATAACATTACTGTATTTTCCTTTCAAGTTATTCTCGTTGTTTTTTCAAGGAATCAACAATCTCCAGGATGTGTGGGAGACCACAGAGGGAGAGTGCAATGTCATGCTGGAGTCACGCTATGAGAAAATGTATGAGAAGATTGACTTGACTCTGCTGAACAGACTGCTGCGTCTCATTGTTGACCACAACATTGCTGATTACATGACAGCCAAAAACAACGTGGTCATCAATTACAAGGTTTGCTTTGTGCACAATTGCAGTTAATGTACATTTTGTAATTTACTATTTGTCTGTATGTCTTATGTACACAACAGTGACATTGCTTAGTTCAATCACCCTGTGTGATTAGCTTGTCTTTGTTTTTTTAATCCTAGGATATGAACCACACCAACTCTTACGGCATCATCCGTGGCCTGCAGTTCGCTTCCTTCATTGTGCAGTACTATGGACTGGTGATGGACTTGCTTGTTCTGGGTCTTCATCGTGCCAGTGAAATGGCAGGACCTCCCCAGATGCCCAATGACTTCCTCAGTTTCCAGGATAGTGCTACAGAATCTGCCCACCCCATCCGTCTGTACTGCAGATACATTGACCGCATCCACATGTTCTTCAGGTCAGTGCTGCAGAAAATGGCAACAGTCTTCTCTTCAGCTGAACCCACTATTTGCATTAACTGAAGTTAGTTGTCAGATAGCGGACAAGAATGTATAGATAAGACGGCGTCATGTTAATCAAGAGTATGATGTGCTCTCTTATCTCTGCAGGTTTTCTGCCGATGAGGCCAGGGACCTGATCCAGCGGTACCTCACTGAACACCCGGATCCCAACAATGAGAACATTGTGGGCTATAACAATAAGAAGTGCTGGCCTAGAGATGCCAGGATGAGGCTGATGAAGCATGATGTTAACCTGTGAGTACTTCTGGACATATTACCTGTTTTTAACACTATTTATAAAATAATCACAGTGGCGCTGACTTCTGATCTCGCCTTGTTCAGGGGTCGGGCCGTGTTCTGGGACATTAAGAACCGCCTCCCTCGCTCTGTGACCACAGTTCAGTGGGAGAACAGCTTTGTGTCCGTCTACAGCAAGGACAACCCCAACCTGCTCTTTAACATGTGTGGCTTTGAGTGTCGTATCCTCCCCAAGTGCCGCACAAGTTATGAAGAGTTCACACACAAGGATGGTGTGTGGAACCTGCAGAATGAGGTTTGTAGCTTGAGCAATGGACTATGATTTGTACCATATATCACAGTAGTATTAAGCTGGTTTCTCAATGGCTGAGCAGTATTTGACAAGTGTTTGTCTACAGGTGACCAAGGAAAGAACTGCTCAGTGTTTCCTGCGAGTGGATGATGAGTCCATGCAGAGGTTCCACAACAGAGTGCGGCAGATTTTAATGGCTTCTGGGTCTACCACCTTCACCAAGGTATTAGCATGTCGAAAAATGCTATATGGCACCTCTTAAGACTTTGCGTTTGTTAGTTTAATAAATATCTTCTCTTCCTCTCAGATTGTGAACAAATGGAACACAGCTTTGATTGGTCTTATGACCTACTTCCGAGAAGCCGTGGTGAACACACAGGAGCTGCTGGACCTCCTGGTCAAGTGTGAGAACAAGATCCAGACTCGTATTAAGATTGGTCTGAACTCCAAAATGCCAAGCCGCTTTCCTCCTGTGGTCTTCTATACCCCTAAGGAGCTGGGGGGTTTGGGCATGTTGTCCATGGGCCATGTGCTCATCCCTCAGTCTGATCTGAGGTGAGTCATTAATTACATCCTAATGAGGCCTTGAATTTGGCCCTACAAAGTCCATACTTTCAGATTTGTTGTTGCAAAAGCTTGTTAGTGACCAAAGTGTACTTTTGTATAAAAGAAGCATTTATTGTGCACCCTCAGGTGGTCCAAACAAACAGATGTGGGTATCACTCATTTCCGCTCCGGTATGAGTCATGAGGAGGATCAACTGATTCCCAATCTCTATCGCTACATCCAGCCATGGGAGAGTGAGTTCATTGACTCTCAGAGAGTCTGGGCTGAATATGCCCTCAAGAGACAGGAGGCTATTGCCCAGAACAGGTACAGTATTCTCACACGCTCAAATCCAGCTGAAAAACACTTGCCTTTCAGTTTATTATTAATGTTCATTTCATATTGTTAGACGTTTGACCCTTGAGGATCTGGAGGATTCTTGGGACAGAGGTATCCCTCGTATCAACACTCTGTTCCAGAAAGACAGACATACATTGGCCTATGACAAGGGCTGGAGAGTCAGAACTGACTTCAAGCAGTATCAGGTTAAAAACTCTTTCAAATTTTTCTTCTGCCAATAAGTTTACGTGCTCTAATTTTTAAAATTATAACGATTCTCTGAAATCTTTTGGTGATTTGCCTCTACAGGTACTAAAGCAAAATCCCTTCTGGTGGACTCACCAAAGACACGACGGGAAACTGTGGAATCTCAACAATTATCGCACAGACATGATACAGGCTTTGGGAGGAGTGGAGGGCATTTTGGAGCACACTCTCTTCAAGGGAACATACTTCCCCACCTGGGAAGGTCTCTTTTGGTGAGTTGGTTTTTTTTTTTGTTTGTTTGTTTTCCTGCACATGTAATGGATATTTGTTTTGTATTTATTCTGAGTATTTTTGCTGCTATTAACCACTTAATTCCTCTCCTCAGGGAAAAGGCCAGTGGTTTTGAGGAGTCCATGAAATGGAAAAAGCTGACCAACGCTCAGAGATCTGGTCTGAATCAGATCCCCAATCGACGATTCACTTTGTGGTGGTCCCCCACAATCAACAGGGCTAACGTATGTGTGCAGTTTTATTCAAGATGTTGCATCTCTTTCTCAAGTTGCTTTTGCTCACACAGTCTCCACTGTTGCTCTTCAGGTGTACGTGGGTTTCCAGGTGCAGTTGGATCTCACTGGAATCTTCATGCATGGCAAAATCCCAACCCTCAAGATCTCTTTGATCCAGATTTTTAGGGCTCACTTGTGGCAAAAGATTCATGAGAGCATTGTCATGGATCTGTGTCAGGTAATGATTGTTTTACTGTCTTGTACTTGTCATTAAGGTACATGGTGCTTTATTATGCCTATCATGGTCTATTATGGAAATGATAAACTGAATCACGTACATATCAAGAACTGTGTGTTGTGTGTGTAGGTGTTTGACCAGGAGCTGGATGCTCTGGAGATTGAGACAGTCCAGAAGGAGACTATCCATCCTAGGAAGTCTTACAAGATGAACTCTTCCTGCGCAGACATTCTGCTGTTTGCCTCCTACAAATGGAACGTCTCACGACCATCACTGCTTGCGGACTCAAAGTACGTCTTTAAAGCTGTTCTGATCAAAAAGCCCCTTTTTTCATATCCCTAAAATAATAAGCCAGTGTGAAAATAAACACGTGTGAAGACCTTCACTGGTCCCATCTTTAAAGCCATTCTGATCACAGAACACCTTTTTAAGGTTTTGTCTGTTTTTATCTTTGCTTTTCTCTGCTACAGAGATGTGATGGACAGCACCACCACTCAGAAATACTGGATTGACATTCAGCTCAGATGGGGTGACTATGACTCTCACGATATTGAGAGATATGCCAGAGCCAAGTTCCTGGACTACACCACAGACAACATGAGTATCTACCCATCCCCCACTGGTGTGCTGATTGCCATTGATCTGGCCTACAATTTACATAGGTCAGTTGGGACTGTATACAGCAGCACTTTGAAAATCAGAGAATGAAAATTCGGCATGCTAAAACTAATCGTTCTATAATGATGTGTTATGTTCACAAGCAAACCCACAACTTGGTTTTGATATTCTTTTATTTTATGTCTGTAGTGCCTATGGAAACTGGTTCCCTGGCAGCAAGCCTTTGATCCAGCAGGCCATGGCAAAGATCATGAAGGCTAATCCTGCCCTGTATGTGCTGAGGGAGCGCATTCGTAAAGGTCTGCAGTTGTATTCCTCTGAACCCACTGAGCCCTACTTGTCCTCTCAGAACTATGGAGAGCTTTTCTCCAACCAGATTATTTGGTTTGTGGATGACACCAATGTGTACCGTGTCACCATCCACAAGGTGAGTAAATTCTGGATCCCCCAAATGTTCACCATGGATTTATTTTGGCCCATCAATGGTTTTTATGCCTAAATGGCTTATTTGCAGCATATTTCTTGGAATTACAACTGTAATTTGTGTCCCCATCACAGACCTTTGAGGGCAACTTGACCACAAAACCAATCAATGGAGCCATTTTCATCTTCAATCCAAGAACTGGGCAGCTCTTCCTGAAGATCATTCACACATCTGTGTGGGCTGGACAGAAGCGTCTGGGACAGGTGAAAAATACTTCTCAGACAGATCCAAAACATTAATTGTCTAAAACGGACAGTTAAAATATGGTTTTCTTTTTCTCACCTAATAGCTGGCCAAGTGGAAGACTGCTGAAGAAGTGGCTGCTCTTATTCGATCACTGCCTGTTGAGGAGCAGCCCAAGCAGATCATCGTCACCAGGAAGGGCATGTTGGATCCTCTTGAGGTAATTCTTTAAGTATGGTGTCTATTTGCTGTATAGCACAGCAGTAGGTGTCATATCACATCTGAGGGCTTGTTTACATGTATTTTCTGCCATCCTTTAGGTGCACTTGTTGGATTTCCCCAACATTGTGATCAAGGGCTCTGAGCTACAGCTGCCCTTCCAGGCCTGTCTGAAAGTTGAGAAGTTTGGAGACCTCATTCTGAAGGCCACTGAGCCTCAGATGGTCCTGTTCAATCTGTATGACGACTGGCTGAAGACCATCTCTTCTTACACAGTGAGTGCTGCTCTTGTTTTCACCATAGTTTCATACTTTAATAAAACATCATCTGAACAGTTTGTGTTTTTCTTGCCATCTCCTACCTAGGCTTTCTCACGTCTCATCTTGATCTTGAGAGCCCTCCATGTGAACAATGACCGTGCAAAGGTGATCCTGAAGCCGGACAAAACCACCATCACCGAGCCGCACCATATCTGGCCCACTCTGACTGATGAAGAGTGGATTAAGGTGGAGGTGCAACTCAAAGATCTCATCTTGGCTGATTATGGCAAGAAGAACAAGTGAGTAGGCTAGCTGAGTGCAATTTAATCAATTCTTAATGGAAAGGAAAATAAAATTCCCAAAGTGTGGTATATGAATAGAATCATAATGGAAAATTAATTGAGGAGAAAATGGTTTCGGATTTGAAAGTGTTTCAGTTTGAAAGCATGAAATTAAACTAATCCTTTTATTACTTCCCCTCTCCCCTCCCAGTGTGAATGTGGCTTCTTTAACACAGTCTGAGATCAGGGACATCATCCTGGGTATGGAGATCTCCGCTCCCTCCCAGCAGAGGCAGCAGATTGCTGAGATTGAGAAGCAGACCAAAGAGCAGTCTCAGTTGACAGCCACACAGACCCGTACTGTTAACAAACATGGTGATGAGATCATCACTTCTACCACCAGCAACTATGAGACACAAACTTTCTCCTCCAAGACTGAATGGAGAGTCAGGTACAAATTGACCATTCATTTTTTTTTTTAGTACAACAGTGCTTGTATTATACAATGCTTGACTTAAACTATGCATTGTTTGCTCCTTTATAGGGCCATCTCTGCTGCCAACTTGCACTTAAGAACCAACCACATCTACGTGTCTTCAGATGACATTAAAGAAACTGGATACACTTACATTCTGCCCAAGAATGTGCTGAAGAAGTTCATCTGCATCTCTGACTTGCGGGCGCAAGTGAGTCAAGCTTTGTGTTTCAAAGATATTTTGAACTTCAGTGAGGTCTTAACTGACTTAGTTTGCTTTAATTATTGATTTCTCCACCTTATCTCTAGATTGCAGGCTATCTGTACGGCACTAGTCCTCCAGATAATCCACAAGTGAAGGAAATCCGCTGCATTGTGATGGTTCCGCAGTGGGGAACACACCAGACCGTTCATCTGCCAAATCAACTTCCACAGCATGAATATCTCAAGGTTTATTAGTTTTGTATTATCTTAACAAGAACATCTGATTGTTCTTTTGTGACACTGCTGCAAGCCTGTACGCCAGTTTCAGTTAACCTTTTCTAATCACCCTCTTTTTATTTTAGGAAATGGAGCCACTTGGCTGGATCCACACCCAACCAAATGAGTCCCCTCAGCTCTCTCCTCAGGATGTCACCACACATGCAAAGGTCATGGCAGACAACCCATCTTGGGATGGCGAGAAAACTATCATTATTACCTGCAGGTACATATATCTGGAAATGCATCAGTGGTCTTCATCTCTGAAAGAATGAGTTGATATTTTTGAAACAAGGAATTTGACAACTCCAATACAAGCAAGACAATATATATTAAATGATTAAATATAACTAAACATAAAATGCAGATAAAAGGTAATTAAATGTATGTATAGTGTTTGTATGGTATGTTTGTGTTAAAATATTATATATATAATTTCTGTGTGAGACATTAGTGAGGTTTAATGGTTTAGATTTTTTTCCTCCTGTGTTTTTTTTAATTAATTAATTTTGTTAAGCCAGTTGGTGGTTGTAGATTGACATTTTCCCCCTCCTCCCTGTTCCTCTTTTGTGTAGTTTCACACCAGGTTCCTGCACTCTGACTGCTTATAAGTTGACTCCTAGTGGGTACGAGTGGGGCAGACAGAACACGGACAAGGGCAACAACCCTAAGGGCTATCTGCCTTCCCACTACGAGAGGGTGCAGATGCTGCTGTCTGATCGCTTCCTTGGCTTCTTCATGGTCCCTGCCCAGGTCTCCTGGAACTATAACTTCATGGGTGAGTACAGCTTTATTAGGCTGAGATAGAGAGGGTTTTGGTTCTGCTGTGATGCCATTTTTCTCCTAATTTCTTGGCCTTTTTTTTCTTCCCCTGCAGGTGTTCGCCATGACCCCAACATGAAATATGACCTGCAGCTGTCCAACCCTAAAGAGTTCTACCACGAGGTTCACAGGCCCTCTCACTTCCTCAACTTTGCCTCTCTGCAGGAGGGCGAGATCTACAATGCCGACCGTGAGGATATGTACGCTTAGCACCCCGAACTGCTACTGTTGATATTCAACAAGCACCTAAGAGGCTTAGGCTGGCTAAGCTACTGTGCTGTGTCCTTTCAAGATGTTACTAGTCGTGTCTGCTTGGAAGTAGTTTCAACCACCTGTTTTAAGATTTTGTATACTCTTTGATTTGTTTTTGGCATGATCGTTTTGTGCTAATGTGTTAATGCACATTACAAAAATTGTAATTTTGTCACTGTAGTTAAAACTATGTGAAAGTTCTTAAGTGAATCAATGCTCTTTCCTTTCATGACCCTGAAAAACATTTTTTATATAAGTCTGTTGAAATATGCCTGTACCCAGTAGCTATGTTCATCTTTCATGTACATGGTAGTTTGGGTTGAAATAAAGATCAATACTTTACTTGCCTTTTTCTGTACTTGCCTTTTTCCCCATCCTCCAATATAACCCTTGTGTTCTGTTGTGGTCTTGACCAGTAATTTAAACCTGTAGAAAATGTATACAATTAAAATTGCCCTCCAATGTTTGTCTCTAAACAGTACTTTAAATGTAAAACAATGTACCCACAGTGGTAAAATACCAGTTATGGTGGAAATAATTGTCGTCGTCGTCGTCGTCCCCGTCATGTGACCCATTTGGTTCTCATACTCTTGCGGGTATGACTATTATATTCAGTTATGGGTCTAAAGCCTTAACTGAAGGGTGTTTTTTTTTTTTTTTTTTTAAAGCTCATAAAATTGGATTCCAACCACAAGTGTGTAAATGGTATTTGTTTTATATACAGAAAAAACGTCTCTAAAGAACACTGATGTATAAAGTGTGTACAGACACTGAAAACATGTTCATTTTGTGTTGCCCCCGTTAAATTAGGAAAGGTAATTAAATGACATCTTGCTGCTTCGTATTAAGAGATATTAAAGGGTTAAATAGACATCAGACATAAAAAGAAAATGTTCATGTTTCTGTGCGGAGAGTCCTAATTAGAGCAAAAGCCAATTTGCCTCTCCCTGTCTGATCCAGTCTGTGTTAGGAGAGCCCTGAGCTCTGGGAGTGTATTGGACAGGAGAGGAGGAGGAGGAGGGTCCAACAGGAGAGACAACAACACTGGGCCTTCAGAGCTCCAGAGGATCGCAGAAAGCTGTTCTTCATATTGTGGGTCTCAGACGTGTTTCAGAGTTGACAGGATTGGAAACACAGACTGAAATAATGACATTCTGCTTATTATTTCAC
The DNA here is from genome assembly GCA_037974425.1 of Phenacogrammus interruptus. Classification (NCBI taxonomy): domain Eukaryota; kingdom Metazoa; phylum Chordata; class Actinopteri; order Characiformes; family Alestidae; genus Phenacogrammus; species Phenacogrammus interruptus. Next base: position 10,557,823 of record JBBPCW010000001.1, read on the forward strand.
TTTCAGGAACAAATAGACGCTCCAGGTTTAATAATACAGCGGTAACGGCGTTTAACGTGAGCGTCTGTCTCACATCGAGGAGAATCGAAAGCAAAAAAGAAACCAGCGAGTCGACAGCATGACCGACCGTTAATAGCAGACCTGCTCAGTTCAGCTCGGTTTCGACATGGAATCTGAGGTCGGAGGAACCGAGGAGAGTCTCCAGAGGACATTCTCGGCTCTCACCGTGGACGACGTGTACGAAATCGCCAAGATCGTGGGTTCCGAGGTGGAGAAGCTCATTGACCGCCACGGTAAGGCGAGCGTGGAGGGTCTTGTCCCGAAGATCGTGAAGGTGCTCGAGTTGCTGGAGAGCTTCGCAGCCAGGAACCACAGCCTGAGGTGCAAAGAGGAGGACCTGCTGAAGGCCTTCGAGACGCTGCAGGTCCAGCAGCAAAAGAAACGAGGACCTAGAGACTGCGAGGACCTCAGTGAGGACGCTGACTTGAGGGTAAGAACCCCAAAACACCGTGGGCTGTTTGGACCAGTACAGGGCACTGGTCTCACTGGGACAGAGCTGATGATTAGTGACATGCAGCCCAGCTTATCCTGGACCAACTAATAGCCACGGTAGCTGAGTTGTGTTAGTCCCAAATGGACACCACCATTCAACAATATTGCAATATAAACATTTCCTTTATAAAAGCCGTGCCTGTCTGACCTCCTATTAACTGGTTGTGTGATGATGCACAGTCAAATTCTAGATTGGCCTTTTTAACTGTAAGTGCACTCGTTAATTGTTTCATCACTTTATAGCTCATTAAATACCTAATACTTCCACATTATAATTCTTATAATTATATGTTTTTTTGTTGGTCAGCAATGAGTAAAAATATTGAATAATATATTGTGTGGTTAGTAAAAACACTCAGGATATGGTCAGCATACAATATATATATATATATATATATATATATTTTAAGCAAGTCTGGATTTCTCAGTGTCTATAGTGTTAAATTGTTGACAGTATGGTTTGTTAAGGGGGTTGTAGGTTTGTTGATGGAGGTAGCTGATGTTTTTTTGACAGTTCTGCAGTTTTGGTTTGTTGACGGGGGTGGAGTGTCACTCACCTCGGTCAAGATTCTTATTTTTAATTATTACTGTATTTGAGATCTGGGATGCTATTCATAGGGCATTCTGGGCTATGGCTAAATGCCAGAATACAAAAATGTCCACTTCTTTGCATAAACAAGTCTCAAAAACATTGATAAGATGCATTGTAATGCTCTTGCACATGCAATGTGTGAAAATAATGCTATGTGACTGTATACAGGGGGTCCTTGATTTACAACACAGGGCAGTTTCTTCCATGTTAGTCTACAGTATTTTCGTGTAAGTCGAAACACATCCTAGCCTAAGTCACTTATCGATGCTAACACAGTTGTAAAATCATAAAAAACACAACTAAGCCACAGAAAAGGAAAACTCCCTCACTCACACGGCGTGTTACTGCGTATTCTTCCCTTCCCTAGTTCATCCACGTTGTCCGTAAGTACGAGGCTAACGGTGTAAGTGGGGTGGGAGTAGTGAGCGCTGTAAAATGTCAAGACCACTAAAGGATCCACGGTACTTACTCTATCAGGAGTGTGTGTGTGTGTGTGTGTGTGTGTGTGTGTTTGATGCTGGGACTGATCAGTTGTGTGTGTGCAGGACTGGCAGCAGAAAGAGCAGAAATGGAGGTTGAAGGTGGACAATCTGCAGGCTCAGGTTCTGCAACTGCAGGAGGAGAACCAGGAGCTGCTGGGCCGTCTGCAGAGCTCGCACTCGAAAGAAGGTAGAGTAGCATTAGGCATTTCTTCACAACCAAACTGATACTACTCTGATCAAATCCACAGTTCACCCATGTTCAGACATCAGTGTTTGTGATACACGTTTTACGGGGTTAACTTGTTTAAATTCAGATGCCTTTTGAAATATTTTGCGTGTTTGTTAAATCTGCAAAGACCCAATAACTGGTAATGAAACTGTGATGCACCAGTCTGATATACTGGATCAGAACAGGCATCGATCCCATTACACAGTGGAAATCGGTCAAGCACGATTGACCCAAATTCACGGGTGTCTGCTGTTATCACTGTACAGACACATTATCTAGTAACTAAATAAGCTCATATCATAGTAAACTCATATTTTTTATAGTTAAGAAAGTATCTGCATGTTTAGTATAGCAGTACGGCTTTACATTGTTATAAATGTTTATGATGACTATACATTTCCATTATAGAGGAAAATAAGCGTTTTTTCAGGGTTTCAGGTTTATTGTCATATATAGATAATAATGGAACATTACTACTGGTAATAAAATTCTGAGAAAACCCTTAAAGTTTGCACTGTAAAATATCCCAAAACATAAATGAAACACAAAAATAAAAGTATTGAAATAGTAAAACTGTTTTTTGCAAGAACTTATATACAGTCTGTAGTGTAGTATGTATATATAGATTCCTGCATACATGCAGAAGGTCATTTCAAAGTGGCTCTAGTTTAAAAGTCACTGCAGTTTTAAAGTGACTTGTTTCAAAGCGAGTGAAGTTCAAAGTGACCAGTTTTTAAAGTGACTGCAGTTTAGAAAGTGTTCGTTGTTTTAAAGCTATTATAATTTTAAGGGTTTTTTTCAGT
>JBBPCW010000001.1:10560580-10571060 GCA_037974425.1 Phenacogrammus interruptus
GGAGTATCCTACAGGCTACAAGCTGTTTCCCGAAAGATTTTTTTTGCTTTAATGCAGGAGTCTCAACTTTGTACGCTATGTTTGATGCTGGCGTCATATTCAGTGGTCGTTCGACAACCGGGTAGTCAACTGGCTTATGTCCAGGCAACCGTCAGCGTTGTCATGGGCAAATGTTTTATGACCGCAGGGTGAAAGACCCTGCGTTTAACGACTGGCTCAAGCCTGTAGTAGGGAATAACCGGCTTATTGTTTGGTATGTAAAAAAAAAACATCGATGTCAACTGGATGGGAGCTAACGCACTTCGGTTGCATATACAATCCACTAAACATAAAAACGGAATGCGCGGTCGGCGAGAGCAGTTAACTCTGCCAACTTTCTGTGCTGCTGCGCCAGTTTGTTGGAACTTTATCTTCGTTGCACATTTTATGTAGTTTTATTTTTACTCACGAAGTGAAATAAATGTGCAGTATATGGTTCAACATCAGTGAGTCTGTAAATCTATTCTGTTGTACAGTGTTATATGTCAAAATCTGCGTAAACGTTAGAAAGGTCGTTGATTAACACTTGCAACTCTGTGTCGTGATGGTTTTTTTAAAAAATCCAAAGGTAGTAAAAATGGTATTAAAAGGTATTAAATTTAACTTAAGGATTGTTGTATATACCCTGGTTAAACACAGGAAAAGAATTTCACACTGTTCACTTGTGTCTTTAAGGTTTTCTTGACTAGGACAGCACAATATATTGTCGGTTATTTATCATCGTAGTATTGGCCTCTGCAATACTGTTATTACAGAAATCTGCAATACTGTTATTACAGAAGTCTGCATTACTGTTATTACAGAAGTCTGCAATACTGTTATTACAGAAGTCTGCATTACTGTTATTACAGAAGTCTGCAATACTGTTATTACAGAAATCTGCAATACTGTTATTACAGAAGTCTGCAATACTGTTAGTACAGAAGTCTGTAATACTGTTTGCAAGACCTTTGTTTGGGTTTGTGAACCACAAATATAATTCATAATTTTCCAACCTATGTTCATTTCCTAGAATGAATACTTCAGCTATTTTACTTAAAGAAAAGTGATATGGGCCCATTAGTATATTGAAAAGTATAATAGCAATACAGGTATTTTGGCCGTCTTGATAAGGTTTCATCCATTTCCATTATAGAGTAAAATGCAGCAGTGCTCTAGCTCTGGTTGACTTTTCTGTAAATATGTTTCTGTCAGGAGCTGCAGGTGGATGGAGACCTGCTACTAAACATTACAGAAGAGGATCTGATTAATGACCTGGGCATGACCTCTGGGCTCACCCGCAAAAGGTTGGTGTTATAACGTCTTTTTCACTGAAAGCATATTGTAAATACACTGGGACACAGAATAGTCTCTGTAATAAAATCTTACTTTTTTGTTGCACAAGACTACACTTTAAATGCACTAGTTTCATCACTTAATGACTCATGAAATATGTAACACTTATCTGGTGAACCACATTCTAATCACATTAGGTGGCTTTTTGTAGTAGATAATTTAAAATATGACATTTTCTTGATAATAAAGGGGCTCAAATGTTCAACATACTGTAATTTTTTTAGCAAGAGTAAATATTAAGTGAGTAGCTTGCAAATGTAGAAAATCTCAGTGCGTGCAGAAAGTTAACTGGTGGTATATGTCTGTAGTCCCTTTTAGAATCGGTTGGCCTTTTTCCTGTTGTGTTTTCTGTCATGTTGACCTGGTTCTTTGTGGGGAGTCCAGGTTTCAGCGGGACCTGCGGGTCCTGAAGACGTACGCCAACTACTCGATGTGTGACCCCAACAACCTGGCCGACTGGCTGGCTGATGTCGACCCTCGTTTCCGTCAGTATACCTACGGCATGGTGCAGTCGGGCGTGGACCGCAACAACATCCTCCAGGTAACGGACCAGCAGCTGCAGTTTGACTGCCGAGTGGAGAACGGAATCCACCGAGCCCAGATCCTCGCGGCTGCACGCCGGCCTGCCCGCCCCTGCCTCACCGACTCACAGCCTGCAGGCCCTGACGTGTTTATCAGCTATCGCCGAACCACTGGCTCCCAGCTTGCCAGGTCAGACCTAGAGCCATCAATAATAATCTATCACACATCATTTAACTACATATAATAGAGATAAATGAATAACAATAGAATTTACATTACCAGTCAAAACACTCCTTTTTTGCATTTGTATGTTTTCTAAAAACATACTGACTATAATTTACACTGTGTTCACCATTGGAGTACCTTTATTAGCTAGAAAATATCATGTTTTTATCACCTAGAAAAAAACACCTAATATAATGTGGACCACCAGACAAGTGTTAAGATAGTTAACAATCTAATGATTTAAGGAACAGTTAACTAGTATATTTAAAGTTAAAGGGCAGCCTAATATTCGACTCTACATCACTGCACAACCAGTTAATATGACATGCATATTCTTTCATCTAATTAAGGAAACCTGTTTTATTTGACACATTTTTATTTTAGTCGCTCAGTAGCTTTCCACTGAAATTCTGCAGTTTATGAAATAAATTGATTAGTGGTATAAACCTGTGGTTTTATACCCTTTATGTACAGTATCCATCTATAATCAAATTTTAGCAATCCGACGAAAATGAAAGTTTCCATCTTACTGAATGCTTCAGTGAAAATCATGCTTCTCTTTTTCTTCAGTCTGCTGAAGGTGCACTTGCAAGTGCGTGGCTTCAGCGTCTTCATTGATGTGGAGAAGCTGGAGGCAGGCAAGTTCGAGGAGAAGCTGATAAGCAGCGTGCAGCGAGCGCGTAACTTCATCCTGGTCTTGTCAGCCAATGCTCTGGACAAATGCATGGGTGACACAGGCATGAAAGACTGGGTGCATAAGGTTAGTAATGACAGTGCCTTTTTAATAAATACATGAGGCCCAAACCTGGTCATTAACCTAGAGATTTCCAGGCTGGTCCAGATTATGAGCTCATTAGTTGCTTCAGGAGCTTTGGGAGCACTGAATACACTAAAATGTGCAGGGCAGTGAGCCTCAAACACTAGGGTTGGGATATACTGCCTTTACCATTATAAATGAACATACAAAACTGGTTTTAGGTCAAAGCGGTACAGCAACACCTTTAACTCTGAGAATTCGGACTGTATTAGTAAAATCTGATTTCAACATATGAAAATGGTGTCTAAAACTAATGAACACTTACCATTTGCTGCTTTCATTTAGCGCACCCCCTCTCCGGACCACCTCCCCCTCTCCCGCTGTGGACGGAGACTATTCTGAAACTATGTCCATTTTTGGTCTTTATGGGCATGATTAATCATGTCCTTTAGAAACCCCCAGGTTATTATTATTACATTTTTTAATTACAGTAACTTTGGTTCTTTGTGTCATAGAAATGCAGAACAAAGCTCAGTGTGACGTCTGACACCTCGAGCATCAACACATATCTGGGGGAACTTTCATATAAGGAGCTGTTTTGCTGTATGATGACGATTTACCATTTGTTGTTGTGCTGGCATGGAATTGTGCTGGTTAATATGGCTACATGCAGTCCGGGTCTGTAAAATCTTCACATGCTACACATTTGCCATTTGTAGGAGATTGTCACAGCTCTCAGTGGGAAGAAGAACATTGTTCCCGTCACTGACAACTTTGTGTGGCCTGATCCCAACTCTCTGCCGGAGGACATGCGTGCCATCCTCACCTTTAATGGCATCAAGTGAGTCCATAGAACTCTCATAATAAGCAGCATGTGCTGCTTTCTAACTGCTCCTATATGTTACAGTGTAATTTATGATACTGCATTCTATGCTCTCCAATAAAGACTTTATATAGTGAAGGATACCATTGTTAGGATGCATAAGTTGGACATGCTTACTAATAATACATGACCACCTCTCTGTTGCCACAGGTGGTCCCATGAGTATCAGGAGGCCAGCATAGAAAAGATTCTGCGCTTCCTCAAGAGACACCCTGGTCAGGAGCAGCCTGACGGCTCAAAGACCCACAAGGAACCACAGAGCAATCCTGCAAAGGGTCACTAATGCTGAGATTTCCCACTGATCGCATACAGACCAGGGATATAACTGTACAAATATATTGTTCAAAACAAACAGGTAATGTATTCTAACAGGTGCAAATGTGGACAAGAATTGGGATGCACTGTTTCTTCTCCTTTGTTAACATTTTGTTTTAAATGCGCGGATCTTACTTGCTGTTTAGACCTTTGTAGCCTTACTTATCCCAAGAATAATCTCACAGTAGTGTGTGATCCGGACCACAGTTCAGAGACTGCAAAGTGGCCTAGTAGTAATGTAAGGAATGACAGCCTTACAATGCACCACTCTCATATCTAATTCACCTACCGAAGGGTTTAGAAATGTTGAATTATTAGTTCCAAGCATGAAACTAACCCCTAAGCTAACTCAATGTGATTGATAAAAGAAATACTTGCTGAAATAAATATACGTCTTTTCACAAATCTATACTCTTTCAGGGTAACATTCTATGAGCACTTTACTGAAGGGCAGCATTTGAAAGGCTATGTGACACATAAGAGATTCATGAAGTGACAAACGTATGCAATAAATAACTCAAAACAATTATTTATTTTAATTTTAAGGTTTTAAAATCAAAAGTCTGTCAGTTGTTGGATGTACAGGTTTAAGCTTAGTTTTAACTTCATAATGCTTCATAACAATTATTGACAAAGGACTCAAACAGTTTCAGTCTATACAAGTATTTGTCGCTCAGTGTACATAAGCCAATTCAATTAAACCTTAATCTATGATTGATAATGAATGATTGCCTCAAATGAATTGAGATTGGGGCTTTTTACTTGACACTTTACCTACAACTACTTCTGTGCTTTGCAAACATTCAGCTGGGCACAGTCCTATATGAACAACTGTTGGAAACTCCATAATCTGGTGGCATGTATCACCAGGTTTTGTGAAACAGTGTCAGTATTGTCTAAAACTGACAAAAGCCCGCAACAAATTGTTTGCATTTGTATACAGGTTGGTGAAGTAGCTTATCAATCATTATTTGCCCATTCATTTGATGTCAGATCAAGTATCCATAAACTCAGTAGAAGAAATTGTTCATTCATTAGATCAGTTTTCCAGATAAGGATTAAGCCTAGTCCTGGATTACACAGTATTCTGAATGGAGATTTTCCACTGAAAGAGAAATATAGTCCAGGATCAGTCTTAATTCTTGTCTGAAAAACCGGTCCATTATGTTTAATCTAGAATGGCCTTTTAATGAATCTTCAATGTGATTCGCTCAGGACAGTGAAGGAATTTTAAATGAAGGTTCAGTGTACACATGAACGTACAGCTTTGTAGAGGACAGTCTATTTTGAAGTAGTTTATCATCAGCCAGCATTACTACAACGGACTAATGTTCAAATAAGATATTATAAACAACAATATAAGTTTATATCAGGATTTGTGAAAGGGTTGTGTAAAGTCTTGAGCCACCTATTATTTCTTTATATTTTGCTTCCAAAGATCCAAACTTTTTTTTTTTGTTTTTTTTTAATATAGCCTTTAGGACCAGTTCTCCAGGCTTCCAGAAGTATTTTCAAAGTCTCTCATTTTCAGTTCAGTCCCTGAATCTGACCAGTTTCAAAATTCTTTCATTTAATCTACTCAAGATTTCAAAGATAAGACAGTTTGATTAACAAAAAGTTTCACGTTTTGGTGATTCAAAGCAAAACATAATAAATGAGGGGTGGCTCAAGACCTTTGCACAGTACTGTAGATGTCATGTAGCCTTATGAATTCCACCTCCCAGTAAAGAGTCTTAGTTAAAACATCCCATTGTGAGTTCTCAGAAGGGGTGTTGCTTCATGTAGCATGTGATAATCATGCATTATCCTTTAGACAGCAACATGTCTGCTGGGGACTCAAAGATGGTTATGTTACACTCATATTGCAGACACGGATGTACAGCCTCTGATGCACCAGTTCCGTTTTGTTATATACTCAAGTATTGGGGGGAAATCAGAACGATAGTGAGAAGTAAAGACAGTGAAGTGGCAAGGATCAGTAAAGACAATCCTTCGCTAATCCATTGATCCTAAATATCAATCTACTGTATTTCACTGCCCTGAGTGTGAAGAAACCGCTGCCTATCACTCAGGAAGATCTTGTCTGTCTGTTATTAACCACGCCCCGGAGATGGCGTTTTGCTTCTAACTTTACTTTACATATCGTATGACATGTCTTAATGCTTAGTCGGAAAGAATGCATGCACATTCATGATTTATGTAGTTTCATTATTGCCAGCAGCAGCTGGTCGCTTCTGCTTGTTGTCTTGCTTGTTGTTACCTGATATGAAGGGCATTAGTGCTAAAGAGGTGATTCCCCAGTAATAATACCTGATATGGAAATACTTATGGATCTGTACTGACCATTACTTCTATAATTCTCAAAATATCACACCTGAAAATAACTTAGAGTCCCACCCTACATGGGCACTACAGTCTCATAGTTTGTATGCTTCCAGAAAAGGACAACAGGTTAAAGACTACAGTGCACAAAGTTCCATATACACCAGTCAGCCACATTAAAAAACATTCATGGAGTGAAGTGAGTAACATTGATTATCACATTACAATGGAACGTCTCAAGGGTTGAGATATGAATGTGTGGAGCAATGAGCAAACATAAGGATCTGAGTGACTTTGACAAGGGCCAAATTGTGTTTGATCAGAACATCTCCAAAACAGCAAGTCTTTGTTGGGGGTACCTACCAAAGGTAGCAGGATTCATTGGTCTGTGGGGTTTGAAGGCCATCAGGTCTGATCTCGCAGAAGAGCTCCTGTAGCATAAATTTCTCTAAAAAGTCCTTGCTGTTCTAAAAGAAAGATGTCAGAACAAACTGTGCAGTGCCCCCTGCTGTGTATGGAACTGCGGACCAGTCAGAGAGCCCAAGCTGACCCCTGTCCACCACTGAAGACTCCTACAAGAGACCTCAGAACTGAGCCACGGAAAAATTAAAAAACATGGCCTGGTCTGATTAATCACGTTCTACATTGGTGTGGACTGTTAGGTCTGTGTATGTGTTGTTTACCAGGATCAGGATGCACTATGGGAAGAAGATGAGGCTGTAGAGGTGATGTGATGCTCTGGGTGATGTTCTGCTGGGAAACCTTAAGTCCTACATTCATGTGGACATCGCTTTAACACTTAAACTCTGCAGATCAAGTTCACTAGGCAGATGGTTTTGGCTGATCAGTGTAAATGTTCTGTTGAAACACAGGTTCTTACATGGGTATCAAACAGCTCTTTACCACCTAACATAACCACATGATGCTTGATTAGCATCAACTGCAATACACTGTGGCTATTCTGAACCAGCTTTAATGTCACTGCACAGCTGTATTTGAAACTTCATGTAACGTGTCAGGGAACACGCCAACATTTCACACATTACATTAACATGCAGTATTCAGAAATGCTACATATTGATACTTCAGGTTAAAAAATAGCTTCCTTTTTCCTTTCATGGGTGTTCTTACCACTCTACAGAAGGTTAATTTATCAGTTGATTTTTGAGTAATTTACTCAACATTAGAATATGCTACTGGAAATTCAAAACATAAATTGTTGATAGCTTTATCCTCATCTGGACCAACTCCTCTTGCCTTAATGTTTAAATCTTACATATAGTAGAGTATGTTGGTGCAGAAAACAACTGAAATTACTAGAGAAACCAGAATAAGCCAAGTGATCATGTAACAAGAACTGTACAATATAATTTTTTTGTTCTGAATTAATTGCCAATAAAATGTTTTTGGAATCATTTTTTTTTTTACATTCATTGGTATATAAGCAGTGGTAGAACAAAATCTTGCATCTGCAATTTGGTTTTGTTTTAATTTAATTTATTGATTAAAATAAAAAAATCATGAACAGACAATAAAAAATGTCTTTAATCTATACAGATAAATTAAAGTACATAAAAAGTTATTCTAATAAAGGTTCATTTTGCAGATGTGATATTTTGATTCGACGGAGAATATGCTGATGTGAAATGGATGGATTCATGTTTGAAGTCAGCACTATGGTCAGTACTTTTATTTCCAATCCACGTTGGTCATGAGACCATAAACATGAACAGCAAAATCATTTCCCAGTTCTGCTGTCAGACTGTGTGGGTGTATGTGTGTGTGTCCTGGGCTTTTAGACGATTGTTTCAACCACTCAGCATTCAGCACCACCAGTATACTGATCACCGCCTGATCTGGAATCATCAGCACCTGTTTCTTCACTGGTTCAGGCCTTAAGTTAGATGTGTTAAGTTATATTTATTATGCTTGAACGATTCATACATTGGTCACTGTGATTTAATCAAAAAACATTCCACTGAAACTGGTCAGGATCAGGGACTGGACTGAAAATGCACAGACTTTGAAGCACAGAAAATAGTTTGTCGAGACTACATTAAAAATACAAGAAAGTCTGGATCCATGGAAGCAAAAAATAAAGAAATAAGGGAGGTAAACCAAGACTATTGCACAGAACTGTATATATTTTTTAATTATTCTAGTAAAGCTGTTAAAAGCATCAAGTATCAATACATTACAGGCAAAACTCCATTCAGGCAAAACTGGAGCGTTTACCTGTTAACACAGATTTCCCTTACCGACATGTTCGGATGGCGGGACAAAAAGAATTGTTCCAGGGACAGTATTTAAGCCAAGATCCGACAATGATCACGTTCAGTCCGTGCAAAATGACATAAGGCATATCGTATTTCGCAGGTATTTTTGCAATAGAATGTCTGGTATAAGGTAGTTCTCAGTTCAGCACATGGCTCCAAATGTGTCTTTAGATGAATAATGGCTAATATTACTTGTCCCTGATGTTCAATGTTGTCTGAATTGTCCATAATGCTGCATAAACAGCACACGTGATTATTCCTTAATAGTGTATGTGGGACTTTTTGGTTCTGTACCTTCAAATACCCATCAGTACACATCAGCAGGCACTAAAACTACCGCTAACACACTTTTATATCATTTTTCTGATTAAAAGCAGCAGGGTTCTTTTGTAATCGTCCAGTGATGCAGTAAACATTGGTTAGGAACCGAGAGACTATCGCCTCAACATCTTGTACAGCCAGTTTCAGTTCACTGCAGTTTCCCTGATGTCCATCCTCTGCTCTTGGCACTTCAGGCCCCTGGATGAATAAAAGGTGATATAAACCTTTAGTTACGCCAGCACTGGACCAAACTACAACAGAATGATCATCAAGGGTATGGGAGCCCAGATCTGCTCTTGCAGGGCCAGTGTGGTAATTCCTCTCCCCACACACTCACTAAACCTGGCAATTAACAGGTGAACCAAGAGTGTGAGAGCAGGGAAATCACCAACCAATCCAGGACTGGATTTGGGCACCGCTGATTAAAGAGCTGGAAAACTGTACATGGAAATTAAGTGGCAAAACAATCAATAGATAGACATACATACACCACCAGCCAAAGGTTTTTGTACACTACAGGTTTTTACAGCTAATCCATTTACTTCATAAACTGCAGACTGAAAAGTAGTTTAGTGAACAACTATTAATGAAAATGTCAAATAAAACAAAGTTACGTTATAAGATCTAACAGCAAACATCTGATATTCTATTAACTGGTTGTGTGTTGATTCCAGACTGTCCTTTAACTTTAAACGCACTAGTTTAACCGTTTCATCACTGAATAGCTCATTAAATATTCAACAATTGCCTGGTTGCTTTCTGTAGGTCAGTTGGGATTTTCTGGCTAATAAAGGTCCTGAAATGGTGAACGTACTGTAAATGTAACTGTTAGCAAAAAACATTAATATTTTTTAGTAAATATTAAGTGAGTAACATGCAAATATAGAAAATCAGTATTTTAGCCTATACTTCATAGGGCAGAACAGTTACTCAGATTATTGGTCTTAAAGGCAAAGTACCAAAACCAACCTGTTTAATTCTAAAAGATTAAGAGAAGATGGAACGTGTAGTAAACAGCGTGACTTTTCATACTTAGTGCACAGCTAATTGCATGCTCTGGTGCTCCCATGCAACCTTACCCGATTATTCCAGTGGGGATGAGAAGGAGGATGGCCCCGAAGAGGAAGGGGAACCCCTTCATGACGTGTAGCGTTGCAGGGTACAGAGAGTTAAATACTCCATTGGCCACAAGTGCGCAGAGGCCCTCCACACAAGCCACAGAAGCAAACAGAGCACCTGGAAACATTACAGACACAATCACACTTTCAGTACTGATGGTTTGCTTTTTAACTTGAATATATGTTTGTTTTTCTGCTCTGCACCTTGTTCTGAAGGATCCACCAGTTTGGACAATTTAGACCTTAGGACTGGAGTGGAGGTCATCAGGAATAAGGACAGTCCATATCCTGGTGATCACACACACACACACACACACACACACACACACACACACACACACACACACACACACACACACACACACAC
>JBBPCW010000001.1:10696706-10708869 GCA_037974425.1 Phenacogrammus interruptus
GGCGCATGGCCTCGAACGGAACGGAAACGCAGCGCAGCCGCACCGCAGCGGACACGCATCCAGTGTAAACCAGGGGTGAGTCTTCTAATATTATATCTATGGTATGCAAATCATCTGGAATCCGTCTGAAAGTTTACCATTAACCACTGAGGGACAAATGGATGAAGCTAAAAACGACCAAACAAGCAAGAAATGATTGTTCTTAATGGGCACAACTGGCTATGTGAGCTGGCCTGTTTGAAGATGGAAATTTTTACTGAAGCCAGGATTAGTTTTACTCACCAAGTCTGTTTGCCCAGTGTCTGCCAAATTGTGCAGACATTATTGCACACATATCTGGGTCATGTTTCCCTGTTTACCTAGGTTTGACAGAATTTGGTAGTTTCTATTATTGTAAGCTAATTGTATCTCATATTCATTAATGTAAATGACTGTGTTGCATAGAGGAAGAAAGATAAGCATTAAGTAAATGTTTTTAAATAGCCATTGTTACAGTGCTGTGCAGATGTCTTGAGCCGCCCCTCATTTCATTTTGCTTTGAATCACTTTTTGGGCACAGCTTTGGCATATTGAGTAGATTAAATGAAAGAAACGGGGGCTATGTTTTACTGCAACCAGCTGCAAAGTGCCTCAAGATGTCTAGATGAAGAAGTTCCAACCACTCAGCATTCAGAACCACCAGTATACTGATCACCGCTTGATCATCTGGCATCATCTGCACCTGTTTCTTCACTGGTTCAGGCCTTGAATTAGATGTACTTTGTTTCATGTATGATTTATTTGTAGGTCACTGTGTGGCTTAACAAACAAAAAACATTCCTCTGAAACTGGCCAGGTTCAAGGATTGGGCTGATAAGGCAGACATTACGTCTCATTCTGCATATACATTATTAAGTAGCACTATTTAGTGTAGTATGCAGATTGAGACACTGAGACTTCTAGCATGTGTACTGATGGGAAATATTTGATTTGGACTGAAAAGAAGAAAAACAACTTTAATCCTCAAGTATAAGAAGACATCACCACACATGGAGAACCTGCATTGGCACTCTGACTGATGGCCAACTTCATGAATGGTGAATTAAATTGGCCCTTGATGAATTTAGAATGTGCTTTCCTGTTTCAGAGCAATAGGAATCCAATGAAACTCTGGGCACAGCTCAAATAAAGCCATACATCCCGCCCAGACCGGGGGAATGGAAGTCAGGAGAGGAAAAATGACTGCAGCACAGGAAAGTAGCAGCCGAGCGAAAGGAACTCCAAGATGAAGGAGAGAAGGAGGCGTCGTCTTGGTTCCTGTGCATCAGCCCTGTCCTTTAGTGCTCCTGGAGAAATATAGTAGGGTGCGATCCCTTCGTCGGCTCTGTGCTTGTGGCTCATCAGGCAGACGGAACAAGCCTGGAGTAAATCAGCCTGGGCTCCCTCTGCCCGATTTCCCTCGAGAGCTCCAGCCAGGTTCACTCAAATCAAGCAGCCTGTTCTGTTTTCAGACAAACTCTGCCAGGACAACAGAAACTTTCTGCTTTACCTGCTTCAGAAAGTACACATTTCTATTGGCCGTTATTATTCTCGGCCACTTTTTTGAATGGAGAAGACAATTGAGTTGTGATGTGTCTTTGTACAACGTTGCCACAGAATGAGAGCTCGTGTTTGTGTTATTATTTATTTTTCGTCCAGGGAATTGATGTTTTCTTTCCCCTGGAGAGCTCTGAAGTGTGTGCGTGTGGATGATGGCTGCTGTTTGGGCTCCGAGCACTCCTCGGCTGCGGTGACTAAGCACCCTCTCCTGTCGCTCTTGCCCTTCTCCATGCATACTCTAATGTGAATAATGTTTCTCCTCAAACTCCATGGTAATAAATGGAGTGCCATTCTGCACAATGGCAAAATCAGGGCCCGTATTGATTAACTCTCATCATCGACTTACTCCCACTTCCATGATTTATGATTGTCTGTTATTTTTACATTAGCTGTCAAATTCATCTTGTCTTCGCTGGACGGGGGTCGGCCTGAGCAAACAGTAAACATTTTTAGCGCACACGCCTTGGCTCCCGGTGCCGGGCCATTAAACGTGCTGCACTCCCAGAGTCCGCTGCATCCCCTCAAGGCCCGGAGAAAAACACTATTTGCTTTCACATGCCTTTGTGGCCACCAACGTTAAGTCCTGTTATTATACTACATACCTAAATAGCTCTGATACGTACTATAAAAAATTCTCATTAAAATGAATGGGGAAGGTCTGTGTGCTTATGAAGCTAATATACTGCTTCTAGGTGTTCTGTAATACACTCCAACCAATAACCAAAAATGAGATATTTTCCATTTGTGCAGATTTACTGTCTAATTGAAAGCTGTCCCATTTTAGGGGCGCCCATGTGCTCTGTTATTCCACTGTATTGTGATATAATGCCAGCACCACTGTGGGTTGGACTGCTAAATAAGTTAATACAAAGACTGATGAATGTTACTGTAGCTAATCTGACAATATTATGAATCCTACTTTTTGAATTTTGTATAAAACTGCATTCGGTATGTTGTTTTTTCTTTTGGCATATTAGGATTTGTTGAGACTTTTTGGTTTTGTGAAATGTCAGAAAATCATATGCTTTTATTACATGGACTTAACTGATGTTACTTCTTTGTTCACAAACATTAGCTACAAAAATATGTAAGACTATGACCATCAAACATGAATTTTGAATGTAGTTTTGTAATTTTGCATTTTGAAAGTAGTAACATGGAGCTAAAATGAAATGTCCATACTTTCCTTGAACGGTAAAATACTGTATTTAATGTAATATAATGTAAAATAGTATAGCAATGGCAATATTGTTTATTGTGTGTGTAAAGACAGAACAGCACATTCGGAGATGACAGTGAGGGAAAAGGCCAATAACCCTAATATCTGTTCTTGTCTGTCTTTATGAGGCCGAATTTCAGAATAAAATGGGAGACAAGTAGAAGGCTACAATCAGCTTAAACACAGTGTACACGGTCATCAATTGAGTGCACTGCCTAGCCTACCCAAATAATATCTGGCAAATGTCAAGGTATGCAGCAATAAGTAATAGTAACCTCTTTTCTGCTGCTTGTAGCTTGAAGTGATAATAGCAGCTGTGAATGAGTGGTGCCTTGAAGGAGACCGTCCCCCCATCCCTTCTGTAATGGAGATTGGTGTTTGCTTTTGCCTTTAGCTCCAACTTCATTGAGATTCCATTAGTAATGTGGAAATGCGAGGTTTAAAAGCCTCATTTTGCACTGTGCATATGGACAGTCTGTGCTATAGTATTTTAAACACCTTTCAAGCGTGTTCTTCTTGTACATTTTATCTTCACACTGTTCCTACACTGTTATTCAAAACCACACTGCCACTGTAAACACCCATCATTTATTATAAACTACACATTCTCTGGCCAGCTGCTGCTTTATTTACACAATTATTATTTATTGCTCTTTACCTCTATTCTGCATTTTAGCACACTTCACTCCACTGCTGGAATAGAGTACATGTCATAATATTGTATTTACTCTGAGTAGTACTGTGGCTGTTGACTAAATGTTGTCTTGTGCTGCTGTTTTGTTGTTCTTGTGTTTTTCTTGCTCTCTGTCTCCTGCACACTTTGCACTTTGCATTTAGTCCCGTCCACTCTTGTGTAGTCTTGCGAGGTTTCTGTTTTTGTTCTTATGTTGCACCATGGTCCTGGAAGAACATTGTGGTTCTGGAGTGACATTATGGTCTTGGAGGAATGCTGTGATCCTGGAAGAACATTGTGGTCCTGGGGGAACATTGTGATCCTGGAGGAACGTTTGGTTTCACTGTGTACTTAACTCGACTCCACAACCCCACCTATAGTGATGACAATTCATTTTTTAACTACAAACTGGATTAATGCCCACCAAGAATGACATTTATAAGGTGTGTCAAACTCCTTGATTCATCTGGACACCATGTAATTTCCGTTCTACATTTTTCTTGCCATTTATTACTTTTCTCTGCGGTCCACCAACACCATTTGTATATTTCTATCCACCCAAAAGAATCATATTTACATGACCATTTTCCAATCTCTCTTTATGCTTTATAGTTAGGCAGCCTGATTTTGTTACTGTGGCTTTAAGACTGATATATAGAAATGATCTCTGTTCCTACTGTGTTGAAATAGCACTTCATGCTGAAACACTGCACAGTGTGAATGGACAGGGTTAAACTGCTGTAGAATGAAAAGGCAGAAATATGTAAATATTTTGTTTTTTGTGACACTGCAAATTTTAAATAAGCTATAGTTTAGATTTTATATATGAATCTATATGAGGACTATATGGTTTGATTTGTAAACATTAATGTGTTACAGTCAACAAAGAAAAATATATTTTTCCTTGTGAATGTTTTGATTTTTTTCTCGATAATGGCCCTGTTAAAGAATATTTGCCACCAAACATTGTTCTATCAGCTCTGTGCCATGAGGGTGAACTGCAGAACGCACTTTGCAGCACACATGTGCAACATAGACCTTAGCATGTTATCATGAGATGTTGAGTGTGTGTGTGTGTGTGTGTGGGGGGGGGGGGGGGGAAAAATTCTGAGCATGTTCTTGGCGACTGGAGGAAACAGTGGGAAGCGAGATGGGGCTCTTGAAAAATTAGGTCCCGTTGGTGTAATTCGTCAGCACACTGATAGCATCAGCCTTCACTTGGCTGTATCAGGCAGGTATTACCACCCACTGACTGTAATCGCTAATGAAACCAGCATTGAGTTTATAATGCGCTAAATGATGCAGCCCACTCCAGATAAACACATCCTAAATAAACGATTTGGGTGGTAATTGCACTCTGCCAGGACGCCGTTAATAGAGTCAACTCTGCTGATGAGAGGGTTAACTTCTTTTCCGAAGGAGCCTCTCACTGGCTCATTGCACTCTCATTTCTACAGAGATCTTGGCATTCCCCTGGTTATCAGTGTACTTAAAAAGAAAACCTAATTAGACCAAAAAGGCCCCTTTTTCTTTTTCTCTAATTAGGTCCTTAACATAATTAGCAGGTAATGTTAATAACCCTCTTTTAAACTCTATTAAAAGGCTGTTTGAGAATAAGTGGTTGAGGAGGATGTCCTGTGGGCTGCCACGGGCCTCTCAGAGGGCTAAAGCTGGAGACCAGAGAGACATGCTGGGAGTACAGTTCATCAGGACTGGAGTGGCACTGCATTACAGCTCTGGCCCCACACGATCTGCCTCATCATCAGACTGTATGCCCAGTGCATTAATATCATCAACCCTAACATCCCCCCACCACCCCAAATCACATCCCCCACCCACTGGGACAACACTGGGACTTCAGACCATAGAACAATAAGAAATTTAAGGGAAAGCCAACATTTGTGTGACATTAGCAACAGTGGCATCGCTTGAATAGGGGTGGAGTTAGAATCCACCAGGGGGCATTGTGTCTTCAGTAATGTTCGCCCCAAATTACCATAGAGAGGGCTGGGACCATTGTCATTAAAGTGACTCCAGTAAAATATTCATATGGGTTTGGGAAAGTGCTCTAGGTTCCAGTGAGTGGTCTGTTGGCTTCAGCGAGGAGGAGGAGGATGAGGAAGAAACCGCCGTCGACCAGAAGAGCCCAGTCCACGTCTTTAATTAAGTATCTGAAACATCAATTTAAATGTAAATATCTGTGGTGCAGCTCCACTCATGCGTAAATTAGAGCGTTGGCCCGGCACATTTCTCCCTCTCTCCCAACTCCCTGCTCACTTACTCTGACATCTGCTCACATCTGCTGGGCCCCGGGCTGTCCCCAACACCCACACACACACACACACACACACACACACACACACACACGATTAATATTGTAATCATTTACGTGCAAGTCTAAACACACACATTCACACACAATGACGGATACCAGGTTGTCTGGTTGACAAGTAGCTCATACCATGCAGCTGCACTTTTTATTCACTGGCCAGTTCATGCTCAACACAACTACAACTATAACTGTGTTTAATTCCCATATTTTTCTGTTAGTCTGGTGATATTGACCTAAAAATCATCACATGGTGATTTCCGGCGGTTCTTTGAAGAACCATCTTATAATCTGCTGCAGTAAATGAATGTGGCACTTATTACTGCCAGAGCCATGGGTGTATGTTGTGCGCCCTTTTATCTGACTGCTGGGTACTGTTTTCTGGGCAGTAGAGAGTATTATTTTCGTGCTGATGAATGGTCTCTTTGGCTCACGTGATGTGCTGTTTTCTTAAATGCATCTCAACCTATTTTCTGTGGTATGGACCTTTTTTCCATGTGGCATGACCATATGGCCCTATTTCCTGGCTGGTGCGGGGCCAGGTTTTCTGCTAACCACCCCCACTGTGAGTCTTTACCCTAAGAAGCAGCTTGGCCAGAAAGATCCGTTGAAAAGCCCCAGTGAAAAATCTCTGCTTGCGTCAGTATCCGTCTCCAAGTGATGCGAGTCAGTGTGGCACGCCCTGCCTGCTAAAAGGTTTGTTTAGTTGCCTTGCTGTAGCCTGTCTTATGCCAGCTTGCCGGAGCTCCTTAGAGCTTGTGCCATGACATCCTGGCTCAGGGCGTGAAGTCTGTGGAGTGGAACGGCGAGGGGGAGAGAGGCTCGGTGTAAATTTGCCTCCTGCTGTGAGGAGTTTCCTGATCCACGGTGTGAACTCGGGACAGACCGTCCAGATAGACCTGAACTCGCCCCCTCCGGTGCGGGCATCCTCACTCTACTGGGCTGTCCCCATCTTTGCCAGGCAGAAGGGCTGATCTGCAGTCAGTGGAGTGGCCCTTACCGCCCCTTCTGTTAGGCCATCAGGACACAGCTCATAAAGGCCAGGCCAGGAGGGGGAGTAATGATTTTATAGGGCTGCTGGGGGAACAAGCGGCTCCTCTTACAAGCCCCCGAGGACTCTGCCAGTGTCTCTGCGTCCTAATGGCCGAATGGTGGGCTGGGGAAAACGTTCCACTACTTAGTTCTCCTCACCTGCGGCAGAGCTGATTAATCAGCTAATATTCAATCGCTTCTGAGAAGACAAGGAAACTTTGAGTAAAAATAGGGTTCATAATGATGTCTTTTTGTGCTTCTCTAGATCACTATAATCTCCATCATCTCATTAAAGGGTGACACACTTGTAATGACTTAAGAAAATCTTTAAAGGGCTAATAGAGGCTTGGCATTAAGTCAGTGCAGCTCCGCACTGTATTGAATGGGTGTGTGCATGGCACTGAGCTGCTAGTCTGGAGGATGGGGTATTAGACTGACACATACACTCTGAGGAACAATGGGAAGCTGTCTCTCAGCACAGAAATGTCGTGTGTCTACAGCCCCTCTAATGATATTGTGGTATTTCTGTGTAATGAAGGTTTAAGAGCCGATCCGCTCGCTGCAGAACTTCCACATCCACCTGACAGGAGTTAAAGCCCCAATCAGGATTTGCAGAAAGAGTCCTGGAATTAGTGATGACTTTGCTCGAAGGAGTCACGTTAACATTGTGTGTAGGTTTTTTTTGCGCACAAGTTGTTCAAAATCCTCTGTTCCGAATCCATTTGCCGCGATTCCAGTGATGAAGGCGTTAATGAAGGGAGGATGCACATTGGCTAACAGCTCCTGCTTTACGTTGCCAAAACGGCAGGGGCAAAGAAAATGCCTGGTAATCTTTGGCAGTGCCCCCCCTACGCCCTTTTAATTGAAGGATTGCGGGGCCAGGAAACGAAGAAAAAAAAGATCCTGCAGCCAATTTGCAACTCTATTCTAATGTAATAATTTGCGAAAACCCCACAATTCCAAGTCGGAGTGGGAAAATTGGCCTCGGCATGCACAGGGAGCGGAGGGAGGGAGGGGGGTTGTTGATTGTTGGGTGTGCCAGCCTAGCACTGGTGCCCATTGGCAGCGGAGGATGCTCATTGAGGACCACCCTGCCACGCTGAGTAATTCCCCAGTGCATTTCAACAGACTGAGCGCTCTCTGCATCCTGGCAGGGCTCCCTGTGCCCATTCTTAGTCAACAGGATTAGGCCTGCTTATTGCTGGCTCTCCGGGATCACCTATACTCTGCATTGTATGTGCACCATGTTTGCTCGCCCATTTGGCTACAAGTCGAACATTTTTTTTGTGTGTGTCTGTCACTTGTGAATGTGTCGAGGAGGATGAAAAAAACGAATCAACCTCTGCCTCTGTGTCATTAGACTTGAGTACATTAGCCATGCCATTTAATGAATAAATAGAAACAAATAAATATTCCCCCTTTAGTCTTGATTAAAAGCACGTTTTAATTATAAGATTATTATGTGCTGCTAGCCGAGCATATTTGTGTACAATCAGCGCCTGCGTTCTTTTACCTCTAGCCTGGTCTGGGCAGTAGAGCCCAATGAATGGTGGAGTATCTGTGGAATATATTAAAAGGTTTGGTATTTCTCAGCCAAATCATAGTTTCGTTTACATGCACAGTGGTTGTTCAAGGCGTCCTCTGGATTTACTGCAACAGTGAGTTTCAAGCTTTGTAAAATACGTATTAGATTTGTTTTTTTTAAAAACTTGTATTAGATTTGTTTTTAAAAAGTTCTGTAAGTTTTGGGACACACTGTTGAAGACTTATCCTCTTCACATTACTAAATAAATGATCCGCTCCTAAATCCCTGGAATGACTGGATTGGACAGTTTGATAGTGAAAATGTGTGCTGTAAACAAAAACGATCTTTCTATTAATCATTTCTATCACTTGCACATATCATTCTCAATTTAATTCAGTTCAATTCAAAAAACTTTATTTGTCCCTGATGGGAAAATAAAATGATTCTTGCCATAAAATAATAATCAGTAAAATCCATGACCTGAAATAAAACCGTGAAAGACAAACTCTGTGGTACACCTCTTTATATTTTGCTTTCAAAGAGACTTTCTCCAGGCTTCCTGAAGGACTTTCAAAGACTCTCATTTTCAGTCCAGTCCCTGAACCTGATCAGTTTCAGAATGTTTTTGTTTGTTAAGCCACACAGTGACCTATGTATGAATCATTTAAGCAGAACAAAGCATATCTAACTTAAGACATGAACCAGTGAAGAAACAGGTGCAGATCATTCCAGATGATCAGGCGGTGATCAGTATACTGGTGGTGCTGAACTCCTTCATCTAGGCACCTTTTGGCACTATGACATTAAAAAATCTCTTTGTACTTCTTTCATTTAATCTACTCAATATGCCAAAGATACGACAGTTTGACACTCATAGTTTTTTTGCACCAACAAAGAAATGAGGGGTGTTTAAAGACATTGGCACAGTACTGTATGTATGGATTGTGTTTAGTCATGTACTGGAAACTTTTGTAAAGTGTAGCTCTGACATGATTTGTGAATGTTCAATGTGTGTAAAGCTGCATCGTTATATGAAGACATGATGTGCCGCATTCCTCACAACAGAACCCATCACTGAAATAAAGGGATTACACTGGAAGAAATGGAAGTGTGCCAAAGCCATCATGGAAAAAATAATTAGGTTTAAGTATTAAACCTGTTCTTCAGAGAAGTGACTTGGTAGTTTTTGATTTTATGCTGTAAAATAATTTTTTTTTCATTCATCCTGAAAATAAAGATAAATCCAAAGTTTTATTCCCATAATATTTCACAATTTCTGCATTGTTAATGTACTAACAGCACAATTTATAGTAGCTTATTATGAAATGCACCTTTCTATAGAAGCGTACTGCTTGATGCCAGAAACATTATTTTGCAACAGTTTTTTTTTTTTTTTTTAATTAGGGCTAAAATATATTTTAAATAGATGGTGAAGCACTGTGCAAAAGTCCTGAGACACCCCTCATTTCTTCATATTTTTCTTCCAAAGATCCAGACTTTCTTGTATTTTAATGTAGTCTTGAGTTCTCCAAGCTTCCTGAAGACTTTCAAAGACTCCCATTTTCAGTCCAGTCCCTGAACCCGACCAATTTCAGAGGAATGTTTTTTGTTTGTTTTTCTTCTTGGCTCAGGGTGAAGGCAATGACTAAAGAAATAATCTTTTTTTTTTTTACCACTGAATTACCACTATTAACATTACAAAAGATTTATGAAGGTTCAGTGACTGTTTTTAATGGTAAAAAAATGTTTTTGTGACCTATGGCTCCTTTCATTACTGCTGAAAACCAGAAATTTGAGTCTGTAATATTCTCTAAAATGCACCTTTACACGTTCTTACTGATTAAAGCTTTTGAAAATCCTTTGGAAAAATGGGTAAAAAAAGATAATTAAGTCCATTAGCGTGGTCAGGTTAGTAACAGTACTAAAAAACAGGCCTAAAACACTGCTGCTGTTGTGCTTTGTGTCTTTTGTTGTGCAGGTCATTCACTTTAGGGCACCTAGTCCTTCTTTTCCTCTTGGTTGCTTTCAGCCTGCGTGCCGGAGGAATATGTTTGAATGCTATTGCACATAAGTCATTCATTCTGCTGGAGAGCACTGGGGGAGAGGCAGCCCTGGGTAAGCACTCACTCTGGCACCAGACTGACCTTTGCTTTGGTGAGCGTTTCCACACAGAGGCAGAGTTAAAGCGTATGCCAGGGCCACTCAGCACCACTGTTTGGGTTTTAAATTGTGTTGAGTGCCATTTGTGTCACATTTAAAATGCTAACGGTACAGAATGTCATTTGCGGAATCGGGGCGTTTGCTCCAGAAAATTAATTCGGCTTACTCCCGGATCTGGGCTCCTGTCTCCAGGCCAGTATTATGCTACCCCTTTGACAAGAGTAATATTTAATGAATAAGACTATTAATAACAGCAGGGTCTCAGGGGGATGTTTCTTGGTAACAGAGAGGAGCAGACAAGATTACATACGACAGAAAGGACACTGTGAGGGGTTCTGTTTTTTGTGCGTCTAAAAAGAGTAGAGGTGTGCATGTTTTTGTGCATCCGTATGGAGAGGTGTGGGTTTTTGTTTGTCCTTAAAAAGTAGATTTGTGTGTGTGTGTGTATGTGTGTGTGTGTGTGTGTGTGTATGTGTGTGTGTGTGTTTGTGTGTGTTGTCCACCCTTTAAACAGTAGATATTTGTGTTTTGTTTACTTTTAACGAATAGATGTTCTATTTACCCTTAAAGGGCAGGTGTGTATTTTGCTTCACCCTTAAAAAGTTTGTGTGTTTGTGTGTGTGTGTGTGTGTGTGTGTGTGTGTGTGTGTGTATGTGTTTGTCTACCTTCAAAGAGCAGATGTGTTTGTTTTTGTCCTTGAAGAGTGTGTGTGCGTGTGCGTGTGTTTTGCCTTCGTTTTAATTGTACAAATGTGTGATTTTGTCTACCCTTAAAGAACATCCAACTCTTTTCACACAAACTCAAAGCTTTTGGAATAAATGCTCAAAATTGGGATTAGTAATGATTTCTGGTCGAAATATACAGGAAAAAAATGCAAAAAACTGCTAAATGCTGAGTGGTTGGAGCACCTTTATCTAGGTACCTTGTATCAGTAGGCACTTTGCACATTTCATTCATTTAATCTACTCTTATGCCAAAGATAAGACAGAAAACAGCCTTTTTGTACCAACAAGGTCATTCAAAGCAAAGTATAAAGAAACGAGTGGTGGCTCAAGACTTTTGAACAGTATTGTACATCTTGCAGATGTTTCTCTTGGTTTGATAAAAACACAGCGATGCCATTGGTGTAAACAAAGCAATTCTTTTCTTTCAGTTCATCCATCACACTCTCCATGTCACTGAAAGGTGCCTCCAGTGTTTCTCAACCCAAAGGGCATAACCTTAAAATGATTTAGTCCACTCTGCAGGTGTAATGAACTGAAAACTTGTGCTACATAGATTTCATGGACCAGTGGTACTGGGTAAGTTTTATAGTAGATTTTGGCATTTCACTAGATATTCAAAAACAAAACTATATAGGAGTCCCAAAACTATACAGTACTGTGCAAAACTCTTGAGCCTACACTCTTTTCTTTATATATTTGATTCCATACATTGGTTTACTGCAAACTTACATGTAAATACAGCTTAAACACAAAAACAGTTTAATTCTTACCAGCTTTAAAGTCAGCATTTGGGTTGAACGCATTTATAACCACAGTTCATGACCATTCTTAGACAAGCTTTCCTGTCATTTCCTTCTCCAGGCTACTTGAAGGGTGTTCCAAAGCTCTTATTTGGATTTTGGCTGCCTTTTCTTCTGTTCT
>JBBPCW010000001.1:10709377-10731468 GCA_037974425.1 Phenacogrammus interruptus
AATGTGTGTGTGTGTGTGTGTGTGTGTGTGTGTGTGTGTGTGTGTGTGTGTGTGTGTGTGTGTGTGTGTGTGTTTGTTTTGTGCGGCAGCCTTCAGAGTTGATATTCAGCCATAATAAGTATTTCTGTAAGACCCCAGCTCTCGCTGTTTTTCTGTCTTGTGTACTTACAGCAGCTGCTCCACGCCGTACGGTCCCATTTCTCATTTCAGTGCAGAGCCATTTGTCTTACGCCAGCATGTTTGCTCTGGTTGAAGAAGAGAGAGAGTTTGCACACACCTTTGTCTTTTATTATGTTCATGAGTGCATGTCTGCCTGCATACATGTCCATGTGTTTGTTCATCGGCGTCTGCGTGATGATAATAATAATCACGTGATTCGAGTTAATGTTCCATGAAAATAGCAGAGAGCACTTTAATTATAGACTACAGAAGGAATGCAATTGTGTGTGTGTATATAGGTTTGTATATATATATATAGTGCAAGCAATCGTAATAAGCCCTTTTTTCTTTTTCATTTCAAGAATCAAATGGAAAATTTATGAATGACACTTGTATGCGACACGGTGGACTTATTACAGCAGATACACTGAGTTTCATGCTGCATATACAAATCCGAATAAATAACAAATGTTTTTATTGTTGTTTGCTTGTATTCATCAGGTAGGGAGTATGTCCAGTCTTTTTTGCCGGATTGATTTTGTTCGATAGATGAAGGTGGGTGTCTCAGTGTCTGACGTGGGGCAGTATATATTCATGCAGCGCACAAAGGAGGTTCTGGTGTACATGTGTTGTACTGTGCAAAATCTTGATCCCCCACCTATTTCTTCATATGTTTCTTCCAAAGGTTCAGACTTTCTTGTATTTCTTTATTGTTGTCTTGAGGAACAGTTCTCCAGACTTCCTGAAGGATTTTCTGATTCCTGAAGGAACCTGATCAGTTTCAGAGGAATGTTTTTTTTCGTTCATTAAGATACACAGTGACCTAACTTGAGGCTTGAAAAAGTGAAGAAACAGGAGCAGATGATTCCAGATGATCAGGCGGTGATCAGTATACTGGTGGTGCTGAATGCTGAGTGGGCAGATCACCTTTATCAAGGAACTTTGTATGTTTAGGCACTTTGTAACACTGGCCGAAAATAGTATTTTTGCTGCAACAAGGTGATTCAAAGCAAAGTATAAAGAAATTAGGAACAGCTCAAGACTTGGCACATTACTGTATGGGAGCAGGACTGCCAGGACGTAATTGGCCACAATTCGGCCGGTGTGTATTTTTAGCTAGGGTTGAGCCCTCCTGTCCTGTTTAGTCATGGTGCTGGCCGCTGACCCCTGCATGTCCTTCACACAAAAGTGAAGACCACCTTATAATTGCGGCGGGCGGCAGCTTAAAACCGCCAAATCATAAAAGCCGGGAGAGATCCAGTGAATTACGAGGAAATATGGCCTGCCTTTACAGCGAGGGCTGTGAATGAAGCCATAAAATTATGAGCAGTTTTTATGATGGCCCATTGAAGGGGGATGCTTGTATATTGATGGTTCACAGGCTGTATCCCTCTTCCCCTCGCGCTGGGGAAGAGCTGACGAGAGGCCCCTGTGTAACTATTTTTCATGCATTTAATATATTAATTATCCGGTAAATGTTCCCCAGGCAGTGCTTGGGATGCTAGAGAGTGACAGCTTTTCGATGAAGCCCCCCCCCACCACCACCACATCATGCTGCAGTGTATTACGTGGGAAAGGTCGGCCTGGGGTTAATGTAACTTTTTATTTGCTGATTTTTCATAGGCAGGGAGGGAAGCAAGGAGCAAGGCTAGTTTGGAAAAAAAGGGAGGGAGGGAGGAAGAGAGAGAGAGAATGAGGGAGGTGGTGTACAGGGGACTGAGGCAGATAACGGCCAAGCAGGCTGTTTTTTTTTTATTATTATTATTGTGTTGTGGTTGGACTTTTCTGTGCCTCGGAGTCAGAAAAAGAATGTGTCACCCCACCCCCCCCCATCTTCTACTGGAAAAGGCATTGTAAAAACCAAACGTGAACGTGACCATAGGAAGAAATAGAGGAGAACACAAATGACACAAACAAAGGAAACAAACAGACAAAATAAAAAAAAAACATTGCATGCTCGGACCAATATTACAGCCCAGCTCTTTTATCCCATCTGTAATAGTGAAAAAAAACCTTTAGCCTTTCTAGTGGTGATACCTGAGTGTTTTTTTATATTCCAAAAAATTGGCTCCAGCACTCCAGTGATGCAGCATGTAATATAACCATTAGAGCAGACCTCTTCCATTTGCCCACAATTAGGTAGCTGTGCTTTTTGATGGGGGAAAACGGCTTTTTAATCACCATATGTAGCCCTGCTAATTCACAGGCTCTGAAGTGCTGTCAAGAAACAACAGAGTGAAGAGGGTCTGAAGTGATCAATTGTCTGTGGTCTCTAGGTGAAGTTCTCATTTTCTGCACATTCCAGTGTCTGATTGAGTTAATTAGACAACCCTACATTCTGCTGATTGGATGTAAACATTAATATGCCAGAAAATGACTTTGCCGATGTTTACTGCAATGTTCAGAGGCACGCTAAATTGATCAGCTATTGAGAGTCAGACGCCTCTGATTTGATTCCAGTTTGAGATAGCAGGCCTTTTTAAGCACGCCACCGTTGTTTAGCGTCTCGCCGAATAAGGATTTGATTTGTTATGGTGGTTCCAAAATTAATTCAATTCCACTACTTTACAAGTGGGCTAAAACTTTGCGAAATGTTGTGATGAAATTTTCTCCACTGTCCCTGGGTGAAATAGGAGCGCATGGTCCCAGTGCTTATAGGGAAGATCTCCTATAAATCATAGTGTGATGGACTGCACGGCGTGGTTCAATATCTCATCACGGTGCTCTGAACTCAGCATTCGGTGCATTCAGGCGACTCTGGACCCTCTGAAAGGGACATAAATGCTGCACGTCTCTTTTCAAAGTCAACACTGAACCTCTACAAAGCTTTGAAGTGGGTCTTGCTTAAGCCAGTGAGTGGACAAGAAATACAATGCGCAAGAAAGGGCCTAATTCAAGATGAATAAGCAGTAACACTGCTCAGAATACACTCAGACCCAGTTCCAGAACACAATCACATATCAGAAATACAGTACTGTGCATTGCAGTATCCTTCATGTCTTTATATTTTACTTGTGAAATGTGAATCACCATGGTGATGCAAAAAATTTGAGGCCTGTCAACTGTTTTATCTTTGGCTTATAGAGTAGATTAAATGAAAGAAATGGGAACAAATGGTTTACTGTGACAGGCTGCAAAGTGCCTAAAGACACAAGGCACCTAGATAAAGGTGTTCCAATCACTCAGAATTCAGCACCACCAGTATACTGATCACTGCCTGATCATCTGGATTCATCTGTGCCCATTTCTTCACTGGTTCAGGCCTTAAGTTAGATGTGTTTATGTGTTATGGTTGAATGTTCATACATTTTGGTGTGACTAAACAAACAAATACGTTCTTCTGAAACTTTGGAAGTCCTTCAGGATGCTTGGAGAATTGTTTCCCAAGACTACATTAAAATGCGAGAAAGATTGACTATTTGGAAGCAAAATACGATGAAATGAGAAGTGCTGCACTTCTACATTAGGGATAGTGGACATTGAGAATGGTGAACAATCAGTATGCAGCAACAAAGCAGTATAAAGAAATAGTGCTGTTATGGCACTCTCACACCATGACTACACTCTCTGAGTAACTGACTGCACTGCTAGACTAGGCTTTTTTTGAGTGTTTGGCTCACAGAAATCAATGATAGTGCATCCTATTGGAGTGTGGTGTAGGCAGGGAGGGGGTTATGCTGTGCAAGCATAATAAATGCATTCAAATAAATAACCCAGAAGGGTAACATTGTGCTGTTGCAGTGAGGGCTCCAAGTTCGATCGTATCCCTTTCAGAAGCTTTGAAATCTGGTTTGTACTGAACTGTCTTTTTGGAGACACAGTTAATACTTTCATGATAAGTCCAATACTGATTGTCTTTTGTGGTATCAGATTCAGAATTGCTGAGCTTTATTGGATATTGCTTAATCAGTTTGTCTGTGTTGTAAATCGTCGTAGTTGTCCTTAGCAAGGTTCTTAGCCATTCACTCTCAATGATGGCTTGTGTTTTATTGTATTATTTACATTTACGGCATTTAGCAGACACTTTTATCCAAAGCGACTTCCATTCCCTATCTACAGGCAAATACCCTACCCACTAGGCCACCACCACCTTATTTACCATTATTTTGCCAGGAACGCCCATTGAGATAAAAATCTCTTTTACAAGAGAGACCTGGCCAAGGCAGCCGGGAAACCCAGACTATTCAAACCTACCGTCCTTTCATGAGAAACAACCGAATCAAATCATATTAATCATAAAGCACAAAATGATGAGTGAGAGATTTTGCATTTGTAATAGAAAACAAAGATGCACTGTACGCTGAATCAAGGCTCTGTAAAGAGAGGAGGATGCCTGTACACATAATATGCCACAATGTGTTGGGTCAGTTGACTAATCAGAAGCTGTAGTACTGACTAGACCTGTGGTCCTGGTCTCAAATGCACTGCACAATGGAATAACATCAACATTTATGGATCGATATTATCAGGACCAGACCCAAAGTAGTAAATGTAATAAAGTGACTGGACTAGAGCTGCATAATATATATTTTAATCATTCATCTCTGCATGACTAATATCACAGAAAACTGCAATATGCAAATGAGCCTCTAACCAATCACAGTGTTTCTGACAATATGACCAAACACAGAATCAAAAGGGCTGAAACACTCCTTATAACTTCATCAGAAATAGGTGGGGCTAAGCTGCTCTAGACTGTATAGGGAGACAGAAATTTTGTGACATTATTTGAATGTTTTTGCTGATTAGTTTTCATATATGTACTGTGTGGATGATGCAGGGAACAGTTACATACTTTAAAATCCATAAAGGTAATTAAAATGACCATTTTATATATTGAAGGTTGTTGCAATCGCAATATATAACATTTGAATTGCAATACTGATATTGGTGAACTGGGTTCAGAATGAGGGTTCATCTGCCTGATTACAGTGGGGTTGCATTGGGTTTTAATGGGGTCTCAGCTTGGTGTGGAGGTTATGGTGGTCTGCGCTGGACACTGTCCTGCTGAAAACCCCTCCTCCTGCTCTTGGCTGGCCCCTCTTTGGCACCCCGGTATGTGCAAGCCCCATTAACCCCCCAATGCCTCTCGGAGGCTCCGCTGTGTGCTTAAGCGCCAGCGTTAGTGTAAACGATGTCTCCGTGGCTGGAATGAGCTTTGCACAGTTTAATAGAGGTCCGCAGGTTGACATTAATATAGTGCGGCTGGGCTGGGCGGAGAGCCGCTGCATGTGATGGGTTGCTGTCATCCTTCTGTGCCATGTCACTCTCACACCAAGACCACTCTCTCCCAGTAACAGCACTGAAGCGATGACTGTACCGCTAGACTGGCCTTTCTGGAGGGTTTCTGTGTCCCCAAGATTATGGAACAGTCTTTCAGCGGCACTAAGATCTGCTCCATTG
Organism: Phenacogrammus interruptus; assembly: GCA_037974425.1. Classification (NCBI taxonomy): domain Eukaryota; kingdom Metazoa; phylum Chordata; class Actinopteri; order Characiformes; family Alestidae; genus Phenacogrammus; species Phenacogrammus interruptus. The sequence continues at coordinate 10,714,940 of JBBPCW010000001.1, forward strand.
ACTGAAATGTTTAAGAAGTCAAAACACATTTGTTTAGGATTTTAGGCAGCTATACTGTAGTTTTATTTATAACTCATATCTTATGCGTAATTATATGTATTATATGTCATATATATGTGTATGACATATAAACAACCCAGCACAAGGACGAGGGGGCATGGTGGACGAGTGCTAAATGAAAAAATATCATTTACTAATTTTGTGACATAAATATTAACATAAATTCAACTACATTCCCATATAAAAATAACTATAAATGCTTTTGTACTGTCCAGAGAACAGTTGGGACAGTGAAATACCGCTGTACTCTGAGGCAGGAGGTTTGAAAGTAGCCAATCTAAGAACGATAGAACGATATATATTTCTCCTTGCTGCTGATTGCATATATATATTTATATGTGTGTGCATATATTTGGTCTGTTTTATGCTTTTGCTGTTGTTCAGTTTCTTGCTTTTATTTCTGTTTTGATTCAGCTTTGCACTTTACAGTTTTGTATCAACAGCTTAGAAGCTGTTGGGAAATGCAAAATTTAAGAAATGCAAAAAGCTGGAAATTATTTTATGATTATGAGCTAGTTTTTAATCAAGGAAATGAAAATAGAGGACAGAAGTACTGCAGATGCACATAGGTATGATAATCCCCCTTTTATTTATTTGAGGTGGAATCTGCAGTAGATCAGCAGCGAAGAATCATTCAACATCTTTTGTGTTTCTGTTTACATTACATTAGGTTGCTTTAAATAAAGGACTCTTATCCCCACATCACTGCAACAAAACCCTCCTGATCATCTCAGCTTCTCCTCAGACCAGTATTCTTCTCTTCTTCTGCCATACTTTCTATTTCTCTTTCGGATCAGCCTGCCTTCTCTAGTCCATTCTCCATCCCCCCACCCCAACCCACCCCCACCCCACCCCCACCCCTCGTTCTGTTTTGGGCCTGCACAGCCGTCACTCTGAATTATTTTCAATGAGCTCTTTTATAGCGTGCGCCAGATCTCAGCTCCAGCCCATCTCAGAGCGAACGCCAGCTCCAGACGCGCTCTGCATTTCTATCAGCCCTGAGCCCTCTGCCTGCTATTAACCTCTCTCTCTCACTCTCTCTCTCTCTGTTTCTCTCTCACTTTCTCTCCTTTCCTCCTCCTCCTCTCTTTCTCTTTCTCTGTCTTCAGCCTCTTATTCTCTTTATTCCCATTCTCCACTCTCTCTTTCTGTCTGCATGTCTGTTTGTATCTGTCTCTCTCTCACACAGTCTCACACACTCACTCTTTTCATTTATTCTTCCTCTCATATACTTTCCCTCTCTCCTTCCTTTTACCTATGTTTCCGTAGCTTCATCCCCCCTCGCCAGCTTCACATTCGACTGAACCCATCCCTCTCCCCTTCATTCCTCACTCTCACCTCTCTTTCCCTCTCTCTCTCCCTCCTCCTATCCTAAAGCACTTAGATTCTTTGGTAACATCCAAAAAACTTGTTGTGTGTGAAAGTCACACATTTTAATGCACTGACTGGGCTGGGACTCTTAAGTGGTCAGTGTTTCAGCAGTCGGATTCTTCTCCATGAGGGTGTTGGAGGTCCCTGTATCAGCCCTCTGTTGAAAAGTGCATGGCAGATATTCAGGCTAAAACGGTAGTCGCAAGCTTTAACAGGTTGCAGTGGCAGGGGAGACAGGTGGTCATCCGTTTTCACGGTGCAGAGCACTTAGCTTAGTTTTTGGGGTGCTGAGAGAATGGTGTGAAGGGTTTGAATAGGTTTTTCAAAACAAGCTCCTCATATAGAACCTAAATACTGTACTGAACCATCTCTCATTTCCTTATATTTCGCTTTGAATCACTGTGTTGGAATAAACAACACTATTTTATACCTGTCTTAACTTTGGCATATTGAGTAGATTCAATGAAAGAAATTGGAACAAATGTTTAACCGTGACACGCTGCAAACTGCCTAAAGATACATGGTGCCTAGACAAAGGTGTTCCAACCACTCAGCATTCAGCACCACCAGTATACTGATCACTGCCTGATCATCCAGAATCTGTACCTGTTTCTTCACATAAGTAGGTCACTGTGTGGCTTAATAAACATTCCTCTGAAACTGGTCAGGTTCAGGGATTGGACTGAAAATGAGAGTTTTGGAAAGGTCTTCAGGAAGCCCAGAGAACTGTTCCTCAAGACTACATTAAAATGCAAGAAAGTCTGGATCTTTGGAAGTGAAATATGAAGAAATGAGGGGTGCACCAATACATTTGTGCAATATTGTACATCTATACCCAAAGGAAACCTCCAGTGACTGCTAATGATACCTGCATGTTCTCCATGTGTTCCATCTAAAGTTCTAAAGTTCTTTGAGGAACATACAAGGTTCATAAATAGTTTTTGTCTTGAATGTCAAGAGGAACAGCCTTTAATTTTAATACTAACCTCACATCGCATGAGATATAAAATGTTCTGATACTTTCTGGCTTTAAAAAACAAAGTGAGAGAATATTTTAGAGTTGAGTATCCTACAGTTCTTAAGTGATCTCTGATAACAGCTATGCTAACAGCTTCTTCATCACTCCGCTCCTGGGCAGAATTAGGCTTTACGGGTTTGAAAATCAAGAAATTGCTTTCTCTTCTTTGGTTGTCCTTCAGCCTGAAGGGATTCTGCCATATCAAAGCTTTTCTAAACATATACTGACAGAGTCACACAACACAATTAGTCACAATTACAGCGGAGCACCGTTCTCTTCTAGTCGCAGGTACTTAAGCCACGTTATCTTTAAAATGTCAAAAGGCAGAACCGTACGCAGTGAAGAGCTGTGCCCTAGGCTTCCATCATCGCCTTGTAAGCTTAAATCCCTTTTTGCGTGAATCTGAAACCTTTTTTTAACAAAGAGTTTGATTTTGGAAATGATAGGCCTATGATATGTTATGGAGGTAATTTGTTCGACGATATCAGTTTGATTTGCTGCATTGTAATAAACAGCACTGAACGTTTCACCAGGATGCCCTCAGTCTGTTTTGTCTGTCGTTAATTCTTCTTTCAAGGAAACTTTTGCCAATAATCAAAATGAAATCTATCAAAAAATGTCAGAGGGCTGGAGGAGGGCCCTACTCATTTAAATATGTAAGTATTATGCAGTTAAGGTTCTGATTAGAGATGGATGATATGACAAACACAATATATAACAACAAACTGTTTTAAGCGTGTTATGTATATTGTCTGTACGTAAAGAATCACCTGCATGTTGCATTAGAGTAAAAGCACTATCAATCCTGCTCAGTTTGAAAGTGAATTAAAATCCCTCATTGTTTTTTAATGTGGTAGCACTGTTTTTTTTGTCTGTTCCAACACAAACATTGCGACACTTCTAGTTAGGGGCTTATTTTATATTATGGCATGGTATGGAAAAAGTTCTGTTTCAGAATCCATGTTGAATTCGTAACATCAAGTAAACAAAATCTTAGTCTTTAAAGACAGTTTCAATATTTAAAATGCTAAAAATCAATATGAACACTATTTGTACCTGCTGTTTTTTCTAAAAAGCCTTTTATTCTGTTTGTTACTGGTTGAAATTTAGTACTATTTCCCTACGTTTTTAACCAACAGGCTATACAAGTTATTCATGATAAGGGGATCTTATTACACATAAATCAGTAGCGAAAAACATATATTACCATGCAAAATCATCTGATTGACAACGGCTTCATTTTTTAGATGATTCCAAACCCAAAGACACTGTCAATACAGTCAAAGCACCTTGATGGAACATGAAACATGATCTTACACTATCAGTCATTGATCGACCTCCCCAAAGCCCAGATTTCAACATTATTGAAGTAGTGGGGGACCATCTGGGAGAGAGAAAGAAACAAAAGACAGCTAACATCCAAAGAACAGCTTTGGATTGTCCCTCAAGTAGCCTGGAGAAGTATTCCTGAAGACACTTTAAGAAATGAAAGGATAGCTTGTATAAGAGAGTGAGACTGTGAACGGTGGTCAGAACAAATACTGACTTTAAAGCTGGTTAGAATTAAACGAGCGAACTTTATTTACATGTGTGTTTGCACATGTTGCAGTAAATGACTATACTGACCAACTGTCACATTTTCCTACAAAATACCAAGAAATGAGGCGTGTGCTCATTACCGTATTTGCAGGGTTATCTCGAGAGATATTTGATGGCTGTCAAAATTCATAGAAGTTGCTGTGGAAATACAAGATGACCTAAAAGGTCTACACAACCCATTTTAACTATATTTTATGCCCTACTCTCTTCTATTGCCTGTACCTCTTTGAGCACACTCAAACATATCCATTCATAGTAACATGGGCCTTGTAGAAAAGACTTTTGGAAAGCCAGCGGAAGCTTTTAAGTCTCTTTGTGAATTTGCTAGAATTGGTTTGCACCTCTTCAGATCACTCCCAGGTGACAAGAGGCTGTTTTACACGCTTATCACTTTTAATGAAACCAAGTGCTTTTTTTCTTTATTTCTTTAGTATGTTTTTCTCTATGACTGAGTCAGGAATGAAGTCACATCAGATCATGTTAAACTGCACTGACCGTTTACTGACATGGACCAAATGCAATGTTTTATTTTATGTTTGCAAAAGATTGCCCTGACTCTTAAACAGAATAGCTTTTAGATTTAGACCCCAAAAGTGTTTGCTCAATAGTGAATCCAGGGCTGATAACGAATGTGTCGACACCCCAGATCCGCGCCCCTTGCTGTCTACTGGACCGGAATCGGCATTATTTATCTGAGTCAGTTTGAAAATTGTCACCGGTCTGTTCCTTTATGAGATACCTGGTGTGTATCGCTGTGGCTCTTTCGCTGCAGTCGTCGCCCCCAGGCGAGCTGCGTGCATTTATCTATTTGACAAGTCCCACTGATGTACATTAAGGACAGTTAGGTGCACTAGACGCCCCGAGGAGTGTAATTCACGTATAGAGCAGGAAGGGATCCTTTCAGTGCCCAAAATTCACTCGAGTTTATACAATATGTCAGTCAATAGTCTGAACGACCAAGTTGAGTGAAATCGCAAAAAAAGAGTAAAAAGGGGAGGTTAACAAGTACATCTCCTGACTTTATATCTATAAACAACGACGACGGCAGAAATGCACAATCCATGTTTAGAAATGGGGCTGGAAATTGCAGAGCACACAAAAGAGAGGGAGAGGAGAGTGAGGTCCCTGTCAATAAAGGGAGGGATGATTACAGCAGATAGTGGCAACTATTGCATATAACCCCCCATTCAGTAGCACTCCCCCTACTGCCTCGCTGCGCAAAGAGCTTCTTCCCCCTGTAATAACAGTTTACAGAACAACATTGTACTGCCACATAATAGCCGTGTTATAATTTGCTCTAACAACTTCAATTATCCCTCTTATTGATTCAGCCACACATTTAATAAGAATAGCCACACCTCTTGCATTATGAGTCATTAAAGGTGTTGAACAGTGAAAATTTTAAATTGTCTCCTTTTAGTCCAGGCTGGATGTGTCCCTGACAGCATAATTTGTCGCCCCCCACCCCCCCCACACCCCAATTCGACCACTGTAAACATCGCACAACAATCATTTCACCCTAACCTTTTCTTTCTCCCTCAACAAAAGTGAGACAGGCGCTGGCAGGGGAAAGCAGAAACAACACAAAGGTGGAGAAACTAGTTTTTGTTGACTGTATTTAAGTGGGTCAATTTCTACCCTTTTTTTTTATGCCTCCTCTTCTCCTTTTAGAGCTCCGGTTGGTTATAATTGCGTGAGTCTGGGCAGATAGTTTGTTGGAGTGGAGTAGTTTTACCCTCTCTAAACCTCTCTTATTACACCTCTCCAAAATGTTTCTCTGCCCCTCTTTCTCCTCACTCCTAAATACATGTTTGGGAGTCTTTTTGCTTTCGACCGTGGCTCCACTCAGATTTGTCTGTCGAAGCTGTTTTAAATGCCTGACACAGTCATTAAAACATCTTTTTTTCAGGATCTTCCATTCTGCTGGCCGCTTTAGACCGGGGGCAATTTGACACCGGTGTGTCATGACTCTATTTTGATTGTGAGTTTTGTACAATTATGTATTGCAGTTTACCTTCTTCTTTGCATTCCTTTACATTTTTGCATACTTTAAAGACTGCTATTAGAATACAGTATGTGTTCTAATATTGTATTCCCCCACACTAGTGCTGTTACTACTGCGGTTACTGTACTGTATGTTGTATGTCTGGTAAATCGTTTTTCTGTTGCTCATTTATTATTTTGCACTCTGTGTAGTCCTGTCCTGCACTTGTGTTGGTAGAGGAATGCTGTGGTGCTGGTATGCCTGGAGGAACGGTGTAGTCCTTGAGGAACGGTGTGGTCCAGGATGAATTTTGTGATACTTGTGGAAATTTGTGTATCTGGGGGAACATTATTATGCAGAATGAAAGTTGTGGACCTAGAAGAACTTTGTTGTTGTGGAAGAATGTTGTGGGAGAGTGTTGTTTCATTTCACTGTGTACTGTGTATATGGTTAAAATGACATTAAAGACCTACTTGACTTGACTTGTGTGACTGAAACCCCCTCTGCCCTCCACCTCCTTCTGGTCAGTTTGTTTAGGCCTGGCTTCGCTCCACTGGCCCTTTAAAGAACCTGCGCCCTTCACACGCCCCCACGTGCACTCCGAGCCATATTTCATTTTCAATAGGCCATCAGTAAACAAAAGAGGATAAAATAGCCTCCAGGTCACCTTGCCGTGGTTACCGGCTAATTCTTTATCAAATTGAGTATTTTACGACTTTTTTAGGTAACAGAACTCACAACATGCAGCAAATACAGAATACATCTTCGCTGCACAGAGACATTTCTTTTAACCCTTAGATGCTGCTACATAAAGTAATTCAAGAACCTAAATGTTCAGTCAGTACTAGGGCTGACGTCAAAGTCATGGAAAGCGGACCATTACTTGTAATGTAAACAACAGTGAATAACAAATTTTCCATTTTTGCTAAGCGTATATAATGCTGAAATATGAGCCTAAACTATTGACTTGTTGGCCATCTTGCTTCCTAGATACTCCTAGAAACAGTCAAGCGTAAATGATTGCATACCCCTAGGCAAATAAGTTTTTTGTTTATTTTCTTAGTGAATTACACTTATTTTCTGTTGCAGATATTCATATACACATTTAGTGTACAGTCTGTATATAATCTCATATTTGTATAATTTACATTTGTTTCTATTTTGTATTAATCTATATAACATTATGCAATTTAATCTATTTTATACTTTGCGCTTACTGTCTCAGGAGCAATTCTAGGGCGTTTGAATGTCTTGAAATATGAAAATAAATACAAATAACTAGTGTCAAATCTGAGCTTTCATACCTTTTAGAATAATTAATACTTTTAGTATATTTATGCTTTTAGAATAATTTATTTAGTAATAGTTTAGCAGTAAAAGGTGCAATACTTTATTATAATGCTGATGAAAACTATCATATTCTTTATTTGTTTTGTGGAAAATAGACACCAAGCTTTACATTTTTGTCACATTTTGTCTTTTCTGGCTCCAAAAAAAATGGATGACATGGGAATGCAGCAATTAGGGAATTGTATGGGAGAATCTGATGTTCTTTTTGTGCAAAGCTGTTTATCCTGATACATAAATGTAGAAGCTGAGGTCATGTCTACCTGGATTAGCAGAGGAATATACATTTTGCAGTAAAAGGAATAAATTGCAGTTAGATGTCTTAACACAATTGCCCAAGATTGCCTAAATGTTCTGCTCTTTTGGTCTTCAGTGAATGAGTCTTGTTTGAGATATCAGTCAAAGAAAAACATCTGTCTCAGGCTGACCATCGTTTTAAGCGATCCCAATGCAGATGTGCTAACCTGTGATTTCACAAGGCTGTTGCCTATTTAAAAAAATGTTTATATATATGATCACAAGTTAGTGTTCTCAAAGGCACTGTGAAATACAGCCCTGCTGGAGAGAGAGAGTGTTCAGTCTAATGGTCGCTCTACAGTTTTATGATAAGCTGTGACGGTAAACCAGGCCCACATCCTCAGGTGGTGTTTGGCCAGCTTTGAATAAACATCTCAGTTACCCTCCAGGATAAGCATCTGCCAGTTTTTTCTTTTTTCTTTCTTTTTTTTCAAACACTATGGCACAGGTGTTTTTGTGGACTTTCTTTCCAATAAACTGCATGAGATTGGAGTGTGAAGTGTGCCTTGAAGTCGGTCCAGCTGCTATCAGCCCCCCTCACAAATACCTCTCATATGTCTGTTTACCCCTCACAGGCTCTCACTATTAACAAGCGCTGTGCTCTGGCCCCACTGCTGTGAGGTTGGTGGGATTTTCATAGCCAACAGAGAAGTCGCGTACCTCTGCCATATGAGGCCTGATGGTGGAGGAGCTCCTTTGAGCCCCCCCCCCTTCAGGACTTGTGAGCCTGGACTTGGGGGGCAACACAGGCAGGTTTGTGTGAAGACACAAGAGCTGGTCGGTGTTTGGTCCAGCTGGCTAAGGTTGTGTTTGAGGCCTGCCGGTTTGGTGTTAGGGGCCTGTTCACAAACAAACACAGGTACACAGAAAAGCTCACACGTAGGCAGGCCACAGGTGGGAAGGGAGGCTCTGTTTAATTTTCAGCCCAGTTGTGAGCTTGGTCACCAGTGCCAGAGTAAATGACATGGAGGTATCAGTGTGGACGGACGCTGGTAAACAAGGAGCTGCTTTTTGTTTTTGTTCCACCACAACAACACGTAGGGGCAGAAGAATCAAAGCCAGAGATCTAGAGCTCCAAGGAGGTTAACTGAGCACTAAGAATGTGCGGCATGTGAGAAGACGGTGGGATCAAAAAAGGGGCAGGTTGTGGGGCAGATTAAAGGTATAAAAGAGAGAAAGACACCTATATCACTGAGAATGCACTGACGGAATCATAGAGACAGAGACATCCAAGCCCTTTATGGTGGCCAGTAGTCCGTGGAACCTCAGTATTGGCCCAACCCAAGGTCAGTAGGCCAGGCACTGCAGCGAACGGGCCGAGCTTGCTGTGGATAAATATATTCCCCAAGCTGCTGCTCCCAACAACACTCCATCTTTAATCCCTACTGCTTGGAGTCAACTATATAAACTATTAACTGCACATCCAGTAAATCCCGCTGCAGAAAGGGCTGTAAAATTGCATCCCCCCCAGCAAACAGCACAGTAAAGTGCCCTAGCTGTACGACATGATGGGGGCCAAAAACAGTCATTTCCCACTACAGGCTTTTCAAATTGAGTCTTATCCACTCTGGCAACGAGCCCCCCCCTCACACATACACACACACCCTCACACACACACAGACACACACCCCTTTTCCTTAAATCGTGCTTTCATCAGCAGCTGGTGAGATTAGGTGGAAAGGGCTGACCCTGGAGATGGGATCTGAGCAGGTTTAACTGCACCTGTCCTCAAGTCAGTCAGTCTGGCCAGTCAGCTTCATTATCCTGGTGATGGGCCGCCACTCCGCCGCCACATTTAACCTCTAACCTCCCCCCTGCCTCAGAGCAAAGGGGCTGCAAATGACGCACAGGTTTCATAGGAGGGAACTGCTTCCTCTTGTTTGGTCTCATTTTTGCAGTGGACTCTGACCCCTGGCAGAGCTCAGTCATCTCATAGTCGTATCAGGCTCTTCCATCTACCTGAAGAGAGGATAATGGGTCTGAAACATGTGCTTGTTTTTCCGATACATTTAGATTGGATATATGCACTTAAATGGTTTCTGAATGGTTGTGGGCTTGGGTGCATGGTCCTTATGTTGTTGGTTGGGGCTAATTAGAGAAATCAGGCCATTGAAGCAAAATTTTGGAAAAGAATTTGACTTTCTGGACCAGAATCTACCACCACCTTGTCTGGAGTCACCAAGGACCAATTTGAAAACCTCTACTTTAGGAAACCAAAAGAGGTTCTCCAATGGAATTGCTGCAAAGAACCATTTTTAGTTGGGTTGCTGAGTTCAGACAAGCGCAGAAGACACTAAGGACTCCCCTCCACATGGAAGCTCCACTCTGTATGGCAACTCTGTCTTGCATTCCTTGCACGGAAAACTCTTTTCTGATGGGCTTTTCATGAGCTGCTCCCTGCTCCCTTCCCCTTATTCCAGCACCAGTGCCCTCCCCCTCCCCTCCCCATGCCTTCTTTCCAAATCTCTCACCCACTACATGTCCAGCCAGCAGGGGAGCCGAAATCGCATTCTCTGCGCCTTCCATCAGTGACCTGAATACGCCTGCAATGCTCTCCAATAACAGCTCTGGAGGAGCAGAGAGAGGGAGGGGAAGAAACAGAGAGAGAGAGAAAGAGAGAGGAAGAAGGAGAGAGAGTGAGTGAGAGAGCGCAAGAGAGAGAGAGAGAGAAAGAGAGAGAGAGAGAGAGAGAGAGAGAGAGAGAATAAAGAAAAACCTTCTTAAGTTTCTTTTTTGTAAATGAATGGCATATGAGTTCCTGCCATTTAAGGAGGGGACAGGAGGTGGCAGTGTATTAGTGGGATGGAGTGAATGAACTGGGGGAAACGTTGAGGTAGCGAACAGAGAGGCAGAGAGCTCTATCTGTCCACTGCAGTGTCGTACATGCCCTCGTTCTGCCCTCCATAGACTAGCATTGTTAATTTAGGTATTTTAGGACATTCGCATAAGTGCCTATTCAGATTCTCAGGGGTTCATATTCACCCAAAAAATACACATCCAAGGCCTGTGCTTTAGGTTCAATGCTAAAAAAAAAGTAGTCACTGGAAGAAGAACTGAAATAAAGAAATAGAGTCATGAAACAGCAACGACAAAAAGGGGTTTGAAAAGGTAGTTTGAATGGAAGTCAAGGGTGTGACATGTTTTTTTGGCACCAGACCAGAGTTATATTATTTGGCCTCAACCAGCCAAACTCCTCCACAGGCTGGTCTAACCCCTCTTTCACCTTTGACTCACCTGAAGCCCATCTCATACTTTCTCATACTTTCTCATACTTTCTGATACTAGGCAGCTGGTAGCCTAGTGGTTAGGGCATTCGCCCTGCCACCAGAAAGTCCGGGTTCGACTCCCAGCACCACTAGGCACCGCTGAGGTACCCTGAGCAAGGTACCGTCCCCACACACTGCTCCCAGGCACTGTGTTCCTGGCTGCCCCCTGCTTCACTTGGTGAAAGGGTTAAATGCAGAGGTTGAATTTCGTGCTGTTCACACTGTGTGCTGTGGTGTGTTCACGTATGACAAATGGTCACTTTCACTTCACTTTCAGTCATTGATTATCGTCATTCTCATCTGAAGCTGGTAGGCTGTGGTTCTGGTTCCTCACTACTTAGACTCTCCATCTTACCTTCTCTTCGGGGCTTTTTCCTGCACAAATGAATCTTCTAGGAAACCATGGGCAGCTCAGAGATCTGCAGTTCAGAGATAATTCTAAAACATAATATTACCTCTTGGGCTTTGATTGGAGATAAGATAATTCAGTATTATCACACAAATTCTGTACAGATTTCACACTGGCACAATGCATTGCTCTGTTCAGTCATACAGCATTAGGATACATTCCTGTAATGTAATATACAGGCACTTTTAGTGTGGTCAGACATTATGTCATTGTCTTATATATTTTTTATATATAATATTGACAAAAGTATTGGGACACTCTTGTTTTCCAGGGTTTGGGCCAGCCCCTTACTTTCAGTGAAGGGTTTTAGCTGACTAAGACATTTTGGACAACGCCATGCTTCCAACTTCATGGACACTTCATGCAAGAACCTTTTCTATTCCAGCATGACTGCACCCCAATGTGCAAAGCAAGCTCCATAAAGAGATAGTTGGAAGAACCTGACTGGCCCACACAGAGCCCTGACCTCAACCCCATCCAACACCTTTGGGATGAACTGGAATGAAAATTGCGAGCCAGGCCTTCTCATCCAGCATCAGTGCCTGACCGCATAAATGCTCTACAGAATGAATGGGCACTAATTCCCACAGAAATACTCCAAAGCCTTCCAAGTGGAAGCTGCTATAGAAGTAAAGGGTGGGTGGGGGGGGGGGGGACTCAATATTGAAGTCCTGAAGTATTTGAATGCAATGTCATTGTTGGAGTGGGTGTCCCAAAACTTTTGCCCCTTAATTGAAAATTTGTGCTGATATCAGTCCAACTCTGATATCTGGTGCTGGTTTGCTGTCATTTTTCCATACAATCAAAAAAGACAATGGAAAATGAAGGTCTCTGTTTTTTTTTTCGGTTTTAATTTGTTGAGAGTTGCTGTTTTGTGTGAGCTTGCCTGAGCTGACTTAACTAAAGCCACAGGCAGGTTAGCTTTGGAGGATGTGTTGCTATAGCGATGCACCTCGCTTGAAGTCCCAAGGTTAGCTCTCAAAGAAATAAATCCCCCTTCACAGTGAACCCCTAGGAGTAGTCATGAGTTTCTTAATAGCAAACATCCGTACTGCAACATTATATCAGAGGCCACCGAAAGCTATACTGCTGCTTACAGCGCCTCTGAGATACGAACAGAACGCACGGCTTCCTCTCTTTTGGCCTGTAAGTCACGAGGCCTTCGTGAGGTGCCTGACATTGTGGACAGTGTGAGCGATCATAGCAGAAATCACAGGCATTTTGGAGATGGTTATTATGGGAAAAGATGTGGTATATATGGGAACGTGTGCTCTCATTGCTTTGAGGCCAGCTCTGAGGAACCCACTGAAAAAAAAAAAAAACTTGCCTGTGTGTGCGACTCCTGCTATATGGCAGGCTATGAATTACATTACATCTTCAAAATAGGCCCCAGAGCTGAAGTAGCACTACATCTTCAATTTCAAGACACTGGGAGAAAAAGACTGTTGTGAGAAAGCGAAGGGGAGCGAGAGGGGCTGAGAGAGAAAAAAAAGAGAGAGAGAAAGCAGATTCAATCTTCAAGCACCTTACAAATGTTTGCGTCAGTTCTCTTGTTTAAAGGAGAAGCCACTGAGAGGAAGAGGCGAGAGAGAAAAAGAGAGAGAGAGAGAGAGAGAGAGAGAGAGGGAGAGGGGAACGGCTGGAGGAGAAGTAATGTCCACATCTCGTTTCTTTTCCCCTTCTCTCTCTCCCCCTCCTTCCCTCCCTCCCCCAAACTGTAGTGAAAAGATTAAATTGTTTACGAGCTCGGAGCCTGGCTGGCTAGAGAGGATGAGCCAAGAGCGACAGAGATAGACATTCTAATTCGCAGCTGTACTTAGCGCCCCGGTCCCTCTGTGCAACCACTAATTCTTTTATCTGGCTTCAACACTCCAGGCTGCAGCCACATTCATAAAAAAAAAAAGTATATATATATATATATATATATATATATATATTCATTATATATATGTATGTATATATTAACTAAGTGAAAGAGGCAAAAGTGACTGTTTTATATGCTGTACAACTGATAACAAAATCTCTACTTGAATACTTGATTTCTTTTCTTTTCTTTTCTATTTTTTTTTCTCCCGCTCTCTTTCCCTTGCCTTCTTTCTTCTCCCTCATCTCACAAAGAGGCAGAGCCCACTGTCGTCTTTAACCCTTTATCTAGACCCAGCAGAAAGACATTTGCTGCATCTCCTCACCGAGATTTCTCTTTCTCTCTCTCTCTTGCGCGGTACGTTTGCGCACTTGTGTGTGTATGTTTGATAGGAAGACTGTGGGGCTGGTGGGTAGGTGGGGGGGTGTTGTGGTGTGGTACTGGCTTGAAGAGTGAAGCAGCAGAGATTGGTGTGAGCTGGTTGTGGGCCTGGCTGGTGGTGGTGGTGGTGGTGAGGGGGTCAGTGGGGTTGGGGGGATATGAAGTGAGGGGGGGTTAGGAAATACAGCATGGAGAAGAATTACTGTTATCTGTGAGGCAGAAGAGGGGAGAGCGGAGATAAGAAACTGCAGCAGCTGGGAGAGAATCGGGCGTGAGAGAAGTCGTGTTTTGAGGGGGCCGCGGTTGTAAATTCTCTGGATATTCAGAGCAAGTCGGCCCTGCTTGTCTGTCACATGGGGGCTGTGGGCTTTCTTTTTTCGCTCCTCTCTCTCTCTCACTCTCCCAGACTCATCCTCCCTCTCTCTCTCTCTCTCTCTCTCTCTCTCTCTCTCTCTCTCTTCCGTTTTTTTTCCTGAGGTCTGCACCTCTGATAGAGGCATTGTGCGGACTCCACTGTATAGAAAGCTCATCAGCAGCCGCTTGCCTTTCGGCCGTTATCGGGCCCGGTAAGGTAACTGCGCGCTTATAGACTGCATGCAGATAATAGTGGCAGAATAAAGAAGATAAAGGGGGAGCTCTTCTCATTAACAGCTATCTCAGCCACTGCAGACACTGCCAGTATTGAGTGCTTAGTATGCTGAACATAAATTAAAAAACGGATGAGGAATAAAAAAAAAAGAAGAAGAAGAAGATTGGGGAGAAGGGCTGAAATGAGTGAGGGAAAGGGAAGGCCGTGGTGGAGGAGACCGCAGGCACCGCTTTGAGCGCTCAACGAGACGCTCGGTTTTAGAGAGAAAGAGGGAGAAAAAAATAATAATCACAAAAAAGAAAGACTCACCAGCTTACCTTCTTCAGACTTCAGAGCCTTTTCAGTAAAGACGGGAGGCTTCCGTGCCCGTCCTCTTCTGCAGGCTCTGCCGAGCAAATCTCGTTATGCACGTTTCTGTTTGGTTTGTACGGTCGGTTGACTGAGTCATGATGATGTGCCTGTTTCTGTAGATCCCACAGGAAGAGTCTGCAAGAATGATTATGGACACAACACTGCCCCCACTGTTGGACGCGCAGTCCGCTTGCAATAGCGCCTGTGCATTAATATTAGCACGCTGTGTGTATCCTGACACACCGCTTGTTGTGGGGCGGCATGCTTAGGGATCCAAAGGCTTTTAATTTTTACAGAACGCAGAGGCTCTACGTCAGAGACGAGCTCTAGCCACAGCTGAGAGTGGGATAAATCATCTGGGGGTATTGTTTAGGCGTTGGAATGGAACACACACACACACACACAAACACTTGCAGACATACACAATCTTTCACGACACTGTTGGTGGATTAGTACCTTTTCTGAAAGGTGGTGAGCTGTCTTTCCTTGACATGCGGAGTCAAAACACACATACCCACACATACACACACACACTGAAAAGAGGTGAAAAAAACAACAAATAATTAGCCATTTTTTACACAGAAAGCTGGTGCAAAGAAAATGACCAGACAAGACACAATGTCTTCCCTTTTTTTGCGCGTCGAGTGAGTGTGTGTGTTCGTTCAGCTCCAAGGATGACCATTAAGCTGTAAATAAAGCAGCCCCCTCCCAACCCCCCGCCCAACCTGCCAGTGCGGAGAGACAATCCGGGCCTGCTCAGGCAGACGTGTTCCTGATAAACCGCTGCTCTCTTGCAAGCTTTACAATGGGGCCCGGATTCATTTGCATGACACAATTGGCTTGCCGTGCTGATGTGTTGCGGCTAGACAAGTGTAGCATTACAGGGAACAAGTTACCATGGGGAAGGTTAATATAGACAATAAGGGAAGCAGATAATGTGAATTGGGTTCCTGTTTTTCAAACCTCTTATCTGGGAGCCGAGAAAAATCGTCCCGCTTTGAATACACACAGCCATTTTAAAGGGCCAGCATGCCGGCTTGGGTCGGCTGTGCTTCCGCAGGCTTTCACTTTCCTAATTTATTCAAGTCCATTTGCATATCCATGCCTTTATCACTTCTGGAAATATATGCGTACTCACTTTAATGTGTGCTTTAAAACCATGCCTGGAATTTTACAAATTTGTGTATGAAGCCGTACTTTGCTCTGTCTGGTTTACTGCTTTCCTATGCTCTGTTTTTTTATAATATAAAAATTAATTGAGCCCCCATTTTAAATGACCTGAGCACTCTGACACTAGATGAAAAATGAATTTTTGCTATTCAGAAGTATATGCACACTTTTGATAATTCCATTTCAAACGGAATTTTGAAACGCCACAAAACTCATCACACAAGCTTCAGAAATCGCAGTCTGACTTTTGCATCAAAATTCGCCTGCCTTAGCCTAAACTGACTGGCTGCTTTGTGTACTTTAGTAGCCCTGGGAACAGAGCAGTGAGAAGACCTTGTAATGTAACGCTGTTTAAAACCAGAGCTGTGTAAAATTTGTTTTTTCTTTTCGTCATAAAGTTGCTCAAGAAGTTTTCTTCCAAAATTGCAAACGTGTTATATGGGATGGCTCTGGAAAATCTCCCTCCCTCCCACTTCCTTTCGGCGCATACTCACGTCCACCCAGCAGGTAAAGGCTCAATTACCATCCTTCAGCAGCCCCCTAACAAGGCGACAAAAGGCCCTAATTTTTAATTGAATATTTGGGCTGCTGAGGAGTGGGGCAGAGGAGGGAGCGGCCGGCGGTCCGGGCGGAGCCTCCCACCGTGGCCTCCAGATGGGCCGGGCTGGCAGAGAGGTTGTTAAGAGCCAGGATTGAGTACCTTATGTGGTGAATTAAGTTTGAACCCTGGGGTGTCTGGGCTCTGTAGAGAGTGAGTGAGTGAGTGAGTGAGAGAGAGAGAGAGAGAGAGAGAGAGAGAGAGAGAGAGAGAGAGAGAGAGAGA
>JBBPCW010000001.1:10731568-10759375 GCA_037974425.1 Phenacogrammus interruptus
GAGAGAGAGAGAGAGAGAGAGAGAGAGAGAGAGAGAGAGAGAGAGAGAGAGAGAGAGAGAGAGAGAGAGAGAGCACTAAATCAGCCAGGCTGCTTTGCTACCCTGTCAAGTGCTCCCCCCCCCCCATCATTGTGACATTTAAGCCATTCATTAATTAGAGGGCTGCATGATGAGTTTTCTCTGTCGCTCACGCATGGAAATAAATAAATAAAAAGGCAACGTCGTCCCCTCTCCCCATCTTTGCTCATTTGAGGAAGCAGTCATTAGATTTTTTTATGGCATATTACAGAGCTCTGGCAATACATAGAGTGGGGAGTTATCAAAAATGGAAATGTGCTTTGGGCTATTTTTTCCACACCCTCTCTTTCCTTTGTGCCTTTTCATTTAGATTTCCATTATTTTGTCAGATTTGACTTTTTATAAGGCCAGTGAAATGGGCAGTAATCTGAAAGAGTACAGATTAAGCATTTTTCTGAGAGCAAGCTTTTTTTTTTTACCAGCATAAGTAGAACGCGGTCATTTGACTTGTGGACCTCAGCCCCCACTGATCGCCTTGTAATATAACCTATATTTAACAATACCAAAAATGAAAGTCTTATTCTTTACAGTTAGAAATCATAGGGCCGGGTGGCCAGAGTGCATTTGTGATATTGCTCTATTCACGTATGCTTCTATCTATAGCAAAGTTTTCAAAACACACTAGGCCTTTGTGTGTATTTCAGTCTGGCTTTTGTGTGTGTGTGTGTGTGTTTCTGAAGGAATAGATGACTAAAAAAAGAATGGGATAGATTTCCTCTTGGAGATGACACCCCATTTGTTTTCATTTTGCAGATGGTCGTCCACGCCAGATTACACGGCTTTCCTCCCCGCAGGCCCACGCTCTCATCCGCTCGCTCCCCTCCTCTCTTAATGCACCTCCTATTATTCCCTAATGGATCGGGGACAAAAACAATGACCTACTAAAGACCAGACAGAGAATTCACCTGTGATTTATCTATTTACTCTCCTGCTCCCTGCCACAGTCAGGGGCGCAAATCATCTGTTTCTTTCCCATTGTTGTTTCGTCACCCCAGTGCCTCCCTCGCACTTCAAGAAACTGGGCCTCAGCTCATCTGCACTGAGGGGAAGCAAGTATTCAAACACTTTTATTATAGTTACTTTAAGATTTATTACACTTCCAGTGCATGTATCCACTTTAAATATATACATATCACATCTTTTCACTTTGTGCTTATGAATATGAAAAAAACATCTAAATGTGTGTAAAAATGTATGTAAACCGAGGCATGTTTACAAAGGGAAACTCACATTCAAACATCCCAAATTAATATCTCCAATTCGGAGATGTCTATAGACATTTCATGATATTTCTTTGTGCTTCATTAAATCATGAAGAAGGGTCGTCCACATCTTGAAATCATGTGGACGACCCTTCTTTCTCTATACACAACAAACTGAATAATTTCTAAAGAAAGTTATTTTTTAGAGTACATGGTTTCAGAAAAAATTGTCCAAATGGGGTATGAGACTGAAGCTCGTTGCTTTTTGTTCTCTTTATAACTGTTGTCCCTGCTTCTTTCAAGTTGTTCTCCAACCCCTTTAAGTGACTGCTGGCTTCTCTCTTATCTTCCTTATCATTAGACTGAGGGTAGTGTTGCATGATTCACCTGTCCAGGGACACTAGGTTGTGTTTCTCTGTGCTTTCCACATGCATATTATCAAAGCTGAGATGTTTGCGGTGATTATTTGGGCCTGTTTTGCCACATCTGGCCCAGGACGGCTTGTCATTGTTTACTAAACAATGAATGCTGAATTTTACGAGCAAATCCTAACTGAAAAAGTCAGTATACCTGTCAGTGAACTGGATCTCAAGAGAAATTAAGTCATTCGATAAGACAACGAACTACAAGCTGATCTACTAAAGATTAATGTTATAAAGGCTAAAGTCAAAGTCCTTTATGTTTTAGAAGGACCTGAAACAAGGAGTACACGTGAGGACATTCACCAACATCTGTGTATGGGGGAATGGGTTAAAATTCCTTTAAGCAGGACTGATCAACAGGTACCAGAAACGTTTAGTTGCAGTTTTTGCTGCACAAGGGGATCCCACAACGGAACACAAAGGTTTACACACTTTTGCCACTCACACATGTGATACTAAATCTAAGTATATATGAAAATATAAGTATGATATATTTTGTATTATGTAATCTACGTTTAGTCCTTCTGATGATACTTTAAGTCATATTTGTGTGGAAACAGATCGTTCTAAAGGGTTTGCAAACTTTTAAGCATGACTCTATACTTGCATATACAAGAGTCCGGTGGATTTCTTTAAATTTGAGGCTGAGCTATCCTGTGACATCAAGGGTCAAGAGTTTAATACTGAAACAATTATCAGTTTAATAAATTGTGAAGGTTTGTGACCTGTGCAGATGCATTTCAGGGCTGCTTGAACTAGTAATAAAAGCTGGATGTGAGCCATGTTCTAAAAATGTGATCCAAACCTGAAACACTCAAATGGAAACTGGATAACTATGTATTGTGTTATTTAGATTTGGATTTTTAAAATATTTTCTAAATGTTTCCTTTTAGTTCAATGACTTTAATACAGTGCTACAAGCGTCCCATATGGGGACGCTCTTTACCAGTAATGCAGTTCTGCACAGAACTAAAATATAATGAGCTTGAGCTCTTTTTGCCAACTGACTAAATGTAAATGAACTTCCTAAAAACAGTATCCACAGATGAGAGTGATGGCAGCAGAACTGGCTCTCTTTATACATTATTTTAAAGAAACGCTGATGTCTATTTTGGATAAGACCTCAAGAGTAGAATTGAAGGCAGTTTAATTAAAAAGCTCGAAAGTCCAGAAGAGGACTGTAAAAAGTGGAGCGATATAAAAACTGCCAGCAAATGGATTCCTCAAACACACTCGAGGGAAACCACACACACTGATAACTTTTGCTCTGTTTTCACTTTTATATCACAACCAAATGTATTATTTAACACACATTTTGATGCAAGTTTTTTTTTTTCTCCTGGCTTGTTTTGCTTCACCCAGTGTGGCACCGGCAGAGATTGCCTTGTTAAAGATTAATAAGAGCGGCGTGTGATTGTTCTGAAGTTAGGAAGGGTGCGGATATGGTCCGATAGCACCATGTGTGCGTGTGTGTGTGTGTATGTGTGTGTGTGTAGTCAGACTGCTGGCCTGGTATTGATCGCTTTGGCCATGCAGGTGTCTGCCCTCAGCTGTGCAGTCAGGCAGAGAGAGAGAGAGAGAGAGAGAGAGAGAGAGAGAGAGAGAGAGAGAGAGAGGGAGGTAGAGAGAGAAAGAGAGAGAGAGAAAGAGAGAGGGAGAGAGAGAGGCTCTGGCAGGGTGGACTGACCACGGTCCAGTCTCTGACATTCGCCTGTATTCCGGTCCCGTCAGCAAAAAAAGTCCCAGCCTCCCCAGTGGAGGAGAGGAAACACAGCACCTCAGCATCTTGGGACTGCATTTGAGTGTGTGTATGTGTGTGTGTGTGTGTGTGTGTGTGTGTGTGTGTGTGTGTGTGTGGCCCTAATGTGCATTTCCCTTTAAAGTAATGGCTTTTACTCCAGATACAGTCAGCTGAGGAGTTGTTTTTTATTTGTTAGAATCAAAATCAGAAAACTATTGATCCCGGCGGATGAATATGCTTCAGCTGCATAGACTGATAGAGGCATAAAGACACTAATTATATAAATATAATATAAAGTCACAATAAAATACAACAATATACATAGAGTGGACTATCTACATTCTCTATGCTGTATGATCAGTACACTGTAGGGGAGATAGATTTAAGATAAGATCAGATAGATCTTTACTGTCACTGTTGCAGGAACAATGAAACACTGTTTAGCAGTTCTCTGTTAGCAGCATAATAAACATAGTGCAGAAAGGATACAGTATAAAGTAAAAAGTATAAATATATAAAATATGAAATATGACTATAAGTAAATAATGTTACTGCTGACGTAATCTCTGGTTTTAAGTTTATACTCGAGTCTCTAAGTTACTGCATTTAAAAGGAACAAGTAGTGATAATGCATATGATAGTACTACTGCACATAACAATAAGGGTGTTGCATACAAAGATAGTAATAATATAAAAGATGAAAAGGAAAAAAGGTCAACTGAATATGTATCAGTCACATTTTGAAAGAGCATTTTTATTATTTCATTTCCAGTTCTAGGTTACATTTTTATCAATCTCTTCCGAAGTTTAAAGTGTAGAAGTTGTAATAATAAGGAGTTCATGTGCTGTGAATGTGAAACATCAACTAACTGGCTGTCTGGTCCACTATGTTCAGTGTTTAGGCCCTAAGAAACCATAATGAAGTCTGCCATAAGTTCGCCATACAGTGTAAGAAACCACATAGCAAAGCCTATTTGACATGAATGAACTTGCTGTGGTTTAGGTGTGCAGTTTGCATAGTAGGGTATGAGCTTATTATACTTTTTGCTCTAATTTGCCTTGAAGCTCCAGGGCAAAAAAAAAAAAATAAAACCAGTTGCCTGAGCAATTTTTGGGGGAATTTTTGCCTGATCTGTTGCTTAAATGTTGGCCCAGACTGGCCTTGCAAGGTTGTTTTGAAAGCCTGCTGGTCTTCAAAAGATGCTGAAGTGATCACTTAAACCATTTTCTGACCCCTTGCCCATTTCATCAGTGTGGAGTCAGGACTCTCTCTGTTCGTCATGCTGTTTATATCTCCCCTGATCTCGTAACGGCTCCCCGAGGAGCTCAACATTGTGGCCCTGACCAGTATTGACAGCTCAGAACCATTGAGAGGTGTGTGACTTTATGGCATATCCACGTACGCGATGACCTCATTCTCGTCCAATGCCAGCCCATTCTTTCTGCTTTATTGTTGTCAACAGTGATTCATTTTAAAACCCATTCCCAACTGTGCAATTACCATACCTGCTCTTACTGGGGTTATACCCCCAACACCAATTATTGACTGTTAAGCTGTCAATTAACACATTGCCTCTCTTCTCAAGGACAAGTTCCCTTTCAGTTCCGCAATAGGGATGCGCCACAGGATTTATGCCCCGTCCTCATATCCCTGCGTGTTTATATGTATGTTGTAAACCTTTAACAGCAAAGGCCTTAACAATATCACCTCTGATCAAATTCACAGTAAAACATTCAGAGTTAAAAAAAAAGTTCACATCAGAATATTAAGATGCTTCTCATGATGGTCATTTCTCATTAAGAGTGATTTTTCTGCATTTGCATGTTACTCACTTCTTATTCACTACAAATACACTCCTAGCTACCAAATATTCCTAGCTACCAAATACATTTACAGTACGTTAACTATGTGAGTGCCTTTATTAGGCAGAAAATCATTTCAATTCATTGCTAGTCAAGTGTTAGATATTTAACAAGCTATTAAGTGATGAAGCAGTTAAACAAGTGCATTTAAAGTTAAAGGACAGTCTAGAATCTGACTCTGCATCACCACACAACCAGTTAACAGGATGTTAGACATGCACTGTTACAGATTCTTTCGTCTTATAAACGAAGCTTGTTTTATTTGACATTTCATATTTTCACTCAACAACGTTCCAATGCGTAACAAGTATACAAATCTGATAAATATGTAAGCGGTATAAACCTGTGGTGTTCAAAAACTTTTGACTGGAAGAGTTATGCACTTTAATGCCTGTGTGTGCAAAAATAATGCTCACGTGCACATAAAATCAAGCTGGCCTCAAGTCCTTCCATCATAGTGGTTAACACTAGAGGGTTGGAGCTATTTTATCTCAAATTTATTAGAGTGGAATTGGTCCCAGGTCATTGTCAGGCAGCCGTAACCCTTTGTGTTGGCTCTATTGTGGCTGGAGATAAAGTGTTGAAAGGCAGGCAGGCGCATGGCTGGCAGCAGTCAGACCCTCTCCAGGCCATAATGCGTGCAAAGATGAGGCGGCCATGCATTTCTCTCAAGTGTGCAATGCGGGAATGTCGTTTGAAAAACACTCAGCGAAGACCGGTTCCATCATTGCACTCCGGGATAAAAGGCGTCATTTCAGAGGTTTTCATTGCCCATTTAACTATCCTTGTTCCTTCTCCCTAATATTGCCTGTAAATTACCATTTCAAATCGACGCCGGATTGCTGTGCGGGGGCCTGACTGTCCTCCCTCCCGCCCCCGGGGGTTGTGCAGCATTTTACAAATCCCAGCCACGTCCTCCTGCAAATTTCCACGATTAGATTTGTAAATCAAAAACCAATATATAACATGCAAGAATTAATCTGTTTTATATTCCTTGGTTGCATTTTTTTTTTATTCCGAAAGATTTAGAACATATTTGCGCCTGCTGGTTTCAACCATTATATGCTTCAGTTCATACATCTATTTGTGAGGCTATAAAACAGGCATTGACTACCCATGTAAATTGTGTTCCTCACAATAAATTATATGCATACTTGCAAAAAAAAAAGGAAAAAAAACCCCACATAACTGCTGTTGGTCCCCCCCTGTGTACCGGGAATACTAATAACAACCAGGCGAGACACAGGCGCTTCCTCCCTGCTTTTCTATCACAGCACGATTTTGGTGGAAGTGTGAATTTTTAGTATTGCAGTCCACAAACCACCCCGCCAAACGCCCACCCACCCCTTACCCCTCCCACCCCCCATCCTCCAACTCCTATTTCTGTGGAGCGAGTGATGTTCTTACTGCAGCGAGGTGGTTGAAAATGCCATTGACCTGCACACACCCACGGTTCAGCAGCTAATTTCTCCAGCAGCGGTGCTCTCTCTATGTGGCCGTGGCTTGCAGCTTCCCCTGTGTGACAGCACTGCTTGTGAAACCTAATGCACACTCTGATTTAGAGCCCATGTAGGCACGCGTTTGTGTTCGTACTTGCATTAATCACAGCTGCCTGGAGAGCAGCCCAGCTCAGGTTAGTGATGAACAACTGTAAAATAACCACAGCTTCTGAAGTAATGCTGAAATTGAAATGGACCAGCTTTTCAAATCTGTTCACAGACTATATGTGGCTGTCATGGTGTATGAAAAATAATTACAAATATCTCCATCTTCATATAGAATTGATTAAAACAATGATATAAAATAAAACATTCCAGCTACTGGATTTGGGGACACCTCACTATAGCAGTAGAAATGACTCCATGGACCTCATGTTGACCTTGTTTGGTCTTGGATTTTGTTGCAAGCAATGTCATCATGACAATTTCCCTGCTTGATTTTGGGCGGCTCATGAAATTTCCATTCAGTGTTACGGTTATTATTGAAAAATACAGGGGTTTTAATGGTTGTGGTCCGGATTCTTAATTCCTGTTTCAGATACATTTATTAGTGTAGATGATTGTTTATTGTAATCGGACTTTACAGTGCTACCGAGCCTTTGTACTATTGGACACATGACTATTGGACACATGACACTTAATTCTCGAAATTCGGTGAGAAATACACTTCTGGTATAAGTGTAAAAAGATAAAGAGATGCTTAATCCTCTGCAAATGAACAGATGCATGGTGTTTTGCTGAAAATTCACTTGCTGTAGCCTTATTTGTTTACCATCATTGCAATCTGAAGGATTTGCCCAGAGCTGCTGAAGTGGATGTTCAGAGTTTGGGTATGGAGGACCCTTTAGTTGCTGGTGGAGTGTTTACAGTGGACGCTGCATGGAGGTGAGCACTGCTGAACCCTCATATCTCCTTTTCCACCAGGACCTGTACAGAGGCCGGAGGTCAGTGCCCCGTCCCGCCAATCCCGCCTCCATTGCCCCCTCACCCATGCCTTTTTCACCACAGTGACGCCTGGAAAAGCCAATAAAATTGCAAATTTCCCTGTATTTTCACAATATCCTAAATAAACAGGAGCCGAGCACACATTCCCTTTCCCCGGCATCAAATATTAATCTCGGCGTGGCTGGAGGAACGGGCCGCCGCTCCCTGGGTAAACAGTGGGGAGATTGCTATTCAGCAGCTCTCATCCGCACGCCGTGCCGGAGAGCATGACAAATTCTCCTCCTAATTACAAGAAGCTCTGTGTGCTCTCCAGCACTGGAAATCCAACCCCACGCTCACTCCTCTCCAATTCAGGATTAGGCCCTCACACTCGCCGCACGCTGATTAGGAGGAGAGCCCTGGCCCAGGTTTTATTTATGCAAAGCAGAGGGGACTTCGTTTAGTGGGGTTCATCTGATGTCAGAGAATGGAATGCTGAGCTCCTCTTGTCTTCCCTAATGTTGGAAAACACTCCAAAGAACATCAAGTCTCCGCTTCCAAATGGGATAAAGAATCATTTGAATCCCTGTGGCTGAGATCCTTATCCAGGTTACCATCTTCAAGGCATCTACCAGAATATTGCCCTCGTTCTTTAGTCTGCCGTTTCTTTTAATGAATGTAGGAAAGGAAAATTCTGAATAAGATCTTCTCTATCCAGCATGTTTCTCCTAGAATATAATTGAGCTCATTTTAACATCTGTATGAGACTTTGACCATTTTCTCTCCATTCCTAAATTCAGCTCCTGAGAAAGAGCCTTCCCCTAATCTCAGCCCGATCCCAGTTTTTTCTGAAAATGCTTTCTTTTCTTTCAGTGCTCTCAGATTATCAGATCTTCAGATAAACCATGAGACCCAAAAGAAACATGGTTGTCTTAAAAATTCAAGTTATGATCAAATTCAAGTCCCAGTGGCCAAAATCTGATGGTTTTGAGATCCATAAGGTTCTCAATAAAACGAGGCTGAGAAGAACAGAAGAACAGGTTTAGAAAAATCTAGTCAGAATTCAGTACTTTCCCAATAAGAGGATTTATTTCTGGTTAGACAAAAAAGGCAGTAGTGAGCAGTAAGATCTTCCTCTTGGATAATAATCATGGCATGAGGAGCTCCGTTAAAGTTAACAGGTCTAAAGAAACTCCTCTAAACTTTTTCCCCTGCCTTCTCGTCCTCTGCCTCCCCTCTGCTCTCAAGCTCACCCTTTGCCACTCTCAATTTTCACTCCCTCTTCCGTGCTGAGCAGCAGCGCCACCGTTTCCTCACATTGACATTTTCCTGGCTGTTTAGGCGCTGAATGTAATTATCGGCAGAGTAATGAGAGGCGCACGTTGATCTGGCTAGAACCAAAGAGAAAGTCTTCTCTTGCTCAGGGTAGCAGGAGAAGACTCACCTCAGCCTGATTAGCAGAGGGACTCCAGGGCTGATATGTATCTTTCAGCCAGCAGGGGCAGCAGAGTATAGACTACTGCATGGTAAACTCCACTGTAACTCTGTTCAGGTCCAGCAGTCAGGGTGTCCACAATTAACAACTAATCACCAATCAGCTAAAACAGATACTAATGCATCAGGGGGAGGGTAGATTTACGTCTGTGTTACTCCAACAGCAAGTAAAGCACTGGCAAATGTCCAAAGGATTTGATGGATTGATACAGCAGGATATTCTGGTGTCTGAAACCTGAAAAGTTATGGCACACACTGAGATTTGCATGCTACTCACTTAATAACACAGGTCAACAAAAAAAAATTAATAATCAGAAAACACAACACACTTTTCTAAACCAGTTTTTCATGCTGATTTCAGATTTCAGTTTTTTTCAGTCACATCAACTTTTTGTATTATGAGTAATATTAGATTTGCAATAGACTTGTACATGGTTTTTATTAAACCATAGGCACTTTAAAGTAACTGTTTCGATATTTTCAGTGTGAAGTCAGACAGGCCACACTGTGGCACAGATATAATGATCAGTGTTAGTCAGCTCCCACTGTTTCTTCAAAAACACTCAGCATATGATTATTATATGACCATTATACCAACTATCATGCAGTATATAACTAGCTTCATCACAAAAACTATATGCGGGAAAAACTAAACACAGATTTGAAATCAGCATGAAAAACACTCCAAACCCCACATAAACTTGACCTGTGTAATTACTAAAAATACACTCAATATTCTTTGTGATCAAATACATTTACAGCATGTTCAACATTTGAGTTCCTTTACTAGCCAACAAGTATTTTTTTTCTTTCTGGCTAATAATGTGGATCAACATACTAGGACAGCATGTATTGATACTGCAGGATATTCTGGTCAAATAGAAGTCAAATATCTGATTTCTAGAGCTTTGCACACACTAAGATCTTCTACATTTGCATGTTACTCACCTAATATTTACACTCAGTATTCTTCATGAACAAATACATTTACAGTGCATTCACTATTGGAATCTCTTAGTTTTTTTCAGAACCTACAATAAGACCTTCAATCAGTTTTCAGTACTGGCATTTGCCTGGTGGTCCAGTGGTAAATTTGGGCTGGCCAGGTAAATGCCCAGGCCAAAAATGCTACAAATATAATTATAATATGGATCACCAGACATGTGTTAGATATTTAACAAGCTATTAAGTGATGAAACAGTTAAACAAGTGCATTTAAAGTTAAAGGACAGTCTAGAATTTGACTCTGCATCACCACACAACCAGTTAATAGGATGTCAGACATGCACTGTTAAATTTTCTTTTATCTTATAAAGGAAACTTGCTTTATGTGACATATTTTAATTCATAGTAATTCACGCAATGACTTTCTGGGGTTTAATAAGAATAGAAATTTGCATTTATGTGGTAAAACCTTTGGTGTGCAGATAGAGTAGATGTGGGACAAATTGGACTTGCAGAATATCATCACTGTCATATTAAAAACCCCTGTGCTTCATGGTGAATGGATCAACAGCATGGTTATGGAATAAAATTATGTTATGTTTTCTTTTCCGTTTAATTACAAAACGTCCAAGTTTTACTGTTAATATAGACACAGTTGCTAAAACAACTGATATCACTTCTGTCTTATAGGTAAGTAAACAGAACTGCAGAAATGTGCTGCACATTAAATGTTATATACATTTCTTGCCTGTTATTTGAAACTGCTATCTAAATTCCCTGGTTTCATTATCTGCAGTGTGTAATCTATCTCACTTTCCTAAACCTGGAGTGAAAAGAAGAAGGATCTGGCATTGTGCAAGGGTGCTTCCTCTAATCTCACACATCCCACTCTCTCTCACAATGTTCAGGCTACACACTCAGTCATTTAGTGCACTACACTACTCTTGCAGGTAATTGGATCTCTTGACGCTCTGTGAAAGTCCGGGGTGTTTATTGAAACAGCTGGATCAGATATTGCCCCCTATGGCTCAATATCCTGTGTGGCTCTCCTCCAGGTGTCTCCTGGGTTTCCATTGTAAAATGTCCTGGTTTTCTATATAATATTATTTTTTCTTGTGTTTCAGTGATTTTTTAAATCATCTTTTTATAAGTGCAGGGTTCAAAGATAACATATAGTTATTAGGCATATGGGCAATTAAGACACTAATAAAGTCCTAAAGTCACAGTGTTCTCAAGTAATTGTGCACTATTATTACGACATGATGAAGAGCAGCTTATATCTTACTGATGCACATGCGTTTGAATTTTATGAATTTTATTTTTCTGTTTTCTATTTGTATTAGGGCCGGCCATGTTAACGCAATGATAATGCATAAAAAATCCTTTTACTTTGAAAGTTGCTTTTTTGTGGTTGTGAGTGCGTGGAGCACGCAGCTCTGCGCCCTGGCTGGTTTTTGTTCATGGACTTTATGGACACTGCATTCAGATACATAGACTTTCATATGGAGTTGGTCCCTCTTTGCAAACTATAATGGTTCTGCTCCACATGCTCTGGACTCTGAGGGTAACTTGTTTTTCTATAACAAACTAGATAAAATGTCAATTCCCTGGCAGGGGCCAATAGCTTTGGTTTTATATTTGATTTGATTACATTCATGTTTAAGTAATATTTGCAGCTGTGTAACTTTGTTAAAGGGAACACTGCTGTTAAAAAGCTCCTTATTAGTTTAAATAATGGCAAACCAAAGATTTTTGCACTTTTGTTCATATAGCAGTACTTTAAAAATAAAAATACACCAAATACTACTTTTCAATGAATTATTTAATTTAGCCTAAACCATGTGATTCAATTAATTGTGTGAATAAATAAAGAGAAAAAAATTATTAATCGTTTCCCAGCATTCATTTCTATATTTCTCACTGGCTTTATTACCATATTGCAATAAAACTTCTCCAAAGTAATGTTTCAGAACGTTGTAGAAACATTCTTTCTGTTTCTTTAAGGGCCAGAAATTTTTGTGATTAAAACCCACTGTGGCTACACTCTAGAACAGCGGCCTCCGACCTTTTTTACACCACGGACCAGTTTTATGTAAAACAATATTTTCACCGACCGATACAGATACAACTAAAAACAAAGCTACATTTTTGATGTACCATATCATGCGATGTACTGAATCACTTGCATACTCTGATAATAAATATATTATCAATAAAACATTTTGTATTGCCCACAGCCTGATGTTTGGGGACCTCTGCTCTGGAAGGCCACTGTTAGACACTGCTCCACTAGCAAAACCAGGCTCATCTGTACATGTCAATGCTATGTCATACAACAATTGGATCCGCACCAAATTTGGGATCTGAATTTAATGGTCTTCACATTTGAAAATAATCTTAGAAATTTATTTTGGACAAAAGTGAGTGACTAATCAAAGTCAGGTGGAATGTGAGTTGGCCTGGATAGACCAAATAGCCTCGGTATGCCATTATGAATGAGCCTACAACATTTATGCTTCACACAAGCATGCATTGGCTGCTAAACTTTGAGCTCTGAACTCTGAACTAAGGAAGCCAAATGGAGATTTAGGAAAAATTAGCAAATTTTGCCAGCATTGTATGAACATACCAAATTTTAACTCAAAACATTCTTAAGATATTGAAATGTGTTAGTTGTAGCTCCTCCTTTGGATGAAATGCAACAAAAAGATTGTGGTGGTGATCAAGCACATCAAATGTTTAAACTTCTATTTTACAATATATTTGTGTTATATTTTAGATTACTGAAGTGCTATATTTTTGCAAAGACGTTATTCACTAGGTGGCACTACATTTTTTTTTTTTTTTTTTTACAACTGACGTTGTTACAAAGCAGCTTTACAGAATCTAGGTCCAAGCTCCTAGTAAGTAAGCCAAAGGCAACAGAGGCCAGAAAAAAACCTAGGAGGAACCAAGACTTAAAATGGAAGCCTGCCCTCCTCTGGTTGACCCGGAGAGTGAATTAGAATAAAAGAGATGACCCTACGGAGATAAATAACAATGAGAGGCCTCAGTGTACAGATTTAATCATTGCTGAACGGCTGACGGTATAACAGAGTGGGAACAGTTAGAGTCAGTAGTGGTTGTTTGTGCTGGAGTCAGTGTGAGGGGTAGTTTGAGAGTCTGCAGTACACAGCAGCAGTAACAACAGTCTCCAGATGTTTTCACACTTGCGATTTGAATCCAGAACTAGATGCATTTCTATTCTAACTATTCCTTAGAATTTTACACAAAAATTGATATTGGAGTTTTACTTCAGTGCAGCTCTTGCTGCAGGGTTACTGACTCACTCCTGCTCTCCTACTCTAATGCAAGTGCACAGGCTGGGTAACAGTCTCCAGCCCTGTCCTTCAGCTACCCCTATCAGGATGTGATGGCATGTAGATACGTGAGCTCCATCTATCAGTCATCAGAGATTTTCATTAGAGCTGGAATGATTGTGGAAGGTCGCAGGCAGAGTGGGAATGAGAGACTTCCTGTGCAGACGTTTCAATCTCGTCTTAGCTCCACCCGAGTTACAGAGGCTAATTGCCGCCTTTGTTTTTGTATGAGGAAAGCATTAATGCTTCCTTCATCACACCTTGGGAGAATAAATGAATCTATCAAAGACTAAATAGCACTGCAAATATGTATCTTGGCGAGTCATCTAGTTTTGATACGTGTCCGCTCATGCCAGATAATGGATTGGAGTGGAAGGCGGGGCAGTTTGAAAGCAAATAATTGCGGACGACAAGTTTGGGTCTTGAGTCTCATCCCGTTTCCACGACACCTTATTACCTCTTGTTGCTTGGTGAGTTTTGCTTTTGGACTGCTCGTCTGATACTGCGTTGCTTCCCTTCCTCCCCAATTTCGCTCCCCAGTGATCAAAGCCCTCCCTCTGCTGCTCTGACGGGCTCTCGCAGGCACCCCCTGCTCTACACAATTGTCTTACAGGCATGCCGAGGACACCCTGTGGGGGCCTTCACCCCCACCCCTTCAAACCACTGCTGAATTACTGCGATTGGCTGCTTCTGTCACAGTGTGTGATTGCGACCTCTGGGTGACCCAGTCAGGATATATATCGGCCCAGGTTATCTACATAATGCACAGGCAGAGGGCGAGGGAAGCCGTCAGAGAGATAGAGCGAGTCCATGCGGTCTTTTTCAATAGACAATGATGCCTGTTAAATGACTAGAAAAAAATTTATACTTGGTGGTGACAGAAAGTGCTCTGTTTTGTGCAAAACACTGGTAGCCCAGAATGGAAGTCTATATCTTTCCTTTGTCAACCATGTAAGTGTGTGTGTGTGTGTGTGTGTGTGTCACAGATGTGGCAAAGCCAGTGCTTTCGTCAAGGCAACCCCCCCCGCCCCCCTACCCCAGCTCCTGCAGGCGAGTATGGAGCATCTGTAAAGCTGTGGTGAATGAAGCCTAAATGACAGATAAAAGCGGCCCATTGATCATCTCCCACCGCACATGATGCTTAATCCTCCCATAATGTGTCTTCGGTAATCATCATGACGAGTCCTACGAATGCACGCAAATAAAAAGCCGGCCTAAGAGTAAATAGATGAACACGCGCGCCGTCTCGTTTTTTAGGAGCACGCCATTATGACACAGTACCCATTTTTTTTACGATATCGAATGATCAATTATCCAGATGGCAGGAAGGGGAAGCCTCACACACAAATCTGCTGCCATCCTTTTTTCCCACTCTTTTGCCTCCATAGTCATCCACAGTCTGCGGAAGGTAATAAACAGCTGTTGCCTTTTGTATTGGTTTCACAGGCAGGTATTTGGCCATGCCGCCACTCCCTGACCAACAACTGTGCAGCTGACTGGCATCTGCTGTAGAGCCTGGGCTTGGGTAGGGGTGGGGGGTAAGGGGGGGCTGCTGGAGAGAGTCACTGTTTAGGCAAAAACAGAGCATAGAGTATATGAAACTATGAGTCAGTTCAATTAGGCTGAATGCTCAGAGACTTTAGTTTTATTTGTGGAATCGCAGTCTGCACGTTACCATATGATCAATTTAACCAAAATATGACAAAGGAAAGATGATTTTTGCTATTACATAGTCTAGTTAAGGTTTTTGCTAGGTATGGATCAAAATGCACAAAAAATGTTTGATTAATTAACTGAAAATAGATGTTTTTTCACTAATAAAATCTTTCCAAAAACTTTTGATGGTAATGAATATTAGAAATATATGATTAAAACACAAAGAGTTAAACAGTTTGACCAGCAACAGATCAACTGTGACACTATGTGAGATTAATTCAGGGTTTTTAGGAGAGAGGGAAGACTTTTATGCTCAGTGTCAGGAATGAATTCAGTGCTTAAGAGCTTCACTGTTACAGTTTTGAGAGTGCTTGAACCCATGATCTCTTGCTTGTAATGCAGAATACAGCAA
Organism: Phenacogrammus interruptus; assembly: GCA_037974425.1. Lineage (NCBI taxonomy): Eukaryota > Metazoa > Chordata > Actinopteri > Characiformes > Alestidae > Phenacogrammus > Phenacogrammus interruptus. The sequence continues at coordinate 10,747,164 of JBBPCW010000001.1, forward strand.
AACACCAGACATATGTATTTAGGTACTGTTAGGATGCCATAACACTTATAGCCACAGTTATAGAAATTATGAAAAAAAATCTGAAATGCCAGATGCAAAGCGTGAAACATTCTCTGTTATTGAGGGCAGTAGGTCTTGTAGCCCATACTGCGGTTGACTAATGCAGTCATTTGAGCTTGTTAATTTTGCGTAAAATGTTATTTATTGTGGTTTTTTTTTTCAGTTTTGATTTGGGTTTTGGCCATGATTTTTCATTTTGGATCCCTAGTTTATTGCATAATAGTATCTGATGTGTTTCCCCACTAAAATGTCATTCAGAATGAAAATAATTTGAAACGAAAGTACTTTTTTGTTGTTTTGCTTTGTTTTAACCCTTACAAAAGTAGTTTCTGGCCTGCATTTTGAATGCCAGCTTAAATGAATATTTCTGGGCTGGGTTATCAGTGAGGAAACGACTCTTCTGCTGTACTTATTGAATGTTCATTTTGTTCTTTGTGTTTTCATTTCATTTGTTTGTTTATCTTTTGCCTTTTAAATCCCAGTGGAGGGTGAGGGCACGTATTTCAGATCGGCTCCACCTTTAAAGCATAATGTGTGTGTCATTTTGTGAGGAAAATGGTGCATTTGGAGAAGCAGGTTGTGAAAATGGCACCTGATATGACCTCCATTTTAGAGAATGGTAGTGGGATAATGGAAACCCCGGGAGGTAAAGAGTGCTGCCTGCACCCCTGCCCTGCGAGCAGACCCCAGGCCAGGCATTAGAGAGGATGAATGACAATGTAGGGAGGCTCAGTCGCTGCATCTGTGTCTGCGTGTGTGTTGAGGAAGTGTGAAATGATTTAAAGTTTCCTTCTGCGCGCGCAAATTCTGATTAATGCCGAATTTTCGTCTTTTTATCTCACCCCTTTTGCTTATTCTGACAAATAATGACACCTAAAATCCAGCGTGGCCCATCGGTCCCGCCTGAGAATGAGCAGTGTGTGTAATCTGTGTGTAGAAATAATAACATTTTGGCGCTAGTCCCTGTTTAATCATATTTGTTTGCCTGTGGCTCTTTTCGCAACCCGTGTGCTGATCTCCGGGAGTTCAGTGCATGGATTTGTTTCCAAAAACTGGCTTTTAAGTGTCGCCACGCCGAACCCCCTGCTGCGGTAAGCCATCAGCTATATTTGTTGATTTGTATGTCTCTCCCTCCCTCTCAGGCTCGTGAAGGGGAAGCGAGCCCACTCGTGGGTGACCATTAGAGGCAGATAATCTGCGGTGATTAGATTGGTTTTTATGTGGAGACGCAGGCCCAGGCACGGAGAGTCGAGAGAGAGAGCTTTTCAGAGCAGAAGAATAGAGTGAGCCGCTCCAGCAGCCTCTCCAAGCAGCTTCTGCCTTTTATAGTGCGGCGGCCCGGACAGCTGTCTATTCACACGGGCCTGCCAATTAAGCACATTCAGCGGGGTGCTGGAGAGGCGCCCAGCCAGAGGTACGCAAAGGCCTGATCATCTTCTCTTCACTCTCTCATCTCATCTCCTGTCATAATCTCTCTTTTCCCTCACCTCTCAGCCCCCCTTCAGACATCAGTACCACTGCTCCACTCTTTACCTGCTGCTGGTGTGAAAATCCCTGCACGAGGGCTTCCTCTGCCAGTGGTGTCCTTACAGTACGAGTTTTGCTTCTCAGTGGGGAAATAAAATGACCACACAGCATTTCAGCATTTCCACAGTCCACTTTAACCTCCACAGTTACTGATGGCGATAACAAAAGGATGATGCCATACAATATTGATTTGTTTCTCACTGGTAACTCATAACTGAAATTATGTTGAAAGAGCAGATTCCAAGCTTTCAGTCCAAATCATGTTTATGTTTGTAAGTTGAAGAGTTTTCTTGTGATTTGAATTGAAGGAGAAGTTACTGTTATGTGTGAAATTGTGTTTTGTAGACAGGAATTCAGTCTTTATTTAGCTTTGTTTTCAAGCCAAATAATTTGTATCCTAAACTACAACACAGCTCAGGTTATAAATGGTATCAACCAATCTATGGTAAAATGTTCAAAATGTAAGCAAAGTGTAGCTGATTTAGTTTCGGAATCCATATCACCCTGCCTCAGATATCAAAAACTGCATTGCTTTTCATGTGGCTAATGAAACTAAATAGCAAATTTGAAATCTCACCTGAAATGACACATGCATTTTAAGTTATCGAACAACAAGAAAATGTGGAAAAATTGAATTGACTGAACCCTGTCAAATATTTATGCCTACTAATGCTTTCTGGTGAAAATGCAAATCCCAAGAGCTCACTGTGTCAAACCTTCTTGATGTGGTGAATTCTGGCAAGTAACATTATAATACTAATTTATTAACATTACATTTGTATGTTCTTTCAAAAGCTATACTGGAATGAGAGGCTACATTTGCTGCTCTACAGCAACATATGGTGTACATGCAGAAACTGTAATACAGAGTTGCCGCCTACTGCATATCTATAAACTGCAATAATGAAAAATCTTATAGTTGCATCCCTTTGTAGGGGTGTTTTTGGAAGTGACTAAATAAGTATCAACAAAAAATAAAACTATTTTTAAAATGCGATCCCAGCCAATTTTTAACATATCTTTGGCAGTCTGCAAGTGCAGACTCAACCCTGGTAGAAAATAAGCTGAATATAATTGTAATTAATTGCGTAATTTACTCTGTAATTAAATATTTGATAAGTTGTAATTTGAATAGTATATTAAACCGAAAGTAATGACCCTCAGCTTTGAAGGGTTAAATGCATTGTGCTGTACTCGGCCAGACTTTGTCAGGGTTAAGTGGGAAAGTCCAGTATCCGCGACCTCATAAACAGATCAGAGGTTCATCTGTACCTGACTTGGGCCAAATTTGGTTACATTTTTATCTAAGCGCCTCTGATGCCACATGCACACACACTCATTTGCACTCAGAGGGCTGTAATAGCAGCCAGTGGAATAGCCATTAATACTCTGAGTGGCATAACCACCGTGGGCTGGGTGGTTAGTAATGGATGCTGTGACCAGTAATTAGGGTACAAGCTGGTGTTAAAGTGTCGAGACTTTGGGAAACCGATTTGTGGAATAATTAGTCTCCAGCAGTTTATTGATAGCACTTTCATACTTTTCAATGTGTTCCTTCTGGCCCCTCGGCCCACATTAGCGACCCTCTGGGTCTCCCCAAACAGTCATCCCCATCTAATTAATTGAAATTAGGGCAGATCAAATGCATTTCAAGTTTTTCATATTGAAATTACCTGGGGGAATGAATTTCCAATTTAGAACTTGGGATTTCTGTCTTGTTAAATGGTGCTAAACGATGGTCTTAATATGCACATAGCAGCAATGCAATAGAGTAATGGCTGCTAATCTGAGGACATTGTTCTTGTTTATGCCTCTCCATTTACAGGACATTGCTTTGTGCTTTGTGTTCAGTAAGAGACCTTTCACACCACCTTTTAGGAGCAGAGAACGTAAACAGCGAACAGAAATGAACCAATACAATGGGTGAGATATTTTAAAAATTAGAATATGTTAACAATACTTTTGAATTTAATGGAACAGATTTCACACATATTTTCAGCTTGCTAAACACAAACCATCAAAAAAATCACCTGTTTTAGGTCTTTATAGTTGTTTCTTATTAGGCAGATGCTTTTGTTTGTGACAGTCTTGCAGCTAAAAGGATTGCCTAACCAGATGCCTGAAAGCCACTGAATTCAGACTCTGAATCAAATTCACGCCAAAATCAAAAACATGCAAACCTTACTCTGATTTATATTGTCAGTACAGATGTTTCTAATTTACCTGCATTTGAGTTTCATCATTTTTATATAATATAATAATTTAATTTAAACAATGTTTATTATATAAAGACAAGCACTCACACTTTTTTAAGCACTCACACTCAGTAGTTATTTACTGCTACAGTGTTCAGAGTGAAAACTGCTACAAGATGGAGGAGTGTGCATTTCTTATAAGATGATCTGATATGCATCTAGGAGCTTGAATCCAGATTGTCACCCGTCACCTAGGAAGATCTTGCTGCACTTTTTTCTTTTTGTCAAGAGGGTGATTATCGAAAGTACAAAACAATGAATGTATATTGCCATGAAACCTGAGAGCTTGTCTTTCACTTCTCTATTATGTAAAAATCTTAATCTGCCTCATTCTGTTTAAAGAGCTAACTATGCTGTTGTGTGGATCTCTGAGCATGACCTGAACTGGATGTCCCTGGCTGTCTGCTTCCTCCTTGTCCTAGCAATAATTAGTGTGATTACATCAGCAATCAGTTTTATCATTATTTTTTATACCTGAATTTGGGACCTCTTCTCTTCCTGCAGTTTTTGAAATGAGGGCATGGTTACAATGTGAAAACGTCTGTTAATATCTCCTGGAGTGTGGGTGCAAATATGTTTTTGATTTGTTGATCAGAGGCAGAGTATCGATTGTTTCAAAAATTGATTTTTGTGGTTGAGGTGGCTCTGTAATATATGGAGAGAGAGAGAGGACGGTCAAGTCATCTTGGGGCAGCCAGTGGCCTAGAAGGTTATGGGTTCAGATCCCAACACTGCTAGTGTCATCATTGAGGTTCTCTTGAGCAAGGTACCAACCACACGCTGCTCTCCATGCACCCCTTGTTGGTGGCAGCCCATTGCTTCACTTGGTGAATGGCGTAAATGAAGAGAAAGAATTTCACATTGTTCACACTGTGTGCTTTTGTGTGTTCACGCATGACTATAAAGGTCCACTTTACTTTGTGTTGGAGTCTATAATGTCATGGATAAGAAGCCAGAAAAAGGACGAAAATGCAAAAAAACACCAACACAGAGCAGAACACACAGGAGACTCACAATCAGACACTAAAGCTGAGGCCAGTTAGAAAAAAGATGTGTGTCACTGTTTGTTTCAATTAAAAATGATGATGAAATGTGTGCTTTCAGCTGTTCTTAACCGTAAATGGCTTAGTAAGTGTCAGTGAGTTCACCCCCCTGTGGTCCTGGCCACTGAATTAGAAGATCACAAGTTCGAACCCATGGAGCAAGCAATATTTTTTTAAATAAACTTTTCTGTCCATAAAACCAAAGTTTGAGTCTCTCCAAACACTGGATTTATAGCAGCCATGTAATCACACACATTTACTCACATAAGTGCATATATCACACAAATCATACAATCATACAACTGTTTACCTTTAATAACAGGTACTGATGAAAATTTGTGTAGAATCAAGCTCATACCACACACTGTAATCATTCATTTAGAGTCAAATGAATGGGGGTCATCTTGTTATGCAGCTTCATGATTGTGAATATCTACTCAGAGTTACGGTCACTCCTGGAATGGTGAAGTTTTGAAGTGAAGGTCTGCAGCGGGTGCAGCGCAGAGGAGGTCTTGGTGTATTCCATTTCTTAAATTCATTGGACCTTCATCTCAAGAAACAAATGGGGTACCTTTAAGTATTGCTTAGAGGGGGCAATAATTATAATAATTATTGACTGAACTGTTTGCCCGCACACATGATAGTGGTCAGAATGAGGTGGACACACCTTGATAGAACTTTTTGTGTTCCTGCTGTTTCTCTTGTAGGATTTTATGCAAGATTGAAGAGATTGAAGATTTTCTGTCCCTGTTTATACAAGCAGAAGTATAACCTGTAGTGAAATGTGTCCCTGAAATGTCTATAAGACCACCCTAAAGTTATAATAAATTAAAGAGAAAATGAAAAGCTGCATGTGGGTTGCAGTGGGTTGTGATGATCGCCTAAGAATCTCTTGTTCTTTACTTACTTTGTTCCTTACTTTGATATACAACTTTGTCAGTAAAATGTTGCCCACCTGATTTCAACTTATTTACTTCTTTGTGAAAGCCATCCCTCTCGGCCACACTGTAAGGTTGTATGTCTTTTGCATTAAAATAGGCTATTGATGGTGTGACTGCCTTACACCCTGCCAGGTTGGAAAAAAATGTTTGTTTGTTCATTTTTGCTTGCTGGCATCTAGGAGCATCCTCTGATCAGCCACCTTCTGGAGTCTTGTGTAGTCCATGCCTTGTTGTGTCAAAGCTTTTCCAGCAGAATGGGTGGGGGGTACTCAGTATTAAGTATTAAGTGATTAAGTGGTTCTAATGTTAAGACTGAACTGTGTATGAGTTTGATGGAAGCTGAAGGACTGTCACTGACTTTTCAAGGACTAGGCTTGGTTATGAAGCAGTTCTAGCAGTTCTAGGCTTGATTATGAAAACAAAAAAATGAATTGATAAACAGCCTTTAAAAAGGTTCCTTAAAGGCTGTTTATAAATGAATTCTTATTCACATTTTTATACAGTCATTCACTGAAATAGTCTAAAAGTCCTCCAAAATAGCAATATCAAAACCCATATGACATTTATGCTGATGCTCATCCCATTGTTTCAAAGAGTGCTGAGATCAGCTGTTCTATTACTCTTCCAATACCTTTGAAGTTTACCTCTGATATCAGTGTAGCTTTCTTATTTTAGCCATGTTCATTTTGCATTTGCTATTGATATTTTCTTTGTGGCCTTTAAGCACAACCTGTGTTTATTTGTCCTGGTGACCTCTTTCTGGTTGATCTGCAGTTGGATCCATGTGCCCTGGAGCTGCTTATTCGCCATAGTGGGTCACTTGATGTCTGTTCTCTGATCTGCAGTTCCCCTGCTGTTTCAGAGCTTTGTGGAAGACTGGCTGACTTTGGTGTTCGATTTTGCCTTGTTCAAACTGTTCTAGTCTTCGGGGACTGCTCTTCAGGGAGAACAGCTCCGTATGTCCACCCTAAAAAGTCAATCTTTTCCTCTTGTGTCTTGATTATGAGGCCTTATTGGCATTTACATCTGTATTAATCGGGCCACGCATGACCCCGCGTGTGTCCGGCTGGGGCCGGCCTGGCAGATTGATTAACAAAGGCTGCCGCTTCACGCTTGTCACTGTGAGCTCGGGCAGGGGGGCATCAGGGGCCCCAGCCTGCCGGGACCCTGAGGGACTGCGGGCCTTTGGTGGAGCTCTGGACTCCAGACCATTCTGTAGCCCTGCACAGACCCCGCTACAGGGACAGGATTAACCCTGCAGAATCACAATAGACGCACATGTCCCCTTGGCCAGGGCCGGCCCATTCAGACCTGCCTTACTTACACCCTAATAAGGATTAGGCTTAATGAACTGGAAGGAGTTAACAATAAATGAAGAAGTCCTTTAAGCGGGCTCTAATTCCATTTTGTGTCGTGTCGCCTTTCTCTCCCCCAATTCTCTCCCGCTTCTATTTGAACACAAGGTGTAATCCTCTTGAATATCAAAGGTGGGAAGGGAGTATGAATTTAGTCTTCACTCTCCCCTGCTCCTGGACACGCCATCTGCCACTCGGCTTTCATTCACTGCCTCAACGCTCCCGGCCTTATTTTATGTTTCTTCATAGAACTCGCTCCCAAACATGATGACTCAAGATTTTCGTAGTGCATTTGTAACAATAATGAATGTATAACTTAAAAAGAATAAAATTCCACTGCTTGAAAAATAAATCACATTCACAACTATAACAAAAATCTTTTTGATTTTTGCACTGAATGCAGTACTGTGAAAAAAGCTTGGTTCTTTATATTTTGCTTCTGAAGAATTCAGACTTTCTTGTATTTTTAATGTAGCCTTGAGGAACAGTTCTCCAGGCTTCCTGAAAGACTTTTTCAGTCCAGTCTCTGAATCTGACCAGTTTCAGAGGAATGTTTTTTGTTTGTTAAGCCACACAGTGACCTACGTATGAATCGTTGAAGCAGAACAATGCACTGGTGGTGCTTTTTTATGTATGCCAAAGATAAAACAGTTTGACAGGAAAAAAAATTGTTTGGTTCAAGATGCGCTGTACCGGATGTGCTTTTAATGAGATGTTTTGGTACTTCACTGGAATGATATGTTTTTGGTAGGGTCCAAATATAGTGCAGAAGAGAATTGGAGGCCATAGTATTGGCACTGAAACAACAGTGTGTTGAGGTATTTTGTTTACCAAGTCCTAGAGCTCTGTTTTATTAGTGAGGCTAAGACTAGGGCTGCACACAAAAAAAACAAAAAACATTTAAATCAGCATCTTGATTTATTACTCAATTCAACTTTAAATGCACTAGTTACCCACTGACAATAGCTAGTTAAGTATCTAATGGAACCCATATGGTGAACATACTGTAAATGCATTTGTTGAGTGTATTTCAGTAAATTTAAGTGAATAACATATAAATGTCAAAAATTTCAGTGTGTATTTGGAGATTATTGCGTTGGGCATTTGGGCATAAACTTTGGCTTGTGCAGAAAGAAGCAGACTGATATAGAAGGCGTGAAATGGTTGAAGTGACAGAGAAAAAGAGAGGAATGGTCACTCTGGTTGACCATTATTCTTCTCCCTCTCCCTCCTCCCAGACCTTAATGACACTGACATCTTGCTGCGAACTCTCTTCAAAGCAGAGTTCAGCCGGGGGCTCGGCCGTCAGCGCTTTAGTGAGGTATCAGGAGTCATGGTGGAGGCTGATGTTGGGCCCTTGGCTGCGTTTGCTGTGAGATCAGATCAGGTCAGGGTCCGGCGAGCCTCTCACTGCTCCCTCAGCCATTCGGAAGACGAGGGCCACTTTTTTACGGCTGTTGTGGTGTCACTTCATAAGTGCCTGCAATTCAAAGGCAATTACGTCCAAACTAACACGGGGGTCTCAACTGATGGCAGATAAGGCCAAACTAAGTTCACCCCCTGTCTCACACTCTCACTGGCACACACACTGACCCCCCCACTCGCCGAGGTCAGGATAATCACTCTCTGCACTAACGCTGATGGCTCTGGCTGAGCTCTGTGCTGATTGGATTGAGGGAAATGGAACGGTCAGATCTTTGTGCTCCTTCTCTTAAGAGTCAGGCTCTGGCAGTGAACCTGATGCTGGAAAACATCGGTCACTGAACTGCCGCTGATCCTGAGCTGCTCACGCTCGCTTTTACTTACAGTTATTTTAGAGCATCTGGAGGAAGCCTTCAGACAGATTTTTTGTTCTTTTTGGTTCACGCTACCCAGAACCCCCCTCAGCCAGGCTCATGGTGCAGGATGGTTGGGTTGGTGTTGGAGCCCCAGCAGGAGGAAGCTGCTGGAGATCACACTGAAGGTGTTGCAGAAAGGCAGTCCTGGCGTCATCGCTGGCCAGATCAGACACCAACATCACCTCCTCACCCACCCCAGGACCAGTCACAGCAAGAAGGGTGTGATAAAAACTTACAGAGTGATGGAAAAAACAAAAATATAGTATACCGGGCCTGGTGTCCTGTTTTAGGATTGGTGAAAATGGCCTGGTTTTTCAAAAAAAAAAGGCTGAGAGAACTATTTTTTTGTAAGAGGATTAAGAATAGCGACTTAGAAGATCCAGCTTTCCCTTATGCACCAAGGGCTCATCTGGTGCTCAGCACAGACAAAACATCAATTACTGATTTGTCAATGCTGGACATGTTCTCCAAATGCTTGTCTCTTTGTTTCCAAATCAGTCATTTGGAAGTATTGGCCTTTTTCAGTCCCTGGATAGATATTTTATATTATTTAAATCAAAGACTATGGCTGAATAAGGTATTCAAATGAACACTTGTCTGCAAATGGTCTGATAGCAGTGACAAAAGCAATGGTTCTGAGGAAAGACGTGTTGAAACGGGGAAACATCCAAAGATTACTTTCTGCGTGTTTAAGTCCCGGCCCGTGTCCGCAGAGGCAGCAGTGATGTCAGAGGTAGCCGGAGCACTAATTTCTCGTCCGTCTCAGAGGGGAAGGCTCTGAATCAATCCCAGCTGTCAGCGGCGTTGACGCAGGTGCGTGGACACGGTGCTGGCGGCTGGGGGGCACATTTACATTTATATGTATATGTAGATGTGTATGCCATGTTCTGGGGCGACATGTAAAGACGTTGACACAGTAATCACAGGGTTTGAGGATGCCTTCTGTCCGGCGGCATGATGGGCAGAGTGAACCGGACGTGGGGAAACAGGCGTCCCTCAGATAACTACCTGCGCAGCCCGTCACTTCTCTGACAACACACAATATTATGCTAATGGGAGTCTGTGTGACGGCGGCCTGTAGCCCAGTGTCACCAAAACACACCCTGCTGACTGCTGATCAACCCACGCCTGCTTCTGTCCCCTCTACTGTCTCTTTTTCCTCTTTACTTCTTTTTCTATTTCTTTTTTCTTTCTGTCTTTCTTTCTCTTCTTCCTTCCTTTGTTTCTCTCCCTTTCTTTATGCCTTTCTCTTTTCTTTCCTTCTGTCTTTCTTTCTTTCTTTTTCTTATTTTCTATTTTCTATTATTTTCTTTTCTATTTTACTTTTCACACACCTGATTTCACACACAGCATGATTCAGTGTATGTAGGCTACTTTTTTGTAAGTTAATTTGCATGTTATTACATTTAAATTGATATAAATATTTTTGTCCTGTTTTCAGTTTTGTTGGTCTCTTTTGATAGAGAATGTTTAACTGCACTTAAACACATAATTCTATAATTACAGTTAAGTAGAATAGCAAAATAACAGTAATGACTCTAGAAACTGCTAAGGGTTAAACCTAGCTACCTAGCCGTTGTGACCCGGCACCCATGCTATGACCTGTATTTGTTTTCAGTGTGCTGCGTGTCTCTCTTTGCGCCTCTGAGGGTTTTTCCTCACCTCAGAGTGTCTAAGCCTGGACAGATGGGTGATTATGACAGCTGCTCACTCTAGACCCTCCTCAACAGTGTCAACACCCCACATCTCACCTCTGACTCTGAGAAGACACTTGCCTTCAAAACACACTAAAACTAAACAAGCTAAAGCTACCCTACTAGTCACACCCTACTAGATTTTATACATTTGCATGTTACTCACTTCATATTTACTGAAAATACACACAATAATCTCTCCTAACAGTTACATTACGTTCACCATTTGAATTTCTTTATTAACCAGAAAAGGTCATATTTTTATTGATCATTATTGGCCAAAAAAACCCACCTAATATTAATATAATTATAATTATAATGTGGATCACCAGACAACTGTCAGATATGTATCGAGTGATTAAGTGATGAAACAGTAAACTAGTGCATTTAAAGTTAAAGGACTGTCTAGAATTTGACTCACCACACAACAGACATTTTTCTCTGTGTAGTATAAAAAAATCTAGTTTTGAAAAAATGTTCTTATTTTAAGAAGTTTTTACTCAATATTACCAGATTATTTTTGCTTAACTGTAGTACCTCTTGTTCTGTTTTTATTTTAATTATCTTTTTGCGCTGCTGGCTCCTCTCTGACTTATAGCATGTCCAAGCTCCTCAAACTAATGGTAAAAAAGCATAAAAGGGTTGAATTTGTAATGTGAAGTGATCTGACTATGCTGGAAAGTGATTTAGCTGCTTGGCCTCTCTGTGAGCGACTATATGAGAACTAGTGATGAGAACCAGTTGCAGGTTGTTCTACTCTCTGACGTGTCCAGGAGTTTGAACTGTGTATCCAGATGGACAGACGAGGCATTCGCGATTACATCCTTCCCCGGAGCAGAAATGTCTTTCCTTCATTTATATTATCACATTTGCCCTTCCTCATCCTCCCTGGCCAGACTAAAGACCATTTAAGGCACACTTATTAAACATAATCTAGTGAAGTTATTAAAACAAGCCAGCTTACAGAGATCCCTGCCACAATTCAATTACCTGTGTTGCTGGAGGGAGAGCTGGGGAAAGAAAATGACAAGTCTTCCGTTTTTATAGAGCAAGCGAGGAGCATCGTTACCGTGGCTTCAATTAACACAATGGGGACAGGGCGGTAATGAGCTCAGGGAGGATTTGACAAAGTAAAGTTGCGGTTCGTGGCTGTCTGCCTGCCAGCGCCGAGGCCACTTTTAGGGGCACGCTGATCTCTCACTGCCACTTCCTGAGTTGCCATGGCTTTACTGCTGATTTTTCCTCATCCCGCCGCACATCATTATGTTTTAGCAAAGGCTCAGATCAGTCTGCACTGTGTTTTAGACTACACAGTCTCAGAAATCACATCTGTAAATGCTAAACACAATTCAAAATGTTATTTCCAAATATTGCACATATTTTCTAAAATGTTTACATATACATTACATTCCCATATATATATATATATATAAATATATATATATATACACACACATATATATATATGTATATATATGTATATATATGTATGTGTGTAT
>JBBPCW010000001.1:10759475-10771671 GCA_037974425.1 Phenacogrammus interruptus
CACACACACACACACACACACACACACACACACACACACACACACACACACACACACACACACACACACTCACGGTAGTTAAAGAAATGAGCAGCATTTCACTGTAAACCCCTCTAAAGCATGATTTTCCCTGTGGCTCCACAGAGAAACAACATTGCGTGTGTTAAGTCATTAAACTCCCTTGTGTGTGTAGGAGTGTGTGTAGAAGTGTGTGTGTGTGTGTGTTCAGGGTGGAGGTCTACGCAGGGCTTTGTGATGCAAAGCAGTGTGTGTGTGTGTGTGAAAGAGATTGTCTATAGATGGAGGATCCTGTGATGTCATAAAGGATGACGAAGGATGCTTAGCTACACATAGCAACAAGGGTTTCCACGGACATCACCGTGGCGACCACCTCCACACTGAACGCCTACTCATCAGTGGGGTATCGCCCATAGGACTCTCTCTCTCTCTCTCTCTCTCTCTGTGCGTGGGAGGTAAGCTGTAAGGTCCTGCTCTCTCTCAGTCATTCACACTAGGGACGCTTGTTTAATGAGCTTTATTCATATGAAAACACCGGGTCCTTCTAGAACATTCCAGTGTTTGTTAGGTCTGGGGACCCGAACGCAACAGTAAAGGTGTGTGTGTCTGCGTCAGGGTGCCTCCCACTTCATTCAATTATCCCACTTAAAGGTCCTCTGTGATTTGGCGGTGGACGTAACGGTAATAGAGAGGGTTTGGTGTGAAATGGCCTGTTTTAGAGAAACTTAGTGAGTCAGAATTGTTCACAGTGCTGGTGAAGAGAACCAGGGCTCACGAAGTCTGCAACATAAATGTAACCTTTCTTTTAGATGAGAAGTACCTTGTGGACCTGGCTCCTAACTCGGGCAGAAGAATTGCTCTGGCCCAGACCACACAGTGACTGACCTCGCTGTAGCTGGAACTCTGGGCATGGGCTCCGGGAGCTTTTCAGCCGGACACTGCAATGTAAATAATTCAGAGCTGAAGAATAAATCACACGAGAAAAATCTCTAGAGGCACAATGTTACAATGTTACTGGTCAGAGCATGTGCTTATACTCTTCTTCCAAATGGGCTAAATATTCAGAAACATTATTAACCAACCGCCAACCAAGTCTTACTGAAGAACTGGAAGAGCTTTGAAGGTCCAGAGAAGTTTTGGGGACGTTTTCACAGTAAAACATTTGTGTGACTATTGACTTCTAGTGTTAGTGATGATACATTTGTAGCTCCAGTTCTAAACTAGAGAAGCAAACTTTGGGTTTCAAAAACAGTCTCGGCTGATCGACCACATCTGACCAGCAAATTGTGTGTATTTCATTTTTTTACCGAACAAGTCCTTTAAGTGTACCAGCTACTAATCAGGGCGAGGAGTGTGTGGTTTTGTGTAATGTTTTGTTTTTGAATTGTAAGGAAGACTCTTAGGCCAAATTCCATTTCACCTTTTATTATAAAAACTATTTTCTGTACTATACAATACATACAACAGCATGTCTGACAAACATTTATGCCACACCCTCCCATGAAGCACAGCATACACATTTGAAAAAGTCCATCCAAGCACTCCTGGATCACCAGCGTGGTGTTGGTTCAAGGCCCGCCTGTACTGAGCTTCCTACAATGAAGCTGATGTGGCTGTATAAGGCAGTGTTCATAGCTTCGGAGGCCTTTGTTTTGCATAGACAAAAACATCCAAAAACAGGGGAAGGCCTCCTCATGTGCTCGGTTTGTTGGTGCAAACATGAATGTGTGGCAGAACCTATCCTTCATACAGATTCAAATGACCTAGAACGTTTCTGACCGTTATGAACTGCAGAACATTCACAGAACATTCAAATACGATCATCCAGTTCACACTAATCCACTCCCAGTCTTGGTCCAATATGGATTTCTTATGAGGCACTCTTAAAAATAAAGGTTCTTTAAAGTCTGAGGAACGTTTAAAAGGTTCCTCAGACTCACACATCTCATTTACAAGGTTCTTCAGTGAACCGAAAGCGCCCCTTCCGGCACCTTTATTTTTAAGAGAACAGCATCTAATCTCTGTCTATTCGGTCCGTTTCCTCCCGAAGACGGCGGACATGCTCCTGACGATGCCGCGGAAGCCGGCGGCTCCCTTCTTGTGCACCCGGGACTCCCGGACCAGGTCCAGCAGCTCGTGGAACACCACTAGCACGCCGTGGTACGTCTCGGCAGCGGAGATTTCGAAGAAGCCGCAGTCCGCAGAAAGGGCCAGGAGACGGCCTTCCTCGCTGGACACGGTCCGCCGGTGCTGGAGGTCCCTCTTGTTGCCCACGATGATGATCGGAGCCGTGAGCTTCGCCCTGGCCTGCCGGATCCGCTGGACCTGCTGCCGAACCACGTTAAAACTGGCGCGGTCGCAGATACTGTAGACCAGGATGAAGCCGTCCGTCCACTCCAGCTGTCGGTCACTGACGTGTCCAGAGTCCTCACCGTTCTGAGAGAGAAGAGAAGAGAAATGTAAAAAATGACATTCACTCTTCACCCAAAAAACAACTGATCAACCAAGACACGTTTGGAGTGGCCTGTTTTAGCATTACATGATGTTAACAGGTAGGTTTACACGGACATTACTAGTCTAGTAGCTCCAGTGGTAGAACTAAAGAGGAGCAAACGTCCAACATCAAACACGTCTGGGTGGATTTACACACACAGAATAACATTCTGCACTGCTGTTCGTGTAGAGGAGGAGAAATGAGCTTTAGGATGTGGACTGGAGCTTAAAGGGTTAAACATTCTGAGCCAATACTAGACTAAAGCTAGTAATTCATAGTATATTCTAGTATAATGATATCATAGAATAATCCACAGTGAGTTACTTGAAACTCCTGTCTTTGTTTATTGTACAATAGATAGTTAAAATAGAAAGTTTAGTTTAGATTAGTATTCATGGATAAGGACTAGCTTCATATTTATGGGTAATTTTTGTTCCTAGTTTTTATATTCTTATTTATTTCTTAGACAGAATGCACCATTGGGGTGGGGGGGAGGTATTTCCATACCCTGTATACTGTGTATATTGTGGTATTGACAATAAATCTCTCTTGAATCTTGAATTTGAGCAACAGCATAGAAGAACTACTTGTGCAAACAACGAATGGTTCTATATTGAGGTCCCAAAAAAGATCCATGTTTTTGTTTGAGCTCCACATCCACAGCACTAGAGAAAATGTCCTGACACCTTCAGTAATAGTCAATGAATACCTGACAATAGCTAGTGAATAATTCATAACATACTGAATGATAAGCCTGCAGTTTAATATGTAAACCGCATAAAGAACCATTTACACGATCAGAACGTTAAGTTAAGGTTAAGGTAAGTTAAGGTAACACAAGGACGGATCCTGTACAGGTGTGTTATGAACAGATCTGCCTCTTATCTACCTGTGGGCACAGTGAGTCCCAGATGTTGAAGCAAATTTCACGCCCATCGATCTTATCGCAGTGGCTGTAGATGGACTCTGTTGGGGTAAAACAAACAAACGACTTAGCAAACAAGACCTTTTCCTTTCTTTATCGCTTCCAAAAGGTCTGAGAAAAGCAAGATGCGCTGCACTCACCGATATCTCCGTATTCTCCAATGAACCTTCTGGTCAGGAACCGCACTGTGAGGGCTGAGGACAAGAAACAGGGCTTCAGGGATCTGGACGTACACACACTTCAACAAAAAAACGGACTCACATTCCAGTTCCAGCACACCTGGCCGGGCTCAGTGCCCTGGTTTACCTGCCCCAGGTGTGTCTGAAACTGGAACACTGTAGAGGTACAGAAGAATGAACAGATCTTTCGAGAAACTCACCAGATTTCCCCACGTTTTCAGCTCCGAGCAGCAAGATGTTGGCCTCCACTTTCTGCTCCCTGCCCTCCATTGCCTTGTTGCCCTGGCGGATTCGTGAAGTCACTTGAACGACCATTTGTGGCGCCTGCACTCCAGCCTCTGATGAACTCTCCCACTGATCGAGAGCTCAGAGCCATGGAGGCTTTTATAGACAGACAGGGAGGGGCTTCAGCCCACATTGACCAATGACGAGGCTCCGAGCCTGCTGCGTGTTTTACTGCTGTTTACACTGCTCCTGAAGAACCTGGGGGGTATTTCACAAAGCACCACACAGCATTTTTCGCTCTGGGTCAATAACTTAAGGCCAAAGGGAGTTTTTTTTTTAACTGGAGCTACCGGAGAGACTGGACTTTTGCCTGGAATAATACAACCAAGAGAAACAATTTCACATTTTAGTGTTTTTTCTGGCTACAAAACACCTAATTTCACTCACAAATCAAAGATGATCAACAAATAACTGTCTTTAATCACATGGCATATTCTAAATACACCCCATTTTAACTGAATAGACAGTAAAAATAAAGCAAGTATCATCTATGAGGCTAAAAATGGGGTGTATATTGGTTATAGTACTACTAAGAAACATTAAGTCAGTTGCTTTATAATAGCATGCCCAATACACCCCCCACTTTTAGCCTCATAAATAACATTCTTTTAACATAGTATGTCAATTTTTGTCTAAAATTCTACAATAACAGGCACACAGTAACTTTAGTTATGCTGTTAATTCCACAGGTCTGAGGTCAGAATCCTCCTGTATGACTTTCTGTAGTGTTTTTCATGCTGATCTCAGATCTGTGTTTAGTTTTAAGGCACGGATGATCAGTGTGTACATTCGTTGTGTTAGCAGGACGAGAGGGGAAACTCCTTTACCACTTTAAACTCTCACTGCATCATTTGCACTAGACATTCTATTAATATCAATACTGTATTATTACCTTTCCATTCTGTAAAATGTTTATTTTCCAAATACTGCACATATTTTCTAAAATGCTTACATATACATTACATTCCCATATACATATATATACATAGATACTGTCAAACTGTCAAATGTTTACTTTTTACGTTATTTTTATTTTATTTATTTTATTTTTTTTCTTCTATATATTTATGTAAAGTTGGAGGAACATGAGCCTAAGAATTTCATTACAGTAATGATGCTACATTGTTATCTGTATATGAAAATAAAACTTGAAACTTGAAAAAAAATCTTGTGCATCATTACAAAGCCAAAACGATATTTCTGTAACATTAGTCTTGTTAAATGCAAAATGCTCATAGACTATCATACATAACCTTCTGAACATGATTTCTACCTTAACCAGTGTACTGAAATAAATTGAATATATATGTCAAAAATAAAATATTCAATTCTGTTTAACCTTTTATATTTTTTCATTTTAGTTTAAGTTACTCATGAATCCTATAATGCTTTATGACTGCATTTACCTTGTGTGGTATGCACAATGCCTTATACCGTATCAGCTTGAGTGAATGCTCGTAATTAAATACGTAACGCTTTGTAGAGCAAAATGTTTAGATAGATTTCATATTATTAGATTTCATGTTATAAGATCTGTTCATAAAAACCCTGCAGATGCTTGCATATTGGATCACAGTACATTATGTGAAAACATTGCAGACTTTCCGTGAAGTGAGGGTCATTTTAAATTACATGTATGTGTGTATGTATGTATATATATAATGTTGGCGTGAGGGGAATCTAAACACAAGACCACAGCAAGACTAGATACATGGCAGCAGAGAAGACAGGCACACATCACATATGTGGAAATACTTCACTCTGGACACACAAACAGCACAGTGACCTGCACAACATGCAAGTCAGTGATAAAGTACAGTAACAGTACCGGTGTTCGGCACAGCCATCTGAAACGGCATCTGCTAGCTAACATGGCTAACGCTAGCACTGCAAAGAGTCGTCCATTTGGGAGGACGGAGTGGCTGCTGCGGCTTAAGCTGTTCCCACTTTCTGTTGTACACTTACATTTAACAGACAATTCAAGGTATCAACCTTTGTTTTGTTTTGATGATTAATTGTCATGTTGACTGTTAATGTTAAGAAATATTTAATAAAAGCTGCTCAGTGTTGGGCACCTGTGTTCCTCCACGGCGTGTGTGTGATCACGACTCAAGTTCAACAGCTCTCTGTGCTGATGCTCAGTTAAGTCAGGGACAAGGTAGAAAATATTGGTTTATTTGTGTGTGTGTGTGTGTGTGTGTGTGTGTGTGTGTGTGTTTGCATGTTTGTGTGTGTGTATGTGCGTGTGTGTGTGAGAGAAACACTATTAGCATTAGTGGTTAGCATTAGCAGCGTGCAAGGACTCGTACACAAAAGAAACATTGAAATAACTCCCTCTACCCACATGTTTAGACAGGGCACAGCTTACTAATACTAAATAAACTGAGATAACTTGAAAATAGGAGGACAAGACACAGAGCAGGCTTCTTCTTCTCCTTTGTATGGTGGTTGACAACTTTTCAGTGTTATACAGTTCTGTTCTCAAAACCAAGGCAAGGATATTTGCAGTTTCTGCGTTATTGTGGGGATAACGATGAGTTTGGTTCTTTAAAAAAAATCTGTGTGTGACCGAACATCCTATGTATATATACCTCAGGATACCTCATTCATTTAAAGGGTTACCTTTATTGTATTGCATATGATGCACATTAGCGTGTCATTAACAATACCGCACACATCTCAAATAACAAACAGAGAAAAATGGAAAGCTTTAATGTATGTTAATGTGCCAAGATTTTATTCGAGGTAATTTTGGACCATTTCTATTGATCATGCAATCTTCACAAGTGCAGCTTTTCTTATTTAATTGTGTAAAAACAAACAAATAAATAAAGGTATTGCTAAGACAGTACATCTGTGTATGAGTGCATTTCCATTTGGAATGTGATGCTCAGTTGATTTGATGATAGCACATTTGTATGCAGATAACCCGACCTTGAACCACAACCTCCACTCTGGAGCTCTTATACTTTGTCTCTGGTTGTCCCCATTCTCCTCATGTGTTTTTCACCATAAGCCGCAGGTCGCTGGGTTATCGCTGAAATTAGATCACCTCTCTGTCATGTTGTCTCGCTGTTTTTTTGATAGTTAATTTCTCCCTTGTCTTTAATCTGCGTTAGTCTAGGTGCAGTAATCCCTTCAGATAAGTGGCAGACGGATCGTGTTGCTAAGGAGCAGTTACGAGTGAGAGCCGAGCCCTGTTTGTAAACCTCATATGAAAATGAGCAGGTGTGTAAGAGAGAAAGTGGTGGGCTGGGGTCTCTCCCAAAGGAAAGGAAAAATCAGAATAAGACTTGTCCAGCATGTTTCTCCTAGACATAACTTAACTCAGTTTAGCATCAGTATAAGATTTTGGACATTTTCTCACACCTCACATCAGATCATCACATTTTCAGATAAACCATAAGATCCAAAAGAAAGTTTTTGGGTTTTGGGGGTTTGAAAGTTAGGGTTTTGAGATCCATATGGTTGATGAGAACAGGAAAAGAACTTATAATTTCTCCTAAAGGGGGGCTCAGAAGTCAGATTTCTATAATCTCCAAATAAGAAGATTCCTGATCAGACAAAGAAGAGACTGTTGTCATCTGGGCTGTCACCAGCAGGAGAGTTTAGGGAGTTTATTTAACTTTACTCAGAGGTCAAGAGCAGGTCGGGGAGGGCGTCAGAGGTCACACCTCTGGAGGCTGTTAGAGTCCGAGCAGAAGAGGTCAGACATCACAAGGCTGCTTCTGAAATTCAGCACCAGAGCCGCTTTAGGCCACCCCAAACACAGACAGCTGGAAATAGAGGGTATTATCTTAGCTGTTGCGATCCAGATCCTTTTCTTTGCGCTGGGAGTTGAATAATAATAACAATAAAAATGTTTATGTTACCAACAGGTGAATGAGGACTAGAGACTGGTGTATTTTGGAGGTTATGCTCCTAAAAATAAAAGTGCCATAAGAACTTCTTTGAGTGCTAGAGCAGAATCACTTTTTGGAACTTTTTGTACATTTTGGTATAATAATGCAGTAACACAGTTTATAGTGTTCTTGCCAATTAATAATCATACATCCAAACCAGTAACCATTTACAAACTTTTATTTATTTTTATGACTGTGAAATTAGCTTATTTACACATGAGATGATCATTTTGGTGAATTGTATCCACATTTTTGATTGTAATTCTAATCCCGCAAACATTTGCTTAAACTAACCATATTTATACTTGTTTGCTAACAGAATATATTCTGCATTTCATGAAATGATAATGCCTTTATTAACCAAAGTTTTACACATTTTGTGTGTACGAAAGACCCTTCTAGCTCCAAAGTAAACAGAAATAACTTTGCAGCGATGTAGTGTTCATTTTAAAAGGAACTCGTTGTAGTTGATATGATCAGTTATGATGCATTATTCATAAAGTGCCTGTTATTGTTAGAGTGCAGTAGGAAGCAGCCTTGTCTTTCTGTTCTGTTCGTCTGCAGTCACAGGACTGGAGGCTTCACTCTCAGATGGTACCAGCAGAACCACTTGAACACTTGGTCCCATCCATCCAGAAAGCCAGATCCATGACATCATGAAAATGATGGAGTGGGCCGGCTCAGCGGTTTCTGATTGGTTGAGAGCATCTCTGTTTTTTGCCAGTGATGTCATGGGAAAGTGGCTGAGCCCTGTCCCATCAGATGTTTATCAGGGGTGCAGCATGCAGAGGGAATGGGGCTTTAGGCCACAGGGTTTATCCCTGACACCTCGGGCATGCAGCCTATCCTCTACTGGAAAAAAAGTCAGCCCCAGTCTGTGATGGGAAAGCTCCTAATTCAATTAGAGGAGAATCTAGAGTGATTTCATATGCTCCACAAATGCCTTGAGATCTGATACTTAATCTTGGCAGATCCTCTGCTGTTTTAAGCCAAGACATTAAAACCCACACTACATCCAGACAAATGACTGGCTTCAGTCAAGTCGCCCCTGCAGGGGAGCTTGCTTCCATTCTTTCTTTTTGGAGCACGCTCTGATCTAAGTGAGGTTTCAGGGACCTCTTAGGTTTGACTCTCTTATTTGTAAAACTTTGAAGGGAGTTTCTAGGAACTTTCTTGAATGCCATTGCCAGGACAACCTACCTTTTTCAACTGAATCCAAAAGTTTATTGCAGATCATTTACATTTTACTGTGATTCTTGTAGATCATTGTAGAACGTTCTCCAGTTCTAATACGTCCACCCTGTTAAAAGTTGGGTTTCCCAAGTTGGGAAGATGTTGCTGTCTTATTTTGTCTTATAAGAAATAAATAATTGTCTTATTTGGAGATGATTGACGTCTGACCTGTTTCTCCTACACCAGATCTTTAGGGCAAATAAGGAGCACAAGAAAAAATCAGCATAAAACAGTTAAAAAGTTATTTAGCTGTTCTCATCGGCTTCTCAGTTTTCTTCTCTATAACAATCTTAAGGGTCTGGCTTTGGTAGTAGACTTGAATTTGATCACTAAGACAAATTTCAGGCTCATTTACAAGACAAAAATGTTTTCTTCGTTATCTTATGGTGTATCTGAAGATCTGATAATCTGAGACAAATAAAGATCAGAGCAGTGAGAGAAAAGAAAGAGCATTTTAAGATCTTAAATTGGTATCGAACTGGGATTAGAGGAAGGCTCTTTCTCAGGAGCTAAATTTAAGAACTGTGAGAAAATGGGCAAAGTCTGTTTCTTTTTGTCACAGGCAGTTGAGTCTTGAATGGCGATCAGGAATTCACCTCAAACCTTGTTGCTCTTGTGTTTGAAAAACGCAGTGCAGGACCTGCCGCTTTGCTCCTCCGAAATCTCTGACTGTGGCATTAAAGAGCAGCTCAGTTCTGATCTGATTGCGATATCTTTCCTAGAAAAAAAATAAAATGTAAACCTCCCATGAATGTTTCAGATATGCGAAATAAATCCCTCATAAAGGCTTTAGACGCCCCAGAAGATGGAAAAATGTGATCTGGGACATTTGAGCCGTGCGTCTCAGTCCTGCGACGGAACTCCCAAAGGGAAAAATGTGTAAGATATGGATTAGCCTTGTGTCTTCAAGGCCAAAGGGCAGAATCACTCCCATAGTCCTCCACAGCATGTGCTCAAATATCCTCACACCCACTCCATTACAACCCACAGATGCCTTTCGGTGCTGTGCTGGTTAGTACGGGAAAAAGTAAATATTCAGAGGCATAAAAGCAAAGGTGGTTAAAGGGTTTAGTGCATTTGTGGGGATCCCGATGTAAAATGAAAAGGCTTGGTCCCCATAAGTCCAGGAGGCTGTTTTATGAGTTGGGGTGCTAAAATGCTTCACTATCACTGACTGTGAGGTTGTGCTTTACACCCGAATGATGGTAATCTCTGAATTACTTACACTTTATTAGTTTAAAATGCAGTGTAGTTGTTTAGCGTGGCATATGACAGTACATGCAAGGCTGCACAAATGAATTGCTCAGATTATGACAGTCAAACAACAATAAAACAATTGAACAACCATAAAACGTCATGGATTTTTTCAAGTTTAGACAAGTTAAGCAGTGTTTATTGTTGTTTAAGCCACATACACACTGCACTGTGGAACCAAAACACAGTCTTCAAGACCACAAGGTTCCTCCAGGACCACAACATTCCTCCAAAAACACATTATTGTAACGTTCTCAGACAAGGACAAGGCATTTTTAATGCAAAGGGGTGTTTATTTGGGCTGTTGTCGGCCACAACCCACGCCATACACACCCCGACTTATGAGAGAACCGCACTTGAACCAGTGAGGCACTCTTCTGGATCCCCCCTCTCCCTGTTCCCCTACATACACACACATGGGGCGGAACCTCCTCTCATATATCTTGAACAACCCATAACAGTTTGAAACGCAAAAAGGAATAATGTGAAGGAACTTTCACATTAAACACATTGTGATCCACAACACAATTACATTCTGAACACGTTACATTATCCTCCAAAAAACCATCATGGAAGTTAAGTGAAGTCAAGTTTGTGTTTATTGTTGTTTAAGCCACAAACACAGTACACAGTGGAACCAAGACCATTCCTCCAGGACCACAACATTCCTCCAGGACCACAACAAGATAACAATGTTCATCCAGGTTCATGGTGCAACACAAAGAACAAAAACAGAAACAACACAATAACTCACAAGTGCAGGACAGGACTGTGCAGAGTGCAAAGAGAGAGAGAGAGAGCCAGGGAAACACAAAAGCAACAACACATGTCCTGTAAATTATTGTACTGCTTCTGATTTTTACCTCTCTCTCACAGTACTGTCCTTCCCAGACATAGTCTTGTGTTGTTTCTGTTTTTGTTCTTTCTGTTGCACTGTGGACATGGAGGAACAGTGTGGTGTACAGTGTACTAGTGGACTGAAAAAGGCAACATATAGTACAGTAGTACAGTAAGAGTTGCAGTGACAACTCTAATGTGAGTAAAGCATTTTATGCATATGCAATGCTAGAATGCATGTGCAATGAGCTAACTGATATGTGATAATAAATAAATATGTGTGGTTTCAAGGCTGTGAGCGATATAAAGGTTGCAGTGTCGTTCTTGCCTCTGACTCAGCAGCGGAAGCGCAGTGTGAGTGTGTGTGTGTGTGTGTGTGTCAGAGCGTGGCATGAAGGGCCGCTGGCAGGCAGCTTCCTGTGGGGACGGCCTGTTTACCCCGTCCCTCTCTGCCTCCGGCAACACTCCGCTGTTTGTTTTAATCACCACTCTATTTGCCAAAGCCCCTTTTTCCGAAGAGATGTGAATGTTTTTCTTAGTGACGAAGGCGAGGCACAGCAGGGATAGACAGTGTGCCTTGCAGTATTTCCTAATTTATCTAGTCCAGAATTTTTTTTTTCCTAAAAGACCTGCAACCTTGGAGACTTACTGAGGGTTAGAGTCATGTGATACATTGTCAGTACCCATATTTAATATTAAATATATACCAATATTTTTTGGTATTGATAGACAGCAAAGACTTTTCAACTTTTTTTTCTAAACACCCAACAACTAAATAAATAATACATTTCCGTTGTGTTTGTCCAGTTAAAATAAGTGATGTTCCTTTTGGTCTGAGTAGAACAGAAAAAAACAACATAGAGCACCAGTACTGATGAAATATGTATTTTTTCAACACTTTCGTAACAAATGTTCCTAAAGAGTTCTTTGTAGCGATGCACAGGAACATTAAAGAGTTATTAAAGAACTATTTTTGTAAATAAGATGTTTGAAAAGAATCTCTCCATAATGTAAAGGTTTTTGTCAACTAAACCTGAACTTATGTTTAAGCCAAGATTCATTCAGTCTT
>JBBPCW010000001.1:10839141-10851641 GCA_037974425.1 Phenacogrammus interruptus
GTGTGTGTGTGTGTGTGTGTGTGTGTGTGTGTGTGTGTGTGTGTGTGTGTGTGTGTGTGTGTGTGTGTGTGAGCGTGCGTGCATGTACGTGTGTGTGTGTGTGTGTGCGCGTGTGTGTTTGTGCGCAAATGGCTCTAGGCTGCCATGTGTCCTTATTCTACGCTGAAGATACACATTGAAGCGGAAGCTGATGAAAAGGCCTGCTCTACTCTGTGTGTGTCCAGGCTCCCGCTATGCCACTGTATGTGTGTTTGTATGCGTGTAAGTGTGTGTGTGTGTGTGTGTGTGTGTGTGTGTGTGTGTGTGTGCAGGCGTGTGTGTGCATGTGTGTGTGTGTGTGTGTCAGTGTCAGCTCAGGGACTTCAGGTCTCTGACATATAGGCTTGCAGCCCAGCATGAACAAGCTCTTCTCCCACAGACTCTCTCACCCTCTCTCTCTCTCTCTCTCTCTGTCTCTCTCTCTTTCTCTATCCCTCTCGCTCTCTCTCAACTGGGAATCACCTAGCCTTGCCAGCCAAATCACTGACGTAGCAACAGTCTCCAACAGTCTGCCTGCCCATATGCCCAAAGCCTGTCGCTAACATTCGATCTGACAGGACCAGTAAAGTGCCACTTTATGTGTCGTTTCCAATCTTGGCGACAACATGACCAATATTTTCTGCATTTATATGTTTATTCTGGAGACTGTGCATGTGCCCTCTGTGCCCTTGCACATCCTTGTTATTGTTCAGACGAGGCTTTGGCTCAAGCTATGCTAAACGTGCTCTTGTTATCACACAGAATCATTTGGATTAAACGCTTTCTGGCGCGCTAAATCCTCCTTGTGTTCTCTTTCGTATCTCTCCTTCCCTGTCTGTTGTTTCTCCTCCACCGCCTCTCGCCACACATCAAGTGAAATCATTATAATTCTGGTCAGTTCGTATAAGTCAAGAAGGTTTATTGTCATTGCAACCATACACATACACACACATATTCATATACTGTAACAGTAGACTGTTAGAATATTATTTCAGAATATTTTTCCAGTATTATTCCATTGGCTGTTATTTTTTCTTGTTTCCAGTAATTATGCTTGAAACTACTTATGTGATGTTTTGCTAGATATGGTTTAAAACAAATGTAAAACACCTTGAAATGAGTTTTAAAATCTCATGACATTCTTGCAGCTATTACAAAATGAGAATTATAGAAAGTAGCTGCATTTTAGGTGATTTCACTTGCCAAACACATTCACTGTCACTCCTCTCCTTGCCTGCCTCTCTTCATGTCTGTCCTTCTTGCTTCTCTCTCTCTCTCTCTCTCTCTCTCTCTCTCTCTCCTATCTGGCTGCCTCAGTGGTGGCTCCTCTAATCCCCTGTGCTCCGGTGGTGTGGCACACACTGCCCCTCATGGCTCCACAGATGCCTTCTGTCTGCGGGGCGACTTCCTGCGCAGGTGTGCCATGGGGCAGGGGCTGTGTGGGGTGCCGTGTGGGCATGCCAGGCTGGGCCAGGGGCCCCTGAAGCTTCCCCGTCCTGCTCCTAGAGCCCCCCAACCAGTCAAAGCAGTCCAGATGCTGCTTCACATTACTGTCTGCCTCCATCCACATCCGCTTTCTGCTGACTTGATCGGATTTTTGATAGTTGTACTTTTCCCCGTCACTTGGCATCTCTTAATCAATGTTAATTGGCCCCAATTAGCATATGTTAATTAATGATATTTACTTCAAATTAAAGGTATGAATGGTCCCAGAGGGTTTCCTGTTCATCTAATTAGAACCAATTAGCTGCAATTAACACGTGTAAATGAGACGCTATTGAGTCCAAAACAAACAGTGTGTAGCCTGCCCGATTCCCATGCAGTTTAACCTGGGCCGTGTGTGTGTGTGTGAGTGTGTGTGGTGGAGTGGCATGAGCCTCTCCGCCACACACTCACTCACACACATACACACTAGCTTTAGCGCTGAGGGCAAGTTGGCCAGGATTTTGTGCTCTGCCATCTGACTCTTCTCGGCAGCTTGCGTTTGTTTCCATAGCATTTCGTGTAACACTTAGACCTTTACATGACTTGCCACATATACCATATGTGGATTTTGCTCACATTTTTGGATTCATGGGCAAAGTACACTGTTTTATTTTGGTCATTTTTCTCTTGCTATACACGTCTCAAGACTACTGCTTCATATTTTGCTTCCAAAGAATCAGACTTTCTTGTATTTTTAAGTCTCGAAAGAAACAGTTCTCAAGGATTCCTGAATGTTCATTTGTCACATACACAATTCTACACCTACAATTTGCAGTGATATTTAACCCTGAATTGCTCCTGAGACTAGAAATAACTAGACAATAGGACATAGAATAAAAAATTGAATAATAGAATGAATTGACAAATATATATATACATACATTTACACAACACATATGGTGATTAGTATACTGATGGTGCTTAATACACCTTTATTTAGGCATCTTGAATCTTTATACTTTGCAGCCTAATGTAGTAAAATATTTGTTCCCATTTCTTTCATTAAATTCATTTGACAGACAGAAAAATATTATTTTTGCACCAACAAGCAAATTATAAAGAAATGAGGAGCTCAGGACTATTGGACAGTACTGTATGAAAAATCACCAACCGTGTTCAACAAAATGACCAATAATTCTAAGATTCCCAAGTATCCTTTGCTTTTAAACAAGGCGCAAACAAGTAATTACAAAACACAGTATGAGGGTTCCTGGGTACATTTTATTATATGAGTGTTTTTTCTTGTAATATGCTGTAAATAAAAAGAAATATGACACTTACACACGATGACGCTTTTCCATTACAAATTATTTTTCTCCAGAGATCCATCTCCTACCACCCTTCCCCTCCCTCCGCCATTTATTTCATGCTAAGGTACACAGAAGAGGAACCAATAAGCAGTAACAAGTTGACATCAATAACTTCAAAACATCTCCATTTCTGAATAGGTACAGATTATTTCATTTGATTTTCCCCCTCCTACATTTGAGGGGCTGAATAAATGGGGGGAAAGCCTTTTTTAAATCCAGGTTGAGAGCAAGCGTTCTAATCTGAGTTTGCAGTTTTGGCGAGTGTTGACAGCAATCTGGCCCTGCGTGGTCTGGTAGTGCTGCATTAGTTTCCAGGTTTTACAGTGGGAATGGAGAGCGCCTCAGATACTTACCATTGTAACAATTGCGGGGTTTCTGAGCTCGGTGGCTGGGGAAGAAGCCGCTTTGTTCAGTGATAAGAGAAGAGGGAAATACACGCACAGAAAAGGCAATCCAAGGGGCTGAACAAATCTGCGAGCGGTATTATGGGATGGTAAACACGTCTGTGGGTAAGAGGCAGCGGATTTGCTGCTCCTTATTTTTGGGGACGTGCTGAATTTGAAGAGGAGCACAAAGGGTGGAGGGGAGGAGAGGCAGAGCCCCGCCGGGACGGAGAAGAAGACTCGAGCAGGAGAATGAATTAAAAGGGCAAAAGAGGAGGAGATGGAGGAGAATTATTGCATAGAAACTTCGAAAGGGTTTCGAAATAGGGTGACCATTTCTCACAAGGGGCCAGATCATTAAGACACACTTTGCCCCTTTGTCGCCTGAGTAAACATATCCAGGCTTTGCCAGACTGGCTTACATTGATCTTTATATCACCCTGGACTCTTAGACATACAGGCAGATTTATTATTTTATCTTGTCTTATTTCAGATGTCAAATTTCAAAGCAACCCACTTACATCAGACTGTAGAATGCCTTAATACACGTATATTGACTGTGTATTATGCATTTCATTCTTGTCCTAAAGTAATTGTTGCTTTACTTTTGCCTTTGAAGACACACAAACAGCAAAATATATTTTACATGAATACATTTATCCTGTGCAAAATAGAGGGAGATCCACACCTGCATGCAAACATATGGGCAAATGATGTGATTTTCCCAAGTGATTTTCCCATATGTAAATTGTTATTTATGGAGAACACATTGTTGGCTATTTTAGTGCACAATCAGTGTTTGTTGAATGTATTATGTTGTAAAAACATGTTTATTTTTTTCAGTATAAGCAATTTCTAATAAATAGAAACTTTGCTATAAATTACCCCCTGTACAGAATAAGTATTTATTTCACTCATCATCACTTGACACATTTTTTATCCCCTTAGCATGACCAAAATGGCAAACATTTCAAAAATGACTTACTAAAGCAGAATAATGCATGTTTCTCATTTATTGAAAGGCTCTGCAGAATATCAGTGCATCAAATGCATGCAGCAACACTGGTATGATTTACGTTCAGCATTTCCTTTCCACATCATAATTAAACTGATTCCGTAAATTTAGGTGCAGCAAAGAAATGCAGGAACATTATTTACATCCTGTGTACTTCATTTCTGCAAGAAGAGATGAAAAATTATTATACAGTAAACAGCACATTGTTGTATAAGTTCATAAATCTCAGCACCTGCAACCAACAAAGCAGTGATGTGACTTCTTTTCACAGTACTTTGCAAACATCTTAAGGCACCCTTCATTTCTTTACATTTGGCTTCATCTTTATTGTCTACCTGTCAGACTGTCTTATCTTTGAAATAGAATAAGTAACTTCAATTAAAGAAATGTTTTTATGTGCAATGTGCCTAAAGATATAAGGTGCACAGATAAAAATGTTCCAAACACTCAGCATTCAGCACCACGAGTATACTGATCACCTGATCATCTGGAATCATCCTCACTGGTTCAGGCCTTATGTTAGATGTGTTTTGTTATGCTTGAATGATTCATGGACTGAAAATAAGGGTCTTTTTGTCCTTCATAAAGCCTAGTGAACTGTTCCTCAAGACTGCATTAAAAATTCAAGAAATTCAGGATCTCTGAAAGCAAAATCTGAAGAAATGAGGGGTGTTTCAAGATTGTTGCACAGTACTGTAGTTTACCAGGCTACTCGGTTTAAGGCATATTGCAGTTCTTTGCTAGTGTGTGTATGTGTGTGTGCTCCCCCTGGCTCCTTGCTAATGTTCTCTGTGTCTCAGCCTTAAGGAGACTGAACTCTCACCCCTCCCCGCTGCTGCTGTGCGGAGATAAAACTTTCCGCTTCTCCTCCCCTTTCCAATTTTTTTTTCCCTTTCCATCCAAGAATTATGCGAGGAAGTCGATAACAGCAGCACAATCAGCTTTTACACAGAGGATTGGGCTCAGGTGAATAGCATGTCCCTTCTCTCAGAGCTGACGCTCAGACTGCACACCTGTGGGTCTGTGGAGAACCCACTTCATCCTATTGTGAACACGACCAGTGGAGAAGAAATATCCTATCAGGGAAGCTTTTGTCTGTGTGGTGGTACAGGCTGGAGAGAAGCTTTGGGTCTGTGTCTGCCATTGCTATGAGGTGAAGTATCTCAATTATATTGCCTTGTGCACAAGGTGGTTCTCAGGCACGCTATCCACACACGATCAGCTGAAGTTCTGTTCTTGGTTCTACATTACTGTTTATTGATAATGACACACCCGACCCTCTGTCTACTTCACATGTAGCAAGAGCAGATTATTAAAGTCACAGAACTGTTTTCTGCTGTAGCTGCAATAAACAGGATTCCTCAGAAATCATTTAATAGCATATTTTATGCTATTAGTTTATTTGGTATAGTTTTTGTGTTTACCTATGCAGTTAAATGCTTCTGTTCAAATTTATGAAATTTAGCACTGTGCAAAAGCCCCCCATTTCTTCATATCTGCTTCCAAAGAGCCAGACTTTCTTGTGTGTTTAATGCAGTCCTGAAGGACTTTCAAAGTCATTTCAGTGCAGTCTCTGAAGCTGACCAGTTTCAAATGATTGTTTTTTTTTTTGTTTAGCCACACAGTGACCTACGTATGAATCACTCAAGCATAACAAATAACTTAAGTCCTGAACCAGTGAAGAAACAGGTGTAGATGATTCCAGATGACCAGGCCATGATCAGTATACTGGTGGTGCTGAATGCTGAGCGGTTGGAATTCCTTTATCTAGGAACGTTGTATCTTTAGACACTTCGCAGCCTGTCTCAGTAAAACATTTGTTCCCATTTCTTTCATTATAATCATCCCTATATTCTAAAAATAAGACAGCTTGACAGGCAGTAAATTCTATTTTTGCACCAAGATGTTGATTCAAAGAAAAATGTAAAGAAACAAGCAGTCCCTCAAGACATTTACACAGTATATATATATCTTATTTACATCATCCACACAATATGATGTAATTGGGTGAGGCAGGGGCTCAGAAATGCCCCCTTAACAGACCAGAGACCTTGACTGGCCATGCGGTCCGTTCAAAAGAGCCATAATTTCTTGCAAATTTTAGCATAACAAACAGCTCCATAAATTGTTCAAAGAACAGACAGAAAACATTGGGACCGTCTTTACACCTTCATTTTGATTCTTATCCGCTTTGCTTTGATCAATTGTTTCACTGTTGGTAAAGTTTATCGTTTTCTTTTCTCCAGAAAAATTAAAAAAGATTTCCCCCAGCTCTCTTAGGATCTTTCCCGGAACCCCTTAACTCATGCATTTTAGAACAGCCTCATACTTGAGAAACCAGGAGGATCTTCTGTATATTCACGGCCAGATGATTTGGATAATCCGTGTTCAAATGCAGCCCTTGTACTCTGGGATTTAAACGATATTGTATAGAAATGAGATTTCAGATTTAAAAGCATCTAAAACCTGATTTAATCTGTGCTTAATTAATCTGGTTCTCCTCACCCAGAAGCCACAGTATTACTTTTCTCAGAACCCTTTTATTTATTCAGCCCAAATGAAAAATTCTATGCACAATGCACCCATTACAATATGAAGAAACCCAGGTAGAGGAATACATTGGAGGTGATGGTCCCCCTGTGTACAGAGAAGAGCCTGATTCATGGAGATTCACCAACACCATGGCAACTGTAACTGTCTGTCTTTCTTTCTAAAGCAGATATACAGTTATCAAGAAGCAGAGGTGGGATTTATTTTACAAACTAATGCATACACATGAGGAGAGCCCTGAAGGCCACCTCTGCAGGTTTTTGGAGATGGTTGGGGAACCATGAGTGCGATCAACCTGCGATGCGATGATAAGGGGATTCCTGAAGGCATGATTAGATCTGGGACATGTTTGTCTTCCAGTAACAGGGATTACATGATTTATTAGAGAGCCAGTCTTCCAGCAGTATTTGGATGTTAATTCCCACCCACACCCTGAGGGTGAAGAACACATTCCAGGGGAGAAAATGTTAAGAACTGGTAGGTTTGTGAATCCACCAGTATTCTGTTACATATATTATAGTGATCTAATAATGCATAAAT
Source organism: Phenacogrammus interruptus (assembly GCA_037974425.1). NCBI lineage: Eukaryota > Metazoa > Chordata > Actinopteri > Characiformes > Alestidae > Phenacogrammus > Phenacogrammus interruptus. The sequence goes on from JBBPCW010000001.1 coordinate 10,846,443, forward strand.
CTAATATTGCACAGATTTTCAAAGTATGCTTTGTGCTGCAATTATCATTAGGCATTCTCTCATCACATCCAACATTTCATATTTATTGAAAAACTGGAACGTTGTCTTTTTACTGTATTTTTGTACTGAGCACACTGTCCTGAAATGTCATTCTGGCCTAATTGTGAAAAGTCATAATTTTTCATTAGATAACAATCTCTCTCTATCCCCTAACAGTTTTTGTTACTGTCCCTTTAAGACTGTTATATGTTAATGAGGTCTGATTTGACTGGCAGCCCTGTACTGTGCATTACTCTTAGCTGAAACATCTTTACAACTTCAAGTAGGTTAACACATATATGGGTTGGTTTGTGGGACCTCACAAAAATAGCACACTGATTTTGAAGCAAAATTCACATATGAGAACCTTGTTGACTAGAAAGTAAAAGGTTTGGTTTGAAGTGTCAACAACCTTAATTAAATGAAAAAATGATTTTCCATGCTATAGGCAGTTTAACAAAATTGGAGTAAAAAGCACCCACTGTAAAACAATGTTATGCAAAATACACCACAAGAAGCGTTCACACTGAGACCCCTTTATTTTCAACAACTGCTTATTTATTATCATACAATGGGAACAGGTGACTTCCTATTTTATCTTCTGGTGGCAAGAGAAGTGTATTTTACATGTAATTCCTCTAGCTTTACAGGCATGTCTGCTAAAAGAGCTTTTTCAGACCGCTGCTTGTTCTAGTATTTCAAACAATTGAGAATCGCCTCTCCACATTTGGAAAACTCTGATCTGTACTCGTCTTTCATTGTGGCTGTGGTGATGGGTTCTTTTCTGGAGTGAGGGTTTTTTCTATTTGAGGTTGATGCCTGCTCCAGTGGTCTCTGCCATCTGGACCTCTCAGAGCCAGGAAGGGGTCGAGGTGGGTGCTGTTCCCATGGCCCTGACCGCCTGTAAGCATGCCAGTGTGTTAATTTACAGCCGGCACCCTCCTGCCCAACTCTGCCAGAACCTCAAGGGTGTGAAGATGCCAGTGGCATGCTTCACTGAAGACAAATCAGGCCCCATTCCCTCATAAAACACCCTGAGGTCATGACCTCCTCACCTTTTCAACTCCTCACTACTGCGCAGGTGCCTCCTCCACGGCCCTGAGCGCCTCCCCGTGGTGCGCACCTGATGGTCCACTCATCCACAAGCACTCAGGGGGAAAGGAAACAAGGTGTCTATCTCTGTACACACAGCTATTTGCATGCCCTCCCCCTGTTCCTGCTCTGGGAACACAGCAGGAGACCATGAGTGGCTCCGGCCTGCGAGTAGCTATAGCTTTCTAGCCATCGCAACATATCCAGCACAGCACTGCACAGCGGATAGGATTGCAGGGCACCGCTTCATTCAGCTAATGCCTCCAGAGCTGCAGGAGGTCGGCAGAACGGCATGTTTGTCAAACACGCCAGGCAGTGTCCTCGCTTCGGTGTCCCGCTGAAAAATAAACACATCGATTTTTCAGCCACCCATCTCCATTCTTGTGGAGCTGCAACAGCATATGGAATTTTCAAGAGTTCAACTTTAATCGAGCCCGTTTCTGAGCTCAGCGACTCACGGTGATGTTTGGGGTGCATGATATATTGTTTAAATTGAGAAGTGTGCCTTTGTAATACTAATATATCTAGAGCCTTAAAATGTAAACAAGTCCTCTAACAGTTCACTATGTTTTTATTGCACATCCTGACCTTACCATGCATTTTTCCAATCAGGAAAGGTATTTTAACAAAAATAACTAAACACAGGTCTAATCATAAGACATAATTTGAATTTACTGTTAGGAGGGACAAACTACTTTGGTGTAGTGGTTAAAAATATTCAAGATTCAAGACAGCATATATATACAAAATGACCCCCTGAGTCAAATCACAAGACATTTAAGTTAAAGAGAAATTTGTGAAGGCTAATCTAATATAATACAATATAAAGAAAAAATATTCCACATTAGCAACTACATAGAAACAGAAGCAAGAAGAAGCATTATCACATCGTCTCCTTGGGCTTCCCTGATCACAGGTGCATTAGAAACAATGACCATTTTGCATTGCATGGGAACATGCAGGACTGCAAATCTAAGTGGTTGGATTTGGTGGATCTTTGTTGACCTTATGGGAGCAAATGTAGAAGATGATTAGCCGTTCTTAAATGGGAGTGTTGGTCTAGGACTCATGGCCAAAGCCAGTGCCATGGCTCACACTTCCACCAACAGAGTAGTAATTTTGGTTGTATCATGTTCTCCGAGGTGCCAGCCACAGCTCATAATCCACTCCCTGAAATAAATGTTCCCATTAAATTAAAATGTTGCCTATACAGAGTTAATGAATTGAAAATGATGGTTTGAATCTTGCGAAAAAAATTTTTTTTGGAGAGGATCCCAAGCACAAGTCGTGCCGTGTGCAAAATAAGATTATGTGCAGTGCACTATAATGCATGCTTTATTGGCCCAAACAGTGTCAAGCGAAACCTCCGATAAAATGTGTGCTTATTTATATGCAGTTATTCAGGTATGCAATAAATTCCAATTACTTCTTTAGATTTCTGCTTAACATGGGGGTGGGAGTTTGGGAGTATGACAGGGAGGCTCTTTGTTTTGAGCAGCAATTGTAAATCTCTTTAACTCTTTGTCTGTTGACAGTGGTGCACAAGTCCTGCAGTATTGCCAGAGGAAAATGTGTTTATCTAGTCAGCTGATGAGATAACACAGCCAGCATGGAAAATAAGCAGAGCGCATATGAAAATTTAGACATGTTCATGCAGGCATGTGTGCAAGCATGTGGTCATGCTTTTAGGTTTATGTACAAACTAAATGGAGAATGATATAAAGGCTGAAAATGTGAGGACCTTTAGGTGGTCCCTATGAGGACATTGTGCTATTATCAAAAATACTGCATAATTAAAAAATGTGAAAGAGCTACATTATCCCTTTTTAATTATTAAGGTTAACCTACAGTGAATACAGACTTGTCTTAATCGTTATTGTTTAATAAATGCTATAAATGATTCAGTAACTACACTAAGAGATCTTTGGAGCAGTTCCAAAGAGCAACCACTTTTGATTCCCTAAAGAACAGAGTGAAGCATCTATTTTATACCACTTTATGTATAGGAATGTCAATGTACGCCAAGATCCATTTACGGAATTCGCTTTTAGGATCGTGATATAAATTATTTTGTAATGATTAGATTATACAGGTTATGTGGAGGCCCAAGCACAGACTCTGCACTAAGTTAGCGGTGGGCATAACAGTTTCATGTGCTTTCAATGATGCTTGGCAAGTCAATGGAAACCCCACACAAGGTAAGGAATACAAGTGTACGAAAGAGAGAAGGAGAAGGAGAGCGAGTGAGCGAGAGAAGGGGGGAACATCACGCATTTATATCCCCGTGCTCAGTGGCAGCCCTGGCTCCCAGTGGCCCTAAATCCCAGCCCCTCTCCCCTGACGTGCAGCATGCTGGGCTGGGCGCACACTGCCTATGCATTAGCCATCCATTCCGGCTGCCTGACACCTCTTCAACATAAACCCGTACGGCCGAGGTAAAATATCTCTCTCCCGGCGAAAATAAAGCTTTGTCTCCCTCCTGATCTATAGGATATAAAATAAAGCCACAGCTTTGATGGTGGCTTTACCTTATGCACAGCTTGCTTTTTGTGCACACAAAAGGCAATGAAGATGAATGAGACGGGCCTGTCTCCCCTCCTCCTCTTCCTCTGCTCCCTCACACTTCTGCAGGAGAAGTTGGTCAGGGCAGCTTTATTATTGATCAGAAGCAGTCGATTGTCATTGGGAATTTCTCTCAGATCCATTCGCCTTTACTTGGATTAATACCGTCAACACTGTTATGGCTAGTTTTGAACTATTGGAGAATGTAGTGTGTTGTGGACTTCAGCTGTGAGTGTATTTGGGCTGACCAAGTGTAGTTAATCTTTGCTTGCCTTGGAAACTACATGCTTTGAATATAGATGTGAATCTAGAATAAATATAAACGTAATATAGAATAAATATAAATGTAATAATGAACTTTAAAATATAAGTGGTTAAAATTAAGGCCTTTTGCATTTTATCCAGCAAAAAAAGCAATGATGGAAAATTGCTCAAATTATCTTTGGTGTTTTTCTCAGACTAATTTTAGTTATCAGTAATTTTACAAGTCATCTGATACCATAATCTTTCCCCTCTACTCTCCCAAATATCTGAACTGAAATTCATCTATCCTGCCCACTACATTTCCAAACACCACCCGTCATCAATAGTCACATATTGTCACCACAAACCACATTGTACAGAACATTATTCCAAAAACTGCCCTATTTATGTGTTTTTTCCACAAGTTTCATCTTCACAGTTTTACTGTTCATCCATGCTTTAATATTGCCCTTTAACTTATCTCTTCTAATATTTATCATATTAAGTTTATTCCTAGTACTTTTATGCTAATTACACGCCTATTGTTATTTTCTATGTGTCCACATAGGGAGAAACCGACAATGTTGACTTTGACTATATGATATTCAGATTTTATCAAACTAAACAAATAAATCATGACGCATTGAGGCTAAAAACAAATGAGTTTGACCCAAGCATGGACTTTTGGAACGAACAGTAGATAGAGTAGGCCGGCTGCACCTTGCTTTGGGCCTGAAGCAGCAGCATTGCCCACTGCATAGGCGATAATATCTCACAGGGAGGCCTTATCACCACACATTATCCTCTAATCATTAGTGATCCTGGCCCTTTCACCCCAGCTGCAGAATAAGCGCAGGGAACCATTAATCTAAACTCGAGCTCGACTGCTCGTTTCCATTCCTGCCCAACGGGGAATAATATAATAATAGGCCTGTTTCATCAGCGGGGCCTGGGTATCTCTAATGGGATGATGGGGTAGACTGGAAAGTTTTTATACCCACCTCACCCATCATAACTATAAAATCTCTGTTAAAGCTGTTCAGTTTGGCTGTGTAGGTGTAAGTTGTAGTGACTGTTTGGCCAGGTTTGCAGTGTATGACATGAAATATTGTTAGTTATTTTAGCTATTAAGCATAGCTGGGAGTTATACAGGGCCTGTAACTTGGAAAAGCTACATTTCCTACCTTTTTAATAAAAGAAGTCAAATAAACCATTTCAACTAATATTTACCAAATATAACAGTATGTATATTAAACTGCAAAA
>JBBPCW010000001.1:10855883-10866092 GCA_037974425.1 Phenacogrammus interruptus
GTGTGTGTGTGTGTGTGTGTGTTTGTGTGTGTGTGTGTGTGTGTGTGTGTGTGTGTGTGTGTGTGTGAGTGTGTGTGGAACTGTAAACTTTTGAGCCTCCTTGTCTCTCGCCGCACAAAAGACCAAAGGCAACTCGCGGTTTGTGTTGATTCACTCACACGTGGAGTGACGACGAGACAAAGTTGAGGCACGTGCACCTCCGGGGGGCTTTATTTACAGCCAGACAAGATTCACGGGTTTATAATAGACTCATATAACGATTATTAACTATTGACTTAATTGGGACGCAGAACAAGAAGGCAGTACCACTAAACATTTTCCTAATAATAATAATTATAATAATAAAAATAATAGTAATAGTAGTAGTAATAATAATAACACTAATAATAATAATAATAATAATAATAATAATAATAATAATAATAATAATACGACTACTACTACTGCTACTACTACTACTACTACTGCTACTACTACTACTGCTACTACTACTACTACTACTACTGCTACTACTACTGCTACTACTACTACTACTACTACTACTACTAATAATAATAATAATAATAATAATAACAATAATAATAATAATAATAATAATAATAATAATAATAATAATAATAATAACATTAATAATAATAATAATAATAATAGTAGTAGACAAAACTAAACAGTATTAAAGAATGTTGCTTCTACCACCGTTCAACCATAAGTTATTTTCGTTAATTAAAGAAGTAAATGTTAAGACCTTTATAACAATCTAACATCACACGCGTTACAAAATCAACACATTTGCTTTATAAAGAGACATCTAAGGTAGAAATATGACACTATTACGACATCGTTAGGGCATTATTAGAACAGTATTGAGAGATTATTAAGACATTTCAGTTGTACAAAATTTCGTTTTTAAAGATTTGAGGCCTCTAATCATTGTTATGTTGTTATACACTTTCATTATTCATTATTACTATAATAATGATGGATTTACATAAAACCTGATACATACCATCATCCGCGATTCCTCACGCGCCCTCTTCGTCCATATGGAAAATACATATTGATGATCAACATCATGATTAGAATTAAGGAACAAAACAATAAAAGCTGCAAGGCTTGAATGGCGCGACGTCCACCCTCCCTCAAACCGCTCCTGTATTCATTTTCTCCTTCTTTTTCAGTTTTTTGTTTTATGCTCTGATTTTTCTCTCCTTATAAGTAGCAGCGCATGCTCCGGCTGGGTGTCTCGCGCGGACGCGGCGCTTCGGCTTGGGGGTCCAGTCGAGTCGCTCGCTCTCTCGCGCGCGAGGACGACGAGACCGCGGATTGGCCTAGCTCCGCCGTGACGTCACGGGCCGGTGAATAAGGGCGGCTCGCGCGCGTCGGGCACCGCGCAGATCAGATCAGCTCGAGAGGGCCCCACGCGAGACAGAGAGAGAGTGAGAGAGAGGAACAGGACACGCGCAACAACAACAACAACAACAACAACAACATCATCAACACAAAAATAAGAAGAAAGGAAGGAACAAGAAAAAAGACGCGTGGGACTTTACTTGCGTATATTTTTTGGATATTCTTTTTTGTTTCTGCTTGGTCAGGACTCCATGGACCCGTGCGCGAGATTGCGTGTTTCCTCACGCGCCGCCCGAGACCGTCTGCATTAAAGCCTCTTCCTTCAGCATCTAATTTTCTCCTTCTTTTTATTTATTTATTGCTCCAACGACGAAGAACATGCTGCTGTACGTTTAGCTCTCGCCAGGTTGGTGGTGTAACGTCGCCCACGTGCCGCGGGGCTTTTTATTTATTTACGTGTGTGGAGAGAAAGAGAGAGAGAAAAAAGAAAGAGAGACATGACGGACCACTGAGGCTTTTCACGCGTTCTGGCAACTACCTCACACGTGCGAGAATCTCCAGGCCTATTTGTGCAGGAGCACATCTGCCCACATCTGGGCGTTTGAAGTCGCCGCAGCTGTTCCCAAAGACTGTCTGTGAGAGAGTGTGTGTGTGGGAGAGAGAGGTGGTTAGGGGGGGTTGGGGTTTTGCTCGCGTGAGGCTTCTCGTGGAGGACAACAGCGAACACCCCCCGGCGAACTGATCAAGCCCCTCAGAGCTCGAGCTGTAGAGGCGCAGGAGGCGCTCCTGGACACGATGGTCCACTGCGCGGGCTGCGAGCGGCCGATTCTGGACCGGTTCCTGCTGAACGTGCTGGACCGAGCGTGGCACATCAAGTGCGTACAGTGCTGCGAGTGCAAATGCAACCTGACGGAGAAATGCTTCTCTCGGGAGGGGAAGCTCTACTGCAAAAACGACTTTTTTAGGTGAGTGCTAGGCCTGAGGACGGCGCGCGAAGGAATCGAACTGAAACCGGACTATTGGCACCCAGCTGGATGTCCAGCGTTTATCTCTGTGTAGGCCTTTATGGAACTGCCGACTCTGAGTTTCATTTATTACCCAATATTTATTGCAGTGTAGCTTGTTTTGTTATTATGAATTTTTTTTAAATAGCAACATTTCTGCAGAACCAAAGCCGTTTATTATCAACCCTCACGAACATCTTTATATAGAAGCAGACACCATATTTGCTATATTTACTATATTTATTTCGTTCAGAATATGGTCCCGTTGCTCTCTATTAGTAGTGTTTTTAAATTGTTCTTATTGCTATGTTTTAAGTGGACAAAATGCCCAAATAAACTTAATTGGGTCGCCACTGTGGGGGTGCTGAGAGGAGGACTTGTCAGCGTGCTGGAGTCTTTGATTAGCAGAGCCATTAATTAAAAGCTTGTTAATTTGAATTGTCATGCAGACAAGGCATCGTCCACTCTAAAGGAAATCACACTTTGTTTTTAAAGGTGCTCTGTCAGGCTAGGTGTGTGTGTGTACTCGCTTGCTTGCTTGCCGCGTTCCGAGCCAAGATGTGATAAGTGGATTTGAATAGTAAACCACTTTGAGGTGGAAACTGACAGACTGAGAATCAACAACACACACAGCTACTCGTGTGTATTGGGGATGGGCGTCCTGTAGGGATCACAGTTTAGCCTAATTTTTCTTTGGCTGATACGGTTTAAACTGTTTACGTTAAGGCCTACAGTTTTCATTTACCTTTCTGGAGTATTTTCCTTTGGACCTTATTTACCTTATTTACCTCATTGACCTTTATTTACTTTTACATTTTAGCGGTATTTTACAATTTTAGCGATATTTTACAATTTTGGGCGTGAGCAGCATTTTTCTTTTTATTCCTGCGTGTCTACAGTCGCCAAAAATGCTATACATTCGTTTGGGTTGTTCATTTAATGCACATTTTTATTTGTTACGTTTTTTAAATGTGATGGTATTTCGTTTTTCCCCTCATTTTAATAGTTGTAAGTAAGTGTCGTGCTGACCGTGTTGCCCCTGTGTCTCCCCCCACCCCAGGCGCTTCGGCACCAAGTGTGCGGGCTGTGCTCAGGGCATTTCCCCCAACGACCTGGTGCGGAGGGCGCGGAGCAAAGTGTTTCACCTGAACTGCTTCACCTGCATGATGTGCAACAAGCAGCTGTCCACGGGGGAGGAGCTCTACATCATCGACGAGAACAAGTTCGTGTGCAAAGACGATTATTTAAGCAACAGCACGGTGAAGGACACCAACTTGCTTTCGGGTGAGTCCGGCCGGACGAGAGCTCTGTGCTGAGATGGAGTTTTGGGGGTTCACAGCAGTGGACCACGAACCGCAAACTAAATGTTACAAAGTGTGTAATCGCCCAGCTTTCTTTTCCGGACTGAATTTGTCCAACATTTAGTGTTTTACTGTCTCTGTAGGCCACAAATACCCACAAACACCCCCCTACACACACTCTCTCTAAAGTACAGTGTCAGTATTTTTGTCTTTCTTTCTTTCCTTCTTTTTCTTCTTCTTCTTCTTCTTCTTCTTCTTCTTCTTCTTTATATTATTATTATTATTATTATTATTATTATTATTATTATTATTATTATTATTATTGCTATTATTATTATCATTGTGATTATTATTGTTATTATTATTATTATTATTGTTATTATCATTATTATTATTATTATTATCATTATTATTATTATTATTATTATTATTATTATTATTATTATTATTATTACTGATGTATTTATGGACAGCCTTTTTCCTTTTTTTAGTTTTTGTTCTTGTCTAAGTTTACTTATTCATGGCTATCACTGGTGTTATTCTTGTTATTGTTACTATGAATGATCTCTGGTCTGTGTGTTCTCAGTGACGGCGTGCAGTGACCCCAGTCTGTCTCCGGACTCGCAGGACCCACTGCAGGACGATGTGAAAGATTCTGAGATCGCGGCTCTGTCGGATAAAGAGGCTCCGAGTAATGAGACTGATGATCAGAATTTGGGAGGGAAGCGTCGCGGCCCGCGCACCACCATCAAAGCCAAACAGCTCGAGACGCTCAAAGCAGCGTTCGCGGCCACACCCAAGCCCACGCGACACATCCGGGAACAGCTGGCACAGGAGACCGGCCTCAATATGAGGGTCATTCAGGTAAATCAGAGAGAGAAAGAGAGAGAGAGAGAGAGAGAGAGAGAGAGAGAGAGAGAGAGAGAGAGAGAGAGAGAGAGAGAGAGAGAGAGAGGCAGGCTGATGGGGCAGGAATGTGTCTCTCTGCTGTGGCCCAGGAAAAAAGACCTACCTTTGGGGTGAACGTCATGGTGTGTGTGTTTGTGTATGTGTGTGTATAAAGCCATTTTTGCCTTTGTGAGGGTTTATTGTCGGTCTTAATGTCAGCGCGCCTCTCCATCGGATTCGGAGTTATCATTGTTGTTGTTGTCATTATTATTTTCTTTAATTATTATTATTATTATTATTATTATTATTATTAGTAGTAGTAGTAGTAGTAGTAGTTGTAGTAGTAGTAGTAGTAGTAGTAGTAGTAGTAGTAGTAGTAGTAGTAGTAGTGCTATTATTATCCTTGTTATTATTACCGTTTTTATCGTTGTTGTTGCTGCTGCTGTTGTTATTGTTATTGTGATTGTTGTTATTATTGTTATATTGTAGTGTATTGTGCCGAGGAATAATAATACACGTCATAACACCCAATAATAGAACATAATAATGTATATCAGCTGTTTTGCTGACGTCAACAGCCTTAATATTCTATTTTCTATATTTTGCCTAATCTGTTAGGCTTCGTATTTAGACTGATAATTTGAGTTTAGTTTGTTGGCTTGGCTAATGGAGGGTAATGTCTGGCTGGTGGTCGGAGGCTGGCAGCGCGAAGGCATCCCGTTTAGCTCCAGAGAGCCCGCTCTCGGGCAGAGACCTTCCCCCAGCCTGTAGTATATACCCCGATCTGTAATATATACCCTGGTCTCTAGTAATTACACCGGTCTCCAGTAAATACCCTGGTCTGTAATAAATACCCGGTCTGTGGTAAATAACATGGTCTAAAGTGAATTCCCTGGCCTGTGGTAAACACCCCGGTAGTAAGTAGGCTACTTTACTGTTGGCCTGTAAATGAAAGTCTGGAGGTGCTGGAAGGTGAGGGGCGTTTTAGTAGCGAACACTGGAGATGCGCTTCGCTGAATTCAGTATCATATTGAAGAAGAAGCGCAGAGTATAAAGTCTAAATTAATGAATAACCGAATGACCTCGGTCCTGTGGTGGAGGATGCAGGTGTTGTGGGACATCAAGTCATGCGGGGCAGTGCCTAAGATGGTTAAGATGAAAGGAATGAAAAAGTAATTTTTAAGTTATTATTACACTCTCAGTTGGTTTTGAAGCCTCGCCTCGCTTTGCTTACGGAATAATAATTTATCGGCAAAGATCAAATAAATATCACAAAAACAAGTAACAACAGCTGGAATAAACAAGATGCTCTTATAATGGACTTTGTCAGTCCAGAAAGAGATGAAGTGAGTAGAAAAGAGCGTATGTGTTGAGTGTGAAAAGGCAAGCAGAATAAATAATAATTAACAAACGACAAAAACGGAGGGAAGAAATGTAGATGATAAAATAATACAGAGATGGAGGGGTTACGTGTGTGTTTGTGTGTATGTGCGTGTGTGTGGAAGGGGTGGAGGGGGGGCTTCGCTCCTCTTAAGGAGCCTGTTAATGTTAATGGGAGATGTGAAGCCCCCCCTCCAGTTGGGCTAAACGGAGGGTTAAAAGATCATTAGAGCGAGGATGGAGCCTCGCCTGGCTCGCGCTGTAATTGGGAGTGATGTTGCACGTGCAGGAGAGGTGCTGATCTTCTGGATTAAACAAGGAGCTCGGAACACGGAGGGGCTCGATATATTTTTTCTAAATCACTAATACATGAAACATAAAAGAGACTTAAGGTTAATGCTGTTTTGTGCAAACCTCTGTCTCCTTAAGCATGGAGACGCGCGCACAACAATTGCTGCCCATCTTCTTCTTCTTCTTATATTTCTATTTTATTATGTTAAATATAGAGAATGGAATCGAGGACTCAAAATGCGGGATTCACGCGTTGTGTGAGTTTTTTCAGTTAAATGTAGTGTCCAAGCAAAGATAATGATGAAGGTGATGTAAATATACATATACATTTTATTTAAAAAATGTACAAATCCAAATTCAGGGCATAAATGCCTGCCTGAAATTGCATCTATAAATGGATTCGTTAGGAATTGTTAATATCGAAAACGCCCCATGTACATCGCGCGCGAATGTTTATTATATTTCGTTCATTGTGTTGTTAGTTTATTTTTCTAAACCGTGTGTAATGTTTGTAATAAATGTAATTGTTTATGGTTTATAATGTGTTTTTTTCAGGTGTGGTTCCAGAACCGGCGGTCCAAAGAACGGCGCATGAAGCAGCTGAGCGCGCTGGGTGCGCGGAGGCACGCGTTCTTCCGCAGCCCCAGGCGGATGCGTACGCTGGTGGACCGGCTGGAGCCCGGAGAGCTCTTGCCTAACGGACCCTTTTCCTACTACGGAGGTAAGAGATCGGGGAACACCCCACCACCACTGGGTGCTAAGGAGAAACGAGCTTATTTCTGAGGCATTGTTAAAAAGGGCGATAAAAATCAAGATTCAAATGTATTATTTCTCACATACATATTTATACTAATGTATCACGTAGTGAAGCTACAGCTCTAGAAATTAAACCACATTTCCAGCAGTGAAACCTCTAAAAAGTGCTTTGGTTTTCTGAGAATTTTAAGCCTGATCCAGCACTCTGACTAAACTTAGTCTGGCCATTCTGCCGAGCTGCCACCTCTCCTGCCTCCAAACAAGGGTCTACTGCCACTGCATGGCTGTCTAATGCCATTGTAGGGCTATCTAATTCCACTGCATGACTGTCTGATGCCGCTGTAGGGCTTTCTGATGCCACTGTAGGGGTGTCAGATGACACTGCTGCAAGTTAAACGTTTAACTCTTTACCATAATTGAGGTCAGTAGGTTAGCCATTTCCATCAACAGACTTTTTTTAATTCCACTGGCATTTCTCTTTCTCTTATCTTTTGCAGACTTTTCAATATGACTGTTCATTTATTCTTTTGCCTAGATTCGTTTGTTTATTTTTTTTAAATATTTTCTTCTGTGTTGACAGTTTTATAATAAGCAATTATTAATTTCTAGTAAGAATGAAACCTTATTCTGCAAGGTAAAGTAGAATATACTGTCCAAAATATAATTTAAAAAATGTAAAGTGATCTCCTTTTCTTTTTTATCATCACCATTATCATTTATAATTATCCTATTTTTTACTTTTTTATTTATTTGTTTGTTTGGTAGTTTAAAAATTTCTATTTTCTCAGGTAATAAATGTTTGTTTATTTATTTATTTATTTATTTATTTAAAATTTTTTTTCAATTACCATGCGCTTCAGCTGGGAGCTGAATTCTGAAGGTGAAATCACTGATGAAGTTCTCCTCCTACTAATTAATTTTCTCGCCAGGCTTGTTCTCCCCACCCAGCTTCATTTTTTAAAATGATGTGTAACATGCTCTGTGACTAACGTAGCACTGAGCCCTTGTTCCACGAAACAGGCTACATTTTCAGTGATTTTCTTCGTCTTCTTTAAAGTACGACTTGAACGGTTATGTGTCTGAATGTAAGTCTGGTGTTTCCCTTTTGACTGGCAGATTATCAGAGCGAGTACTACGGACCTGGAGGCAACTATGACTTCTTTCCTCAGGGCCCACCGTCCTCGCAGGCCCAGACCCCAGTGGATCTCCCCTTTGTCCCTTCGTCGGGACCCACTGGAACCCCTCTAGGGGGCATGGACCATCCAATTCCTGGACATCACCCGTCCAGTGAAGTACAGCGCTTTTCAGACATCATGTCCCACCACCCGGGGGACTCGCCCAGCCCGGAGCCCGGCATCCCTGGACCCCTGCACAGTATGTCCTCTGACGTGTTCGGTCCCAGCCCATCTTTTACCTCACTGTCCCTCAATGGAAGTGGATATAGCAACCACCTCTCTCACCCCCCATCAGAAATGAACGAGGCCACGGTCTGGTAGCTTTCTGAAGGTGGACGTTTCTCCAGAGGAACATTAAGGGACAACAACATCAACATGGAAGGGTGGACAAGGGGGGCATAGGACAAAGAACATTTTCCCGTTCATATGTATTAATTTTGCCCTCATTTTTGTGCTGAGAGTATAAAGAGTTGGAGGACGTCGTAGATGTTTACCTTGATACTTTGTCGGTTTTTTGATTCTTGTTTTTTTTCCTCATCAAAGTCAGAACTCGAGCACACGAAAAGACTGATGGGCACTGTTGACCTAATCGCTGTACGGACTGAGGTGTGAGGGTTTAGCAAAGCAGAACTCCTCCCCACATCGCCCACTCCAACAGCCCAACAGTTAAAATCCTCGCTCTCAAAACAATGATCGCCACATATTAATAGCATTCGCTACCGTCAAAGACTTTCAGCCTCACAAAGAAATGCCCACGGCGGCCCACCTGAACCTTTACCTGCGACCCCAGGAAAGAATCTGAGCCGTCAGACTAATTTATTTATTTGAAAGCTCCTCAGACCTCTTTGCCTTTTAAGGCTCTGCCATATTGACACTTAAACGACCTTCTTTTGACACTAATTATGTTTCTGGAAGCCAGAGAGAAGAAAAAAACTTTTTTCCTCACTCTATCTGGACATATCCTTTTGGGTTTTTTTTTCTTTTCCCAAGAATTCCACCAAATCTGACATTGGCCTTCAAAAGGCAAACAGTAAATGTTGTATGGATTGTGAACCCTTTATTTAACGGGAGAGAACTTGAAAAATGTTGTTAAATGAAGTCTACCTTCTAAAAGAATATTTTAACGAGGGTCTGAAAGGGACTTAGAAACAGTCAACTGTTTACGTAATATATTTAATTCAGGAGTTAAAAAGTTATCAACCATGTTTTAGAACCTCTTGATCCAGATAAAAAAAGTTCCAAGCAACCAACCAAACTTTTGTATGACTTTATTTATATTGTACGAGGAAAAAAGAGTTTGCTGGGGTTGTGGTTCACTGTGCTAGTTTGTACAAGATGTTGTTTACAAAAATGGGGAAAAAAGGAAAAAAATACGAGTTAAGTAGACAGTTGCCAAATAAAAACATAGCACAAATACTGTAAAAGTGCTTTGCACCATTATCTGCAGAACGTGTTGAAACAAAGTGTAAGTGTTAAAAAAACGATAAGAAGTATTTACTTCTTAATTTTTTTTAGTCTGCTGAAAAGAAAAAAAACATTCATAAATTGTTAATATAACATACTTAGACCTACAAGTTTTATTTTTGTGTCTTTAAAAGGAGAATCCAAACTATTGAAAATCGATGGTCAAATGCGCAGCTCGCGGCTGCTGATTTCTTTAAATATCAAATTCTCATGGTATGTCTTTTATTGTTCCAATAAACCTAAGCTTACGTGACCTCCAGTGCATATTAGACCATTCACTGTATAAATACGACATGTTGAACAAATTTGTGAGTTTTTAATAAAACTAGAAAAAATATGAAATTTGGATGCTTAGATGATTTTCCTTGGATTCGTAAATAGTCCAGAACCGTCTGCAGCGCGTGAATGGCTAGTCAGGAATTATTCATTCCTTCTGCTGACACGGACACTGGGCCAGGTTATAGACGTATGCAAAAGTTGGAACATCCCCCAGTCAAAGTTTTGCTGACTTTCTGAAAGAACTACACACACACACACACACACACACACACACACACACACACACACACACACACACACACACACACGTGTGTGTGTGTG
>JBBPCW010000001.1:10870257-10881974 GCA_037974425.1 Phenacogrammus interruptus
GTGTGTGTGTGTGTGTGTGTGTGTGTGTGTGTGTGTGTGTGTGTGTGTGTGTGTGTGTGTGTGTGTGTGTGATTTAGATTGTTATATGTGGTAACATTTACCAGGAGAGTATATGAGTTCATTTCTAACAATAACACTCGTGCAAATTGTCTGAGAAATTACTGTGGTGACACATGACCCTTAATATAACTGCATATAAAATATTAAAATAAGTTTCTTAAACTATAATTGATTTTCAGAATCAGAGAGTATTCTAACTGAAGCCAAAACGTATCACATCCTCACACATAATCAGATCAGGATTGGATATAAAAGTAAACGCAATATTTCTTCATTTCTTGAATAGATACAAATCAATCATTTTGTATGACATTACTCTGGTCTTCACTGTAATCAGTCTTTATTTCTTTTTGTTTGTTGCTTTTGCATTTAATGAACCCATCAATGTTTATTTATTTGTTTGCATTTCTATCTTTTTAGAACATGAAACTAGGGTGTGTATGTGTTCATTAAAGAGCTTTTGCAGGCTAGTGATGAAACATTTTCAGCCACACAGAAAAATATAATCTGTTTTTTCTAATTTAGACACACATACACACACATTTGTGTGACCTACCAAAATGTTATTTGGGTGACACACTTTTAGCTCCTATATTATCAGTTTCTGTTCCACGGAGACATCTGTTCTCTTACAAGGGACACTGTGCTGATGAAACTGAGACTCATCTTCCTTCAAACGGAGTACATGGACCGCCCCCCCCCACCCCATATCCAGCAGGCTATTTTAAGTACCTTAATGTTTTTATTTATCATTTATAATAGATTAATGTTTTGCACTGTGATGCTCTAGATGCTTTATATAAAGGATGTACGTATATAGAATGTAGTTTTTCAGTTTATGTTTAGGAAAACATATTTGTAAAATATCCATGAAATATAGTTTGTAGGGTCTTGAAGCAGAATGTGATCCCTGCTTATCCGTAAAAGTGACTTTGTTGCCGTGTTAGTGCACCAGAGCTCTCTGGAATGCTGTTAATTACTAAAATCCATGTTTATCCTAATAGGGACGCACTTGGATTAAGAGTAAGATTTACTGCTCATTGCTAATTAATTCTAAACTATTAGAGAGTTTGGTGGCTTTTCCAAAAAAACAGCTTTATTTCCATATTTGCTGAATTGCCACAATGGCCGTAAACATTTCAGAGAACTGCGGAGTGGTGGCTGGATCTGTTTACTTTATTGATTGCTAGATTTCATTGTTTTATACCAATAGAGGCACTTTTACATCAAGGCAGAAAACCAGAATACTGGAGATGAAAGGCTGATCTAGTGACGCAGCTGGCTGGGAGATTCTCTGTGATCCTTACAGGCCTTTGCACTGGGCAGAAGTTCGTCCAATGTGAATGCGGCCTATTTCTTGGGAAAACCACCATGGTGAATGTGTTTCACTTTTTTTAAACATTCATTCCAATTAAACCGGCCTTGTGCGAGTGCAGCCAAGCGGCGCTGTTATTCAATTCCATTAAAATGAATGAAGCAGCGGTATGCAACCATGCAGTTAACAGGAATTAAAACTAGAGGCGAGATGACAGATTACAGATGAAATTGAGTGGTGCATGTGGGTGGCTGTGCGTCTTTGTCTTTGTGTTAATACCTGTGTATAGTATAAAGTTTTGAGTCTCTGTGTGTGTGTGTTGGGCCTGCATGCGATTTCTAACTGTGGGCTTTGTGGTCCACTTAAATCTTTTTATTTTTCCAAGAGAGAGAGAGAATGCATATTTGTTGACTATCAGTTGGTTTAGACGTATTGATGAAATGCTGAATAATTTCCCGACAAGAAATACAAAAAAGTGAACCTTTTTACTTTTTACCATATTCATCCTTTTCTCCCTATTTTCATGTGTCCATTCTGAAAGTGATTAGGAACATTCTGACCAGACCATGAACACATTTATGGTCACTCATGTCCAAGAGCTTCATTTATATGCCCAAAACTCAGCCAGTGCACATATTCCACCCCCATGCCTTACACCTCAGTTACCCCCCTCCCCCCAAACATGAAGTAGCCAAGCAGTTAATTAAAAAACAAAAGCTGGAAATAATGAATCAGGTTTGAATCCCCTGGTTTTTACAGACCACATTATGAGGAAGAGTGGGTTAGGAAAATCTGTGAAACATAATTAATGAAAATGGGGTGGGAGAGGCCAGAAAGATGAATGGTGTAAGTTCTACTTGGATAGTTCTTGGTTTTAGCAGTGCTGCTTCAAAAAAGTGTCAGGGTTTGTAAAAGTAAAAGTAAGTCAAAAGAAGACAAGGTCTTGGTTGTGGTACCCAAGGTCACCACACTGTGGCACTGTTTACAACTGAGTTCAATGGACAGGGCAAAGTTAACCCTATTCTGAGAAACTCCAAACTTGGGCCAAAACTCGTTCACAAAAGACTAGGCTAAGAGACAGTACTGTACTGTAAAAAAAAAGTCCTAATTTCTTCATAATTGCTTCCAGAGACCCAGATTTTCTTGTGTTTTTATGTAGTTTTGATTAATAGTTCTCCAGGCCTCATTCCTGAAGGACTTCCAAAGATTTGGTTCACATTTTCAGCCCTTTAACTGTTTTCTTTTGGTTTGTTAGGCACAGTTAAGCCACACAGTCCTAGGTATGAATAATTCAAGCTGAACAAAGCACCTCTAACTTAAGGCCTGAACCAGTGAAGAAACAGGTGCAGAGGATTACAGATGATCAGGTGGTGATCAGTATATTGGTGGTGCTCAATGTTGAATGGTTGGAATACCTTAAGAGAGTTATATCAGGACTTTTGCACAGTATATATGTATTTTATTTATATCTTGACCATCTTGGAAATTATTGTTGAAACACAGAAAAATAAAAATAGATGAAAGGTGGCTCATGAATTTTGTACAGTACTGTTAGTCTCCTCTTTACCACACTGTGCTACCACAACAAAACCATATAAGCATTAGTGCACAATGTTCTACCCTATTTTTAATCTGCTATTTTCTGTTTGTTTATTTCAATTGCAGGCCTCAGAACAGTGAAGAGCCACTCCAAAAGGTGATCATATGTACCAGGAACTTGCTGATTAGGACTGAGGTAGGACTGCACAACACTTGGCCTGTCATGCCAGTCCGAACAGGGAGTGGGGTGGTGCTGATTTTGGCGGCTGTTGAGATGGGCGCGTGCAGTAGAGGAGGCTCAGTTGAAAAGGGCTAATTTAGGAAAAGCATTCAGCCTAGGCTTCATTTACCCCTGCTCCACTACTGTACCGCAAAATGAATGAGTTTTCCTGTCACCCTGGTGTGCTCCCATTACCCAGTCATTTATTTCCATCCTAGAGAATAATGTTTAGATATTATGCATGGAGCCTAACCCAAGAGTGATTGGGAGGAATGGAGTGAGTGAGTGAGTTTTGATGCCATAGTCTTTTGTGTCTCATCAACTGAATGTGTCATCTTTTTCACAGTGGTGAACAGTGATAAAAAATATCATTACAATGTAAAAAAAACACAGAACAGAAAAAGACCTAAATGAAAAGAAAACAATGAGAATGAATGTAATGCATAAAAAATAATAATTGTGCAATAAAAGTATTTGATGTAGAAGGTCAACTTTCTCACATAGTTTAAATACATATACTGTGCATAAAGTGTTGAGCCATCCCTCATTTTTTTCAGAGTATGACAGGCAGAAAATAGATAGAAATGAGGGGTGTATCAAGACTTTTGAATAGAACTGTATATATAAGCTTCATCCATTTTTACAAATACATAAGCCTGGACTGCTTTCTGAAGGGTGCAAATGCAGGCATAGCCAATCAGAATAGAGACTCCCAACATGGAAAACAGGGCTATGAGCCCATGAAGCAATTTAATTTCTAATATTTGTTGCCTTTGTCTTAAAGCTTTTCCTAAATGTGCTCCGCATGTTACTGCACATGTTACCTGGACTGCTTCTGGCTCATAATAGAACATCACTCATCTCTCAGCAGACTGGCGGACATTAGTTGTGCGATTTGGCCTAAATGTGTGAAGCTTTTTTCTTCTTGTATTCTGATGAGTTCTTCTGACAATAGAAAAATACAAGAAGATTTTCACTTCATTTTCTTACCCATCTCTCCTTCTTTCTCATTTTGCAGCCTTCTTTTTTCACTCTCTCCCTCTCTCTCTCTTTTCTTTCTCTGTTCATTCTCTGTTGCTCTCTCATTTTTTCACATCCTCACTCTCCTCCATTCCTCTCATTTTTTCTCATCCCCTCGTTCTTGTTCTCTCTTTCTCTCTCTCTCTCTCTCTCTCTCTCTCTCTCTCTCTCTCCCTCTCCCTCTCTCATTTTTTCACAAGCTCTCTCTCCTTCCCCCTTTAATTTTTTTCTCACCTCTCTCTCTATCGCTCTCCATCTTGCTGTCCTCTGTCTCTCTATCTGGCTGTTCTCTGTCTCCTTGTCTCTGTCTCTCTTTCTCTCATTTTTTCACATCCCTTCTCTCTCTCTCTCTCCCTCCCTCTCTCTCTCTCTCTCCCTCTCTCCCCCCCCCCCCCCTCTCTCTCTCTCTCTCTCTCTCTCTCTCTCTCTCCCATATTGGTAAAACAGTGCTTGTGTTGTGTTCTAAACCAGCCAGTTCTGGTGGATGATTTACAGCAAAATTGCTTATAAATTGAAGTAGAAAATGTTTTGCAGACCTGGCAGCTTTCAAGTCCTGCTCCCATTTGTCACCCAGCATTTCCTTTTGTGTAAAGCACGGGAATTAATTAGCTGGCACTGCCGGAAAAGTTTACAGCCATTATTTATGGGAGATTAAATTTCTCGGACAGAAGCTTCGCTGTGGCCCTCCATTCTTAATTTTTTCCCTTTTTTGTGGTTGCTTTTCAACTTTTGTCTCTGAATGTCAATTTATGTTCTCTCAGCTGTAAATTTTCCTTGACAGGTTTGTACTTGTGGGTTCGTAATTGTGACTTCTACACATTTGCTTTGCTCTCTGACGTAAATGGGCATGTAGTTCTGTTCAGAAAATCAGATCACATCAACAACACCAGAGCAACTGCAGCAGATCAGTCTGTGAGTCGCAGTGCAGTGATGTAATGCAGAAACCAGAGGAAAAGGTGTGTGATCCATGTGCCAAAATCTGCATTTTAATTGTTATTACATTCATTCTAGTTCCATACTTTTTATTCAGACTTAGATATCTAACCTATCATAATTTAAACGATCAGTTTTATCCAGTTTTATCTATGTTTTTTCCTCAGAAAAGGTTGTGTAGGAGTAGGTTTATTCATCAAAAACTCTCATTCATTCATTTTTGCATGGATGTTTTCCAAAATCTCTTTCTTCATCCTTTACATTTTATGGCATTTATCAGATGCTTTCATCCAAAGCAACTTCCATTCTATTAACTACAGGGCAGTCTCCCTGGAGCAACTTGGGGGAAGGGTTTTGCTCAAGGACCCAAAGGTAGGATTCAAACATATGACCTCTTGGTCCAGAGGCAAGTATCCTACCACTAGGCCGCCACCACCAACACTTTAGAATGAAACAAGGTGCATTTGTTATTGTGTATGTAAAAAGTAATATAATGTGAGAGTAAAACCTTATACCACTCCTTTTGTCTTTTTACATAATTTGTAATCAACAGATATGTGTAAAACTGGGTTAAAATTATGATAAATTGATTAATTAAAAATCTTTAACATTTTCATTTATGGGATTCAGAATGTTTTTCTCCCTTCAGATAAGGTTATATACAATGCATATATTGTATTCAAAAACACGTATTACTACTTCAGTGGGGGTGGCAGAGTTAAACTGCTGTAGGGATAAACAGTATAGTTTTGGAAGTAAACATTTTGATTCATAGCAACAGAAATTTAACTGGTAAGTGTGGAGTTCAGACGCTGGGGTGATGTATAAACTTGAGATTTGTAAAATAATTGCATTTTATTCCTTGTTAATGAAATACACTGTCCTGCAGTCCTGAAGAGAGTCCACCAATCAGAGATTCAGTGCTCATTAGTTAGTTCTCCACCATCATGCTCCTCCCTGGATGTTTTATTAGATACTTTGTGTTCTTGTGGATGAGGAGAAAATTATTTGAAGGGGTAAAAATCACTAAAAGTCAGGTGTATTTTAAGCGGCCTCTTCAGGCTTTAATGAGGTGTGACAAACAGACAACAGTTATTATACACACACAAGTCATCATAAAACCTGTAAATGAAAAGAATATCCTAAATATGTATTAATCTATTATTCCAAATTAAGGGCAAGTATGAAAAAGTTCGTTTTGAAGAAAAGTACTCCAGTAAAAAGGAAAAATAATTGGTTAGAAACACTGGGATTTTGCATGGACACATTAGGTCCCCTTTTCAAAACCTTTTTTACTCCAAATATTTTTTACAATGTCATTATTCATCAAGTGTTTGATCGAGTGTTTATATGAATAATTTCTCAAATGTTTATGGAGAAAAATATTGGGGTATATTTTCCAAGGGTTGAAAAGTGGAGGCTTTATAAGTTAATGCCTTTGCTTTTGTGGCACCACAAAATTGAGAAATTCATAGAATTTCATAGAATTCCAACTTAGCTTGCAAATAAGGCCTGCCTAGAGTGGGAAGGTTTAACAGTGCCTACATACTAAATCAGAATCAGAAAACTTAATTGATTCTGGACAAAATTACTTATGCTACAACTGCACAGACATAGAGACAAGAAAAATAAAATAGCAGTCAAAATAAACTCTCCAGAAAATGCTCTATACTAAACACACAATATTAAATATACAAATACATAGTATTTATAGTAAAATGCTGTAGTCATTGAGAGGTAGATAATAAAAAACTATGAGTAAATGAATATGAGTAGTTTATTAATTAACACTTATAGTGGTTTGGAGTTGTGCTCTATACCAAGTTGCATGCAGTAGTGTCTTTAGTATGGATTTAGCACATGGTAAGACTATTGCATAAGCAATGATGAACCATTATTTTTAATAAAGTTGAGTTATCTGTGATATGGGCTCTTTCAGCATGTACAGGTACGTTTACCTGGAGAATTCTGTAAGCTGGCTGTTCTCTGCTGTGGGGAGGATAAGTGGTGGATAATTGGGTCTCTGTACGACATAATCTCACATTAGGGTAAGCAGCTGTGCAGCCGGTGACCTGCGTGGGCAGCCGTGCCCGTGACCACGGCACATGTCCACAACAACCCCCCCAGCCCCCCCCCCCACAAGTCATTTATCACTAGACTAGTTTACAATTAAATCTCCCCATCATTGTGGCTTTCATGCCAGCCTTCCCCCCATGCTGAGGAGCATTAAGACTTCCTTTGTGGTGCTGGACATGATAATCTGTCCTTTTCCCCCCAAAATGCCCCCCAGCCCTCCCCCCTTCTTTGGCCGGATAGAGGGCCTCCAGCATCCCCCATAATCACTCACGCCGCTTTGTAATCAATGCCCACAGAAATAGGATTCCTTTGGCCGGCGGCAATTAATAAATTCGTGTCCTTTTTTAACACTAGTGAGCTGAGCTTGAAATTACCAGTGACTGGCTTCACCTCATTTGCATATTTATTGCGGTGGGAAAAAAAAATCCCGGCGAATGATTGATGCGGAGTCTGTCTCCTGAATTCCAAACAGCATATTATTATGGGGTATGTGGGGGGGATGCCAGCGTACAGTTGATTAAAGTTGAAAACGGTGGGATCGGCGGCATCCTTTTTTTCCCTTTCCTTTTTGTTTCCTCTGCCTTTTTTTCATGTTTTCCGAGATGGCAGTGCAATAATTAAAAGCCTATTTTAATGGATGTTGACAAGAAGTGAACTAACAGAAGTCCAAGCAGAGGATTTGCTTGAAAAGATTCAATCAGATGTGTTTGCTGGGATTAATTGTGGACGGGTGGAGGGAAAATGGGGCCATGATGGAGGGGGGCTCTGAATGGGGTGATTGTTTCTGGGGTCACCTGGTCTGATTCTCTCCATCAGCCTGGTGATAGTTTGGAAATGGCCATTGAGAAATGTGGGAGTTCACTCGTCAGCCAAAGGAGCAGTCTTTATAAACATGAAGGTGGAATGGATCAGAAGATAAGATCTTCACTGGACTCCTTGGAAATATGTGTGAGGCAAACATAATGAAATGCAAGAGTGGTTTTGGGACTGTGCTTCTTTTTCAGATTCCTGTATGAGCTATTAATATGCAACTGCATGAGCATGATGTGAGAAAAGATACTGCTGATCAAAGAGGTGCTGTGGAGTTGTGAATAGTGATATTATTATGTCTTTAAAGCCAAAGGGTCTGAATGTGCACCAATACTTCAATGCCTCTCTCATATAATGAACAATCATTAATGTATATCTTAATGTTATGGTTATTTCTGATTTTCTCAGATAAATATCTGAGCAACCTTAAAGAGTTAAATACACATAGACAAGTACTGTCTATAAGTTGTAGATTTTGTCATATGTGTATTGTTAACATTGAATATATCTGTAAATTATTCTTTTCTTTATTGTATTTTCTATTTTCTAACTACTGCACTGTCTCAGAATCAATTCAGGGTCTCATTTCAATGCATGTTGTACATGTATAAGGGTATCTTGAATCCAGATAAACTTAGAAGAGTGCTAAGTTAAGGCTAATAGCTAAAATAAATGAAAATACAAACCAGAAACAAAATACTGATAGAGTAGTAGCATGCTGATGATACACCACAGCATGGAGAGTAAAGTAAAGCATATTAAGGCAGGAAACACAAGGGTCGTCTTCTGTTTGTGCACTATAGTTTTTCTGCTGCTGTATTTCACACATTGCTGTTGAACAGTTGACTTATGAGGTGTGCAATGATAACTAGTGGATTTACTAGACAAATAATCTATGCAATCCCCTACTACATGGAGACATAATGCAACATATCATCATAGGGGAAACTAGAACCTCTTGGAGGATAACATTTATGTGAAGTTTAATGTGAGTGAATGGGAAATCCCAGGACACAGTGTCCTGGAAGAGCTTTAACATACAATGCCATCATCAACCTATGTTAGCACCCTTCCACATAAAGAAAGTGTGTAGAAAAACTAAATGTAGAGAAACGCTGTCTGATTGGATATCAGTATCCCTTAGTGTCCCAAATCAAAGATTTGAATCAAAGATATATGAACCATGAAATATAAGACAAAAATGCCATAGGACAGCTGCAATATTGAATATAATTAGCACTAAAGATGTTGGCTTGAAAAAATGATGTGGCTGTTGATTTTGAATGGCACACCCTCACTACAATGCTATTCATCACACATTTTTAAATGGGTGAAGATGAGCCATTTTGCCCCTGCAAACACGAAGATTAAACGACTAAGTATTTTAGTAGCTAGCCAACCCAAATCTTGCTACTTTAGCTAGACTGGCAGCTAGCTAAACAAATGTATCTGGGCCGTTGGAAACAGTAATTCACATCATTTTTACAGATGCTTTTATCCAAAACAATTTACAGTTTTTGAGTAACACAGATGTAGGTGAATGTAGTGTTAGGAGTCTTACCCATGGACTCTTATTGGTGTAGTGTGGTGTCATAAATGAACAATCTCAGATAGAGAATGAATGAAATTTTTGACCCACCTGACACAAACAATGTGCAGCATACACAGACGTCCAGGATCAGGATACCATAAGGTTGCTGTGGCTATGGAGACATGCTGCCTTTTAGCTTTGATATGTTAGTGTTAATATGTTAGCTTTGATATGTTTTCATGGCTTTGTTTTGCACCTGAGAATCAAGTTAATGCATTTTTGGTACGATTAACAAGAACTGGGCAAGGTAAATCTACATGAAGTATCATGTTTTCCCCACATTCTGTGGGTGTGGCCTAATTGTGCTTTAAAAGTCTCATATTTCAGAAAAGGTAAAAAAAAAAAAAATCAGTATAAACAAGAATTATTTTTATTTTGGACCATGTCTATCAATCAATGTGTTTTTTTGAAAAGTTTAAAAAAGGAAAAACAGCAACTTTTGTGTCCTACTTTTTAAAAAAAAAATATGTATACATATATGTGTTTGTGTGTGTTTGTGTGTGTGTATAAATGTGTGTGTATAAGTGTGTGTGTGTGTTCCAGAGAGCAAGCCAAGACAGCCGAGTTCTGTTCCCCCATAAAAGTTCCTCAGAAGTGTGTGGGTAAAGTGGGATTTTTAGCAAGGAGTGCATGCACAGCAAATTGGCAGCTACATCAAATTATTCCTGTATTAAGGCCTCGTGTGGCATAATCCACTGCAGACCCTACTGCTCCTCCCCCACCTTGTAACTTTTGTCAACGTAAACTGCAGATTTCATGCTCTGCCATTAATCTGTCGGATTATGGGTGCAGTTCAGGAGGACTTAGATTTTAATGAATTCCTCTTTGGCTTAACTTAAAGGGGGGAGTTAGGAGGGGGCCCTGTTGGACACAGGTTGGTGCCTTTTTTAGCCCACCTCCTCTCGCTGGGATAGGGGTGTGATCGTGTTTATATGGATGTATGTGTGTAAATGTGTATGTGTCTCAGAACATACATATATATATATACTGCTAAAAAAATAAAGGGGACACTTAAACAACACAATGCAACTTCAAGTCAATCACACGTCTGTGAAATCAAACTGTCCACTTAGGAGGCAAGACTGATTTACAGTCTAGACTTTCTCAGTGACAGTCAGTGTTGCCTCCTAAGGGGACAGTTTGATTTCACAGACGTGTGACTGACTTGAAGTTACATTGTGTTGTTTATATATATGTTATGACTTGAAGTTACATTGTGTTGTTTATATATTTCGAGGTTTCAGTGAACTCTAACGGTAAATAAATCCCTCCCGTGAAACATGCAACTGCCTACTGTGATTGGGTAGTTCTCCATTTCAAAATGACTGACATAACACTGCGGCCAATCACCACCTTTGTTTTCACTTCGTTCTATTTTATGTACTGATCACTGACCTTGAGTGTGAGATGGAAGCTTCATAAATAACAAATGCGTAACATATTATTTTCTAGTATTTATTAATAATATTTCTTTTTCTTTTATATTTTATTATTCGTCTGTGCACAAAAGGAAGGATATTAGCTTGTTAGCTTGACCGCTTGCTAGCGATCCCCACCACCACCTAAATTCTTGGAAAAAAACCCTGCTGGTATAAGATGGGAAAAAGGTTAGATATGTTTTCTTTGGATTTTGAAATATTGTTAATTGTGTACACTATGAGGAGATTGAGGGAAGAGCAGGAGAGAGAAGTTACATCAAAATGTGAGGCAGCAACATCAGAACATGGAGGTGAATTACTTTGGTTGCAGGGCGAGGTACTGAGCTTGTTTTGTGGCACGCGATGGACTTGAAGGGTGGTTTGTTTCACCAAAATTATTGAACAGGCGCTGCCACTGATACACACACACACACACACACACACACACACACACACACACACACACATACACACACAAACTACACACCAATCACCTCCATAATATTTAGTGTTTCCCCATTTTTTACTCTATACCAACAGCCCATCCATGGTGACCAATGTATAAATCATTCCAGCATAATGAAGCACGCCAGTGTATAGTATATAGGGGCAGTTGGTAGCCAGGGGTAGTTGGTAGACTAGTGGTTAGGGTATTCACCCTGCGATCAGAAAGTCCAGGTTCGATTCCCAAGACCGCTAGGCACCACTGAGGTTCCCTGAGCAAGGTACCGTCCC
>JBBPCW010000001.1:10993762-11016320 GCA_037974425.1 Phenacogrammus interruptus
AGAGGGAGAGAGAGAGAGAGAGAGAGAGAGAGAGAGAGAGAGAGAGAGAGAGAGAGAGAGAGAGAGAGAGAGAGACTAGAGCCATACCACTGAATCAGGCCTGGATCTCCTTCATGTTATGGATGTTCTGGGCTGCGTCAATGAATGGCTTCTCGGGGCCTATAGAGTGAGGATGTGGCCCGTTGACGAAGCCCACGCGTTTAACCCCATATTTCTGCATTTCTAGACAACACATTTACATTTATAGTGATATAACTCTGATTAAATGAGCCACAAGTGTGTCTGAGTGATTCAACACAAGTCCATGCGTCTGCTTGGCAACAACACACGCTGTTATTTTTGTTTGTGACAGGCAGAGACAGAATTACCTCGATTATGTGCAAAAAGTCAATTAAATTAACTGTGAAAGGCTATTTATTTTGACCTGAGGATACATTTATTCCCCGTTCTTAGAAATTATAGGGAAAACAGCACAGCTCATGTTGGCAGGAGAACAAAGAGAAGGGCAACATTGGAACTAGAGCCTGGATTATACTGCCATCATGTGGCAAAGGGAGGTACTGCAGCACTGCAACAGTCAACTCCAACTGGATCAAGATCCAAATCTACAACCATAGCACAGAGACCCTCACTCACATACAGCTACTTAAACACGGCAAGGTGTATGTTTCTCAGAGCTGTAATATGGTACATATGATAGCTGTCTACACATATAGACTGCTATCGAACAGTATTTCAAGATTTTTTATTTGTCACATACATAGATATACAACATAGTCACACTCACAGATGATCATTGAAATGAGCCCCTGAGACCCCATTTAATAAAAAGATCAAATAATATAAACAAAATGAAGGAGAAATGTGGAATGGTTAAACTAAGGTACTAAAAATATACAGAAGAAATAGTATATTCCAATTGAACAAATATTACAAACATTTCAAACCAAATCAAGGTCTGTACAGTGTGCAAACTGTAACAGAAAAGAATATCTATATGCTGTAAAGTGCAGTGTGCTGGTGTATAGATGACAGCATTTAGGCTGCAATGTAACGTTTTTAAACTTAACTAATGTAAAAAATTTACACTCTTAAATTTATTTTGAATTCTAATTCTGTGAATCTTTCTCATCATCACTTGAGCGCTTTATCACTAAATCAAATCACTTTTACTGTCACATGATGTGTCGCTGGTACACAGAAACAGTACACATGAGTGAAATGCTTTTGTGCAAAGCTTCACAGAGCAGCAACAGCATGATAATAGACATACAAAATATATTAGGGTGAAAGAGAAAATCTATTTTTTAAAACAATATGCATATGAGTGTATATAGTACTGTGCAAATGTCTTCAGTAGATTAAATTAGATGTGTTGAGATATATGTATATATATACATACAGTGTAAAGTAGATGTGCCAAGTTCAATTATGCAATCTTAGTTTATCTATAGGACAAATACATTGTTTAGGCTGTGGGTTATGCCCACCTGTTGTCTTGCATGCACTTGCCTTGTGGGTTTATGTTTATGATCATGTTTATGCAAGCTGGTACTGAAGAAACCCAACTGTCAGTGGTGCACTTCTCCTTGTGCAGTCTGAATTACAATGAACCTCACTTTGACTTTCACTTATGTACCCTAAAAGGTGCAGTATTGCAATGTGTGCCAGGTTATTATTTCAGGGCTACTATCATCTTAAAGTCAAATTTAAAGTGAACATTGTTGTCATCTCAGCCATTTATACATAACAAATGATAAATGATAAAAAAAAACACGAAAAATATAAAAATGGACAGAGATACAAGACAGTGCTGGACTGGCCATCCGGCATATCGGGCATTTGACCGGTAGGCCGATGGTTAATTTGGGCCGGTGCGGAATCCCATCAGCTACTCCCCTCCTATTTCATCAACCCAATTAATGTAGAGCATGCCTCAGTATGAACACAGGCTCTATGATTATGGGGTTGATGGTATAGGGTTTTTGTATGAGGGGAGGTTTAAGACTTTTCCACCAGACCTACAGGTCAATTGCGTCCACCCTTTGTATAAATGTATGGTGCTTGTTAACTGCGTTGATACTACAGGATTTGTATGAGGGGTGGCTCCAGACTTTTGCTCAGCACTGTACCTACAGCCCATTCTCTATGTTAATGAGGTTGATGGTATATGACTTGTATGAGGGGGTCACGACTTACACAGCACTGTACATGATCAGTTCTGTGAAAAACAAACGCATGAAGGTTGATTTAGCTATATAATAAACCTTTTCGCTTCTCTCAGGTTCTTCTTCCCAACCCAGCAGAAATGTCACTTATGAAACAGCAGTCTGTGATATGGAAATGAGGTTTACTGCGCTCTGAGCGTGTTAATGATGCTAATCCTGGGATTACTGGCACATTTTCAAGGTGCAATTACATCACCAAGTGCTGGGGATCACCATAATCAGAGATCCTGCACGGTGCTTCAGCTTAATCCTGTCACATTCATCATCAGACCAGGTGGAGAGCCGTCATCCTGCCTGCTGCTAAGCGACACTGAATTAGAAGGCTTTGTTTTTGTTGTTGTTGTTTTTTCTGATGTAAAACCATTCGTCAATTTCAGCAACTCTTAACAGGGTGGAGACCCACCTATTAATCACTCTCTGTGTATAGGAATACAGTTTTGTAGTCTTGTAGAATTTATGTTTTGTTCTTTTTGTGGTACCATGGTGGTAGAGGAACACTATGGTCCTGGAAAAACATCGTAGTCCTGGAGGAATGTTGGGGTCCTGAAAGAACATTGTGGTCCAGGTGGAATGTTGTGGACCTAAAGGAACTCTGTGGTTTTGGAGGAACTTTTTGGCTCTGGAGGATCATTGTTTCATTTGGATGAAATGATAATAACCTGAAGATAATTATAATAAACACCCACTTGAATAAATAAATGACTAAATAAACAAATAGATAATGTTGCTGCTGATTTGTATTTGGGAGGTTGTACACTATTCTGTAAGTTATTGCACATAATAATGCCACAAAAAGAAAATGCACATCTGAGGAACAGCAGGTTGTTGCATAGACTTTTGTGTGATTTTGGCAGCTCATTCCACCAGCAGGGAACTGAAAATAAGACCAGTCTGCACTGGGTTTGTACAGAGCAAACCAAGTCCAGACTGGTCTCATTCGGTTCCCTGCTAGTAAAATGAGCTGCCAAGGGCTACCAGAGCAGCAGAATCCCTCTCTGTGTTCAAGACTAATCTATTCAGGAAGCACCTTGCTTCCTCATTTCCTCATTTCTGGCCTTTAACTCATATATCAATACGGATACACTAGTACATTATGGAAAGTCTGTACAGTCCCAGAATAGTGGGTGGTAGTAGCCTAATGGGTAAAACCCTGCTTTCTGCCATTGTGTCCTTGAGCAAGATACTTAAACCTCAGTTGCCCCAGGATAAGGGTGTCTGCCAAATTCCGTAAATGTATCACAAAGATGATCAAAGATGTCTGAGCAGACTAAATTACTTTTAATTCTATTGTTGTATTGACTTTGGTTGTGTTTGATATGTGAGGTAAAAGGTGAGCTGCCACATTCAGTCAGTGAAAAAGATATTCAGGAACAGAACAGTGAAACTACTACTGACTGTGTAAAGTGCAGGTTGTACTTATTTTCCTGATGCTCATCGTGTGGAGAGAAATCAGAGGATTATTTTGACATAAAGTGTGAAACAATGTCTAAAGTACCCGACTACCTAGGTGAACTGATCATTTCCACATAACATACTGCTCTGTAAAAATGGAGTGGTTTAAGTAGGTGTGTGTTTACTAGACAGTTGTTGAATGTTGTCTTTGCAGTACACATTCTCATATTTCACTTTATGAATTTTCCCATGAGGCTAGAATGTTCTATGTTTTTGATCTGATTATTTGCCTCTTCTTTTTCTACGACTGCCAACCATCTTCGTCTCCTTCTATCCTCTGCATACTCCTCTCTCACACAAACTGCCTGCATGTCCTCCCTCACCACATCCACAAACCTCTTACTAGGCCTTCCTTTTCATCTCGTTTCTGCAACTTCATCCACAGCATCCTTCTCCTAACATACTCAAGGGTCTCTCTTTAGCACATTTCCAAACCAATGCAATCTTGCCATTTCTTGTTTTAGCTGTAGGCTATTTAGAATATGAAAAAAAAAAAACAATATCATAGGGCGCCTGTTTCAGCACACTGCTTCAAACGTGAGGTTTTGGTGGCCAGGTATTGATTGCACCCAACCAGTTGGCTCGGCTAGACTCGACTCGACTCGACTTGGCTCGACTGAACGTCTGGGGTTCGCGAAAGGGGCGTGTCTCCCATTGCAACGTCAGGGGCCGAGTGCGGAACAGCTGTGTGCCGTTAGCTCGGTGGCTAAGCTCTTCGTTTTTTAGCGATATTGGGCGGTTGCAAATGTTACCAAACGAAATTTAATAGCTTTAAAACCAAAATCGACATCACCCATATAAAACTAGATATCGAGTGTGGAGGTAGGAGTCCACTAAATTGACTAACGAACCAGTCTGCAGTTTGTTTTCATGCGTTGCTTCGCAGCTAGCTAGATAGCTTCATGCTAACGCTCATCGATGTCGGTCTAATTACGTGTTTTGGTCATGTTTTGGGCACAGTAGTCATGTGTTTTCGTCCTTCTGGCTTGTGATTAATGGTAGCAGTTGAACTAAAGCATGTGATTTGTTGTGTTTTGTTGAAGTTGGCTAGCTTGGCTAAACTGGGTAGCCTCAGCTAAATAATTTTATACCATTTATATTCATTTTAAACCAACTAGCCAGGTCTTGGACGTCAAATGCTAGGGGCCAGTGGTGGGTGGAAACTTCACGAAGTCTCTAGAAACGGTAGATTAGTTTTGAAGAAGTGACGTTATGTCAGCGTGGGTCCACTTTTGGAGAAGTCAGTTAGAGAATCATCTGACCGATCACACATCTGGGGGACGCATTCTGCTTTTTTCGGCTGACTTGACTTTATATGTCGTTCACATAGCCAGATCCTGACCGCTGCAATGGAGGAGCAAGGAAATAGTGACATAGAAGTAACTGTCAAAACTCTGGACTCACAGAGCAGAAGTTACACTGTGAGAGCACAGGTGAGTCAGTGGAATTGTGCTTTATTTTATATTTTCATAAATACAAACACAATTGAACTACCCCTCATTTCTTTATATTTTGCTTAAATTCACCTTGTTGGTGCAACATATTTTCTGCCTGTCATATTGTCTTAAACTTTGGCATTTTGAGTAGATTAAATTAAACAAATTGGAGCAGATGTTTTGCTGTGTCTAGATAAAGGTGTTTCAGTCACTCAGCATTCAGCACCACCAGTATACTGATCACCATCTCATCATCTGGAATTGCCTGGGCCTGTTTCTTCACTGGTTGAATTGTTAAATTAAGTGTGCTGTCTTATGCTTAAAGGATTCATATGTAGGTCACTGTGTGGCTAAACAAACAAAATAATTTATCTGAAACTCAGGACTCAGACTAAACTGAAAATGATAGAACTTTGAAAGTCTTTCAAATCTAGAGTTGTTCCTCACAAGCCCATTAAAAATACAAAAAAATACAAAAAAAAAACATGAAGAAATGAGAGATGGTTCAAGACTTAAACACAGTACTGTATAAATCAAACTAACTACTGTGTAATTTTGCTCACTAGATGACAGTAAAAGAGTTCAAAGAGCACATATCCCCTTCAGTTGGCATACCTGTTGACAAACAGAGGCTGATCTACCAGGGAAGAGTGCTTCAAGATGACAGAACTCTGACAGAATACAGTAAGTTCTGCAGTGAAAATAGAAAAATTAGAAAATATTTTCTCTGTTCTTGTTCCTTTATTGTCCCTTTTGAAATGTAACTTTCATAACAAATTTTGAATATTGAATCAGATTTCCAACTTCTGCATGAGCAGCATAAACTTCTGAAACTTCTTTAGCAACACAAATTAATAGCAGCTACTGCTTAGTTTAGATAAACCTATTAAAATCTGTAACATTTGATGTTAGACTTGCCTGTTTCCATTTTTGTGCTTGTTTTGTATATTTTTTTTTTATTATTTCTCATTTTCTTAATTTTTTATTTGATCTCTTCTCTCGTGCTGGCAGATGTGAATGGTAAAGTCATCCACTTGGTGGAGCGAGCCCCACCTCAGACAACCCAGCCAGGATCAAGCTCAGGTGGAGCAGCTGGGACCTCAGGTGGCCCCCAAGCAGGAAACAATGGTTCCTCCACAACATCTCAGGGGATGCCACATGGACCCACACATGACCGTAATGCCAACAGTTATGTCATGCTAGGTACCCTGAATCTCCCAGTGAACATAATGGACCCCCAGCAAATTCAGGTATAAGACATTTATTAGAGAAGATCAAAAATGTGTTTTGCATCTGTGTTCATCCAACAACAAATATTAGGCATCTCTGAATACAAATGCTGATCTGAGATCAGGTTATACCTGTTACATAGTGCTGAAAGGGACTACATGGACTGTTGAGACTTGGCTTTCAATTTGTGTTCTCAGATGTGTGATAAATATTGTCAGTATACAGTTAAAAGTGGATCTATAGTTGACAAACCTATTGAGGGTTCACTTAGATGAACCATCATAGAACTGCACACAGCTATTTTTCAAATGATTTTTTGTGATGTCACAAAAACTCCTTATTCAGCATGCAGCAGTTTAGCCCTTGAAGTTCTAAATAGTGTTTTTCAGCCTTGAAGACAGAGCAGCAAAAACAGCCTGTTTAATTCTATGGCCGGAAAATAGTGTGTAAGAATCAGTTATGATGAATTCCGAAATCATTTTGGTTCAAAAACCCATAAAACATCAGGGAAAAAATTAAGCATGTAGAATATGGCCCCTTTACACAGCAGCCAATGCTTTTAACAGTTAAAAATAGGATTACATTAAAAACATAAAAACATTGATTCATCGTAACTCCCAGATAAATCTCCTGGAGTTGTGATTGGTCTCCATGTCAAACACTGTAATTGACTAGAGGCTTATTTATGTATGGCTCCCTTCTGTGATATCAGTATTGTAGAGGATGATACCACAAATTGCAGAATATATATTGTGCATCCTTAAACTATCACAGTGGAACCTGACTTTTTTTATTATTTACATTTAAATGTCTTTGAATATGTAATTTCACAGATGTCTATCCAGCAAATGATGGCGGGTCTGGGAGAAGGTGTTAGGAACACACGGGTCAGCACCAGTACTGGGGTAGGACTGTGTTTGTTATATAAAACCATATATCCTTGTTTATAATAGTGGCTGTAGGGTTATGGATGATGTCCTCTTATAGCCCAGCGGCTCTGTGAATGTGCATGTTGATCTGGACCAGTCCCTGCAGAGTGAGCCCAGGCTGCGTCTGCTTTTGGCTGAGAACCTGCTGAGGGACACCATCGCCTTGATTCAGAGACTTGAGGTATTGATTAGTTCTGACAAACATATTGTTGCAGAATGTATTTAGATTTTGGACTGAATTCTGACTTTGCCCTGGGGAGTGTGTTGGGATGGTA
The DNA here is from genome assembly GCA_037974425.1 of Phenacogrammus interruptus. Taxonomy (NCBI): domain Eukaryota; kingdom Metazoa; phylum Chordata; class Actinopteri; order Characiformes; family Alestidae; genus Phenacogrammus; species Phenacogrammus interruptus. Next base: position 11,001,313 of record JBBPCW010000001.1, read on the forward strand.
CCTTGCTTGAGGTCACCTCAGTGATAACACTTGGGATTCAAACCCATGATATTCTGATCACAGGGGCAAAGCCCTAACGACTAGCCTTCCCAGCTGCCCCAAGGCTGAATGGCTTATCAGAAGTGGGAAAGAGGATGTTGTTGAGTTTTTTGATCACTCACTGTCACTCTCGTTTATAGAGTCAGCCAGTGGATGGGTCCCCACTTCATGATAATTCGGCACCTCCTCCTCCATCTTCTTCTACCTCCACGCCTTCTCCCTCTGTCCAGCCCATGGACACCTCCCCTCCTCCATCCAACTCCCCTCCTTCATCTTCTGCCACTCAGACGGAGGATGCAACTTCTCCTTCTTCAGGTCCCAGGTAAAGCCGGTCTCACTTTTTCAAACTGAATTTTTTTTAGAGGAAACTTTCAGTTGAGGTTTTAGGCTTAACTTTTAAAAGGGTGATGTTTCATAGTTGTCTAAACTTTTATACATGCTTATTTTTGTTTTTTGGACAGCAGAATATATACAGTTAATTTCATTTGTTTCAAAGATAAGGCAGTGTTAAGAAGCAATGACCAAAACTGGTCTTTCTACACCAAAGAGTGATTCATGTGACCTCCTTTAGTTAGCTTTTATAAGAGCTTGTTGACATAACGGCATGATTACATGCTTCATGGTGATACCATTTCGGTCATATTTTTCAACAACATTGTTGTGTGAGTGAGATTTTTGACCATTTGCATGACAGAAGGTGTATAAATTGTTGTTTTACTACATGTGCCACCACTGGAAATAATTTACCTCTGAACTATTGTTTTGTAAAGCATAAATCCAAAAATAGCTAAGTTTTTGGATATTTGGATTTTAAGGATTATGACCCAATACTGACCTACTTACAACAAGCAGCTTTACTATGATGTGTTCCTTCATTCCCACCAGTCACCCCAGCCCTGCTGAGCTGGTGGAGATGTTAGCAGAGCTAAGGAGAGTAGAGGAGAGGCTCCAGCCCTTTATTCAAAGAGCCCACACCATCCTAGAGGCTGCAACCACTGCAGATTACAACAATAACGTAAGCAGAACAGAGCCCTATTATTCTGGTTTTAGACTAAAGTACAGTTGTACCACTGATTTGCATAATTCTATTTGGCCCACATAGATGTGCAGTTGGTCCCTTGACAGTCTTGATTATTTCATTGTCCTCTAAATGGTGCTAAATCACCTAATTACCTGCAATATCTTATGTGCAATAGTCTGTGCAATATTACTACTTACATCCAATTGTGGTTGCTTTCTTTCAACAGATTTTATTTAGACTTATAGTAGACATATTTTATGTTGTTATTGTATTTTTTCTAACATTTTATTTTACATTATTCTGGCATCTTGTGTCACTCTGTGTCTGCGTGTTGTGGCAGTCACCACATAAGCAATTTCCTCTGGGATAAACAAAGTTTCCCGATTCTGATTCTGGTTCATTTGGAGAAATGGTTTATCTCTAGACACAGGAGAGAGAAGAAGACCAGCGTATTCTAAACCTGGTCGGAGAGGCCCTTCGTCTCTTGGGGAATGCTCTGGTTGCGCTGAGTGACTTGCGCTGTAACCTCTCAAGCGCTCCTCCCCGCCACCTGCATGTGATTCGGCCCATGTCTCACTACACTTCCTCTGTCCTGACACCAGGTGGAGTACACCACATGCCCATGCAGGTAAGGGAATGCTGTTTGCATTTTAATGGTAATAATTGTAATTCAGAAAACTTAATATTCTGATTTCTAAATCTTTTTGATCAGATTTGCCCATTTTGTGCATTCTTATCATTTACACAAAGTAGAGAAATTCTTATTGGTAACAGCATGCATAGTCCACCTTCCAGTTCATTAGTTTTTCTGCTAGCTTGTCTTTAGAAGCTTGCTTGTCTTTAGTCATTTTTTTTTTACATTGTTAAAGTTCTTATTTACCTTGTACTGCCAGAGGTGTGCAGTTTCTGTCACATGATGATTCCAACATGTTAGATTAGATTAGATCGACATAGGGTGAATATTACAATACAGTGTGTTGGACGACTATATTTTTTTATATACAGAGAAACACTGTCCTTTTCTTCTGGCTGAGCTTATGTGCAGTTAAAATGTGATATGTGATACAGTAAGTGTCACAGAATAACAGGAAATGTATTATTTGGTAAAGTTTTTTGGTAAAAACTAATTTGGTAAAGATGGTGACAAAAAGGATGGAAGCTGTGTGGGATTCATTCTATTCTTCCTTTAGCTTCATTTGGTCATAACACATTGTGATTATTGTATCATATGTTCTTGTAGCTTAATATGGGAACCACAGTGACTATGTCGGCCAATGGTAGACCAACAACGGAGAGTCAGCCTCAACCTACAGGCCAATCAGAGCAGCCAGGACAAACACCCACGCCACAGCCAGGTATGGCCAATCAGCAGATGGGACAGCCAGGGCCCAGAATGATACGAATAAGCCATCAAACCATGGAGCCAGTGGTCATGATGCAGATTAACATTGATGGTGGGTTTTTTGTGTGTGCGTGTGCGTGTTTGTGTCAATGTGTGCGTGTACATGCGTGGGTGCTCACGCTTGCACATGTGCGTGTCTGTATTTGTTGAGCAGTGTGTATCTTTAAAGCAGTATGTATTGTTTTCATGATCATTTTCAGACACTGGAAGCAATGCACAGAGCACAACTGCTGGACAACCGAATGCTGCTGGTACTGGACAGTCTGGTGAGAGTTGGGCTGTTTCCATAAAAGTTTCACATTTTCTGTTATTTTGTGTCAGCTCATCTAGTCGAGTACATATAGTATACCCCACCCAACACTAGAAAAGCTCACACAAGTGAGAATTCTATTTATAATAGATTTCTGTTATACTGTTTTTTGAGTTTATTAGTCCATGAAAAGTGTACCACGGTTTGCACATAATTATGTGTCTCTGGTTTTAAGGCAGATCGATAAACAGGGTCTAATTTGTTTGTGTAAAATATTCACTGATTGTGTCATTGATGTGTATGCATGTCTTTGTGTTTTTGTAACGCTCTAGGTGCAAATCCTACCATCCAAATACCTGGTCTACCTCCAGAGTTCATGCAAGCGATTGTAAACCAAGTTGCCCAGCAAGCCATGGCCATGGCAAGCGCTGCCTCTGCTGGACAGCAGGGACATCAAACCCCTAGTTCTGTTACTGGCCCCGCTGGTACTGGCCCCGCTGGTACTGGCCCCGCTGGTACTGGCCCCGCTGGTACAGGCCCCACTGGTACAGGCCCCGCTGGTACAGGCCCCGCTGGTACAGGCCCTGCTGGTACTGGCCCCGCTGGTACTGGCCCCGCTGGTACTGGCCCTGCTGGTGCAGGCCCTGCTGGTGCAGACCCCGCCCCCCCTCCAATGCCCCCTAACCCTCCTCCAATGCCCCCTAACCCTCCTCAGGCTAGGGTTGTATTCACACTCCCTTCTTTCACCCACCGAATGGCAAGCCCTCCTTTCACCACAAGAGGTGCTACCCTCAATCTGAGAGCTGGTGTTCCCCCAACAATGGGCCAGCAGTCAGCGCAGGTTAGTGCCTTCTGCATTTACCATAAATAAATCAGAAATCCAGTGGTTGTTATAATGCTTTAGTCATGTATGTATTGTATTTGTCTGTGTGAAAGGCTGCACCCATAAATCCTGCTGCTCTTAATCAAATGATTAGTGGCCTGGTTGGACAACTATTGACTGGAGCTTCTGGCCAGATGAGTATGTATCAAAATTTGCAGCTTCTTGTTTCTTGGAAGGAATTCAGTGAAACCACATTTACAGGGATAAACCTAATCATTATTTTCTTTTCTTTTTAATTCAGCCAGTCAAGCTACTACCTCCTCTTCCTCTCACACATTCACTTTCTCTACATCATCTTCATCCTCTTCCTCCTCCTCCTCCTCCTCAACCTTTACACCTACATCTGCTGCTACCACCAGTGCCTCAGGACCCACATTCTCCACCAGCACCACTGCAGCCTCTGCCCCCCAGCCTGGTGCTGCACCTACACCTCCACAAGGGACACCTTTTGTGGGCAACTTGGACCAGATTCTAGGCTCTCTCCTTGGGGGAGGTGTTGCTGCTGCTGGCCAGGCCCCTGGAGCTGCTCCCTCTGTTACTGTGACAATGCCAGGAATACCTGCCTTTATTCAGGGAGTCACTGACTTTATGCAGGTCAGAAAGGAACTCACTCCTGAAAACATTTGTTTAACTTGTTTATGTTAGCTCTAACGTTTTTAGAGCTGCACAATATGGATGAAATTTAAGCATTGTATACATATTGTTTAAGTACCGTTTTAAGTACTTAATTTAAGTAGTGCTATATATTGCAATAGTGAGACCATTCAAAATATTAAAGGGCCACATCTTAAGCTAAAATCAGCCTGTTTCTAAATTTTGGTTATTTATCAACACCTTTAAATATATCTCTTTATTCATGTTTATAAAAGTTTAGCCCTGCCCATTCATGCACTGAAATACCTTTAATGGGTAAAATTGAGACTTTTGTTTGGTTATATGAAGACCTCGTTTCATCGGAACACCCAGTAACTCAGTAGCCCGTAACTGATGTCACCCTATGAGACACTGATTTGGTTAGAGGCTCATTTCTGTAGGCCGATATTGTGATATAATTAGCATCTGAAATACACAGGTCCTCGAGTTTATGAGGGTCTTGTCATGCATAGTTTTGAGTTTACGGCGCTCATGTGGGCAAACCAGTTTAGTAGTGCGTGGTGGAAGATACGCAGAATGTGTAGTACTACAGTTACTGTTACTACAGTTCAAGTACAGTGTAGTTATGTCCTTTTCCTTTTTCTGTGACTTAGTTGTGCCCTTATGTTTCCGATTTTACAACGGTGTTGGAATAGGTTATTGACTTATTTTGACTAGCACCAAAATACGGGTTACATCACTGTCCTAGGAATGGATCTCCATCGTAAATTGAGGACACCCTATATTGTGCAGCTATAACCCAAATTCGCTGTAATGATAGAGCGCAATATTCAATGATTAGTACGTGTGGTCTGGCACCTCTGTAGTAATGTATGTGCATATATGTCTTTCTTTAGGCCTCACAACAAGCCAACTTTCAGGTACCCACAGACCAAACTGCAGCCCCCACCTCTACTCCACCCACTAACGAACAGCCCTCAGATCCTGGTGTGGGTGCAGCGGAAGAAGTTATGAACACTGAGCTCTTTACTGGGATAGTACAAGGGGTCCTTTCCACCATGATGGGTTCTTTAGGTGCTCCTCAGGGTAACACTGAGAGCATTGCTCAGTTCATCCAAAGACTCTCCCAGACCAGCAACATATTTACACCCAGTACAGGAGAGGCCATGGGTGAGATTTCATAACAAATTTGCTCACCACACTGATCAAAAGCTTTTTTTTTTTTCAGGAAAACAAATGGTTGAGCATAGTTTTTATAATATTTGAATATGACAACTGCCCTTTTATTTTGTGATTAAAGGACCTGTAGAAATATTAAAAACCATGTTGTTGAGTTCATTTAGGTTTACAAAAGTAAAGCTAAGGACCTTTTCTTCAACTATGAAGTTAGAGTTGCAAAAATAGGTGAGGTAGTGAGTGTTGATTATGAAGTTATTGGTGACTTTGATATAGAAAATAGCAACCCAACACAAAATGCCCCTACCAAGTGAAATGGAATTTACCGTTATCTTCGCTTGTTACTAAATAAACCATTTCTGTCCACAGGTTTCTTTGGCGATCTGCTGACTCTTGTGTGTCAGAACTTTTCCATGGTGGACATGGTGCTGCTGCTTCATGGTCAGGCCCAGCCGCTGAGCCGCATCCAGCCCCAACTGGCCCAGTTCTTCACAGAACACTATCTTCAGGGCCGAGAGCTCACAGATGCCAACATTACAGTACAATATACTTCTAGTCCTATTTCTTCAGTACCACGTCTTAGGCATTCTCTGAATATTTTATTTGACTCTCCACTCTTTGTTTTTCACTAATTATGTTCATTTGATTTTCTCTACCAAAGGCAGCTGCTGACAACCTAATTCAAGAACTGGATGAATATATCACAGAGAGTTTTGTAAGCAGATCATAGTATTCTTTGGTGTTACCCATCTGTGCATTGTTCATATGTGGAGCATTTACTGTGTGTGGTTTAGTAGTTTTTGATGATCTGTTCCTCTATCTGTTAGTCGACAGTTACAGTCCGAGAAGCGGTTGACATCACTCAAACGAACCGGTCATTTTTAAGGCAGCAACTTGCAGGCATTGCCACACACATTCTGCGCTGCACAGGTGTGTCCAAAAACATTTAAGAACATTTCTTTAAAGGCTAACAATTGTAATTTGAACTAGTATTTGGTGATTTGAATTTTCATAGAATTACATTTCATGACTCAAAAATTACTATACTTTTTTAGTGGTTTCCTAAAGAAATCTGAATAGATCAACATTCTTTATAGACCTCTGCTGTTTCCTGTTTCACAGAAAGGGATTAAGCCTAGTCTTGGACTATATTGTCCTTCAAGTGTAAAATCTCCATTTAGAGTGCTATAGTCCAGGACTAGGCTTAATCCCTTTCTGTGAAACCGGCCCTAAATGTGCAGGTGCGTTAGACAACATTTTTGAGTTCAGATTATGCAGAAAACGATTATACAGAAAAATAATTTTGTGTTAGGAATACTTGCAGTGTTTGTCCATCATGTGTGATGTATGATGGTTTTCTTTCTTTGTAGACCACACTTTTGGACCACGCTTGCTGCAGCTGTGTAACCGCGCTCTGTTCGAGTGTTTGGCCCTCAATCTGTACTGCCTGAGAGGAGAGCAGAATGCCCTTACTGCAGTTATCAACAACCGTATAGTCAGTACAGCACCAGTACAGATGCCTGCAGGCAAAACATTGTTATTTTCCTTAAAGATAAAGATGTAATCACATCCTCCTCTTGTATATCCAGAGGACCATGTCAGCAGAGGTGAACCCAAGTGTGGTGAACTGGTTGACCAGTATGATGACTATGAGACTGCAGGTTATTCTGGAACACATCCCAGTTACAGAGGAACAAATCCTCCAATATGTTGTCAACACTCAGGTGAGACTTCCATAACTTGCCTGTATGTTAAAATATATGGTGCAAGTATGTGTGTATGTACAGTAATTACACAGAACAGGAGTCACGGAATCATTCACACAGAATTTTTTTGAGAACCGAACCCATGGTTCAAATATCTGGGAAACTGCAAATATCCTCCATTTTTTGTGACAATAAATATATTTTTTCTGGATGTTTTCACATAAGGGGACCCGTTCACCTCTCACCTTCTGCCCTCGTTTGTATTTTTAGCCCGAGTAGATCAGGGGTTATTCTCCGAAAACCATTCAAGATTTTTTTTTTCAAGTCGACTAGTCGGTCAGCAAAGTTGTAGTCGAGTCGATTACTCATTTGATGATCACACGCAATGGAGGAACATCCAACATTGAGCATTTTTAATTGCTCAATGTTGGTTCTCTGTAACATTAATAGTCAACATGACAATTAAATTAAACAATACAAAGGCTGATGCCTTGAATTTCCTGACAAATTTGTGTACAACTGCGAATGGGAACAGTTTAAGCCACGACAGGACAACTCCCTGCAGTGTTAGCGTAAGCCATGTTAGCTAGTGGTGCGTTTCAGATGCAGAGCGTCGGTACTGTTACTGTACTTTAACACCGACTTGCAGGTTGTGCCAATCAGAGGGCAGAGTGGGGGTGGGAGGGGGGCACACAACTAGTCGACTTCTCTCAGGGGGGCCTTGACTTGTGCCTCTGTAGTTGACTATTGTGTTCATTTAATATATATATTATATAATGTTATATATTCATGACAGCATGAATTTAATACAGCTGCAGTTCAAACATTTCTGTAAATCTCAGCATAAACACTAATGTAATGTAATCATATATAAAACCAAAGCTATATGCCACTGCAGGGCATTCACATTTGATCTAGTTTGTTATTGAAAAACAAGTTACCCAGAGCATTGGGGCTGAACCATTATGGCACCTGCAAAGAAGGACCAACTCCATATGAAAGTCTATGTAACTGAATGCAGTGTTATTAAAGTCACATCAGGCGTCTTGTATGGAAAAAGTGATGGGAGCGCTGTATGTGTTGCCTTTTGTCCATATTAAATAGCTCAACGCCCGCATTACTTTGGTGAAAGCACCAAACTTTCCGAATAAAAGGATTTTTAAAAATAATCATCGGCCTTAAGTAAATAATGTGTTAATGTGACCGTAACGCATTAACTTTTCCAGCTCTAATACATACATTCCCCCTGCAAAGTTGCGTTCGCATTTTTTTAAATATTAGAACCTAACTAATAAATGTCCGTGGAAACCGCAAATACCTTCCGCATTATTTCTGCTTTTTTTTTCGTGGCAGTAAAAAAATTTTCATGCATTTTAATAAATATTAGGTAATATAATTATAATATATGATATAATTTAGTCAATATAATTAAATATAATTTACTAACACAAATGTTAATGTAAATTCAGTTAAAAGCACCCGTATATTGGCTGCTGATCTGTGATGTGTCTCTTGACAGATGCAGTCCAGCATTCCTAATTCATAACAGTTTCCCAAGTGGAGCTACATCGAGTGTTTCGCAGCATGTTCTTGTGTTTTGTTCTTCTTAAACCCCTGTATTTGCATTACTGTAAATTAAATTATTACTCTATTTACTCTGCTTTTACCATGGAAAACAACATACCAAAGAACATGCCTGTGCATGAATTACAGTGCAGTCTATACTGTGTTAACATCTAAATTTTACATTCTAGCACTTCAGTTCAAGTGTTTAGTGTCCACTGTACAGTACGGATACGGGTTTACCATTAGATTTTTTTAAGGGCAATGTATTAATCTGAATTTTAAATGAACTTAAAGTGTTTGGGGGACATATTTGGGGGCATATTTAGGCGTTTTATTTACATCACAAATTCACATTTTGTCACAATTCACAGGTGCTCTTGGAATGTAACCTCCACAAATTTCTGAGATTTACTGTATATAATTATTCACTTAGTCTAGTTGACTAAATAAACCACGCATGTATACACTAATAATGTCTAGTGCTGGGCCGTTAACGGCATTAACGTGCGAGATTCTTATAAAACAAGATTAAAAAAAAAAAAAAATCACTGTTAACACCCACCCCCCCCCCCATCCCCCCCCCTACACTACACAAGCTAAGATGAATTTCAGTGACATGTCCGGTGCACGCACGTTTTAAACCTGTCTCTGTCTGTCCCCCAGACAGGGGTACAGACAGAGATAGGGGGGTTGGGGGTTGCGGGGGGGGTTTTGATTGTCGCCGTTAACGCCAAGATTCCATGCGATTAACGGCGTTAAAAAAAAATAATCGATGCCCACTTCTAATAATGTCTTTTAAGTTAACATTTCTTGGTATGACTGTAGCATAAAAAGAGAGTACCTTCACTTGTAGCTATGTGCAAGTCAAATGCTATGTAAATGTATGTATAGTTTGCTTGACTAGCACAGCCTGCAGCAGTGAGATGAGTTTACATAAAGCTGCCTGACTATTCCTGTTTGTGAGTAGCCACTGACAGTATTAAATAAATACTAGAGGGAAAAGTACAGAACAGTTGATGAAATTCTGTAAATATTGATTTCTAACTGTAAATGTCAATACAATTTCGTGTCAGAATGAAGAGGCAAGAGAGGCCCCCACACATGAGCCAGAATGTCAACATGTGGAGGTACACACACACTTGCTTATTTTATTAATTATCTTTGGAAAACTGGATTAACAACTACTTTTCTCAAGTCTAAACTTGAACGTGTCCCTCATGTCTTCAGATGGATGACACACACTCTCCCACTCCAGCCACCACAGCAGAGGAGGCCATGGCAACCTCCCAGGAAGCAGGTGCAGTTGGGGGTTTGGCTGCAGAGTCAGGAGGTGCAGTGGGTGGGGAGGAACCTGCAGGAGAAGCTGAAACCTGGGCAGCTGCTTTGCCCCCTGTAAGGCTTTCTTTATACCTTTGTGATCAGAATCAGAAAACTTGATTCCTAAGGGAATTCCTTATTAGACACACAAGAACAATATAAAATATAAAGTCTAATAAATAAAAACTCTGCAGAGAATACTCCATATGAAATACATTATGCTATATATTACATGTGTGTATATATAAATGCTAAGGGGTATAAATACTATAGACAAGTAACTCACAATTACTGAATTAACTAATATGAATTACGAATAGCACAACTGCTGGTTAGGAGTATATTATTGGACATAGTAGAAATCAGTAGTAGATCAGTAATATTGAACAAGTATATATTTCACATGCTGGACTATTGCACAGAAATAAATAATTTAGCACCCAATAAGAAAACTGCTCAAGATGCTGCACATGGAAAACTATTGCACAAAGTTATGGTATGTAATAATAATGTTATTAGTGCTACGGACTCAGCCATGATTAGTTACTACTTATAATAGTTACTATTTATTTTTAATATTGTCGTATGGTTTATGAAAACCTTTTTCTTTTACTTTTGTTCCATGCAGGACTGGGTTCCCATCCTCAGACAGGATCTGCTAAGTCAGAGGAAGATGAAGGCTCAGCCTCCTCTCTCTGATGCTTATTTGCAAGGGATGCCAGCAAAGCGCAGAAAGGTAACAAGGATTTACTTCTTTAATAATAATAATAATAATGTTACATTTGCAGTGGTCAGCATAAATGAGTACACCCCACTACATTTGTCAGAAAACCTTTAGTTTCCTTTCAGAGTCAACATTTTCCATGAGATACTATACTACAAAATACTCCCACAAATGTGGGCCATTGATTGCAAACAAGATTTGTTAATTTGCACACACAAAAAAGTGATTTTCCTAACAAATTCATTCAAGCCCATGTTGCAAAACTGAGTACACCCCAATTATAGTCTTAGGAGAGAAGCCACACACAAAACTACAAAATTCTAATTAACAGGCATTCAACCACAGGTGAGTCTAATGATTCATTTAAGAGGTATCCAGCAGACAGGTGACTATAAAAGGGCATTATTTAAAGAAAAGCCCTTTCCATTTCATGCTGTCAGCAATGGCTGCCCATGGAAGAGAAATGTCTGAGAAAATCTAAGAAAGCCCTAAAAGAAGATCAGCAAAGCTTTACATATCAGTCAAAATACTGTACCCAAGGGATCCAAAAATTTAAGAAAGATGGAAGTGCAACCATCTAACAGAGACGTCCAGGCCATCCATGGAAGTTAACATCTCGACAGGAGCGTCTTCTGATGGGAAGGGTTGAAGAAAATCGCCATGCAAAGTCACCGCAGTTAGCTAAAGCAATAGAAAGCCAAAATGGAGTGACCGTTTCCAGTGACACCATACGGCGCACGCTGCGGAGGAATTGCATGCATGGGTATCGTCCACGGAGGAATCCTCTCCTAAAGCCCATGCACAAAAAAGCATGCCTAGATTTTGCTAGGGCCCATGCTGAAAAAGATGAAGACTACTGGGACTCTATACTCTGGAGTGATGAGACAAAGATCACTGTTTTTGGAATTAATGGTTTTAAAACTGTATGATGTCGTAAAAGTGAGGATTTCAAAGAAAAATGCATGGTGCCTACAGTCAAACATGGTGGTGGCAGTGTCCTTATGTGGGGCTGCATGAGTGCTGCTGGTGTTGAGGAGCTGCATTTCATTGTTGGTATCATGAACTCAACAATGTACTGCTATATACTGAAGGAGAAGATGCTGCCATCACTCCGTGCACTTGGTCGTTGTGCTCTTTTCCAACACGACAATGATCCAAAACACACATCTAAAGGTGGTTGAATGGCCAAGTATGTCTCCTGATCTGAACCCAATCGAACACCTGTGGGGAATTCTGAAGTGACAAGTTCTAAAAGAGGTTATTCTTGAAGAATGGAAAGAGATAGATGTTGCAATACGTCGCCAACTAGATCATTCCATGCCTAGAAGACTTGGAGCTGTCCTTAAAAATCACGGTGCTCAAATAAAATACTAGATGCAGTAGTTTTTGTTGCAGGGTGTATTCATTTTTGCTTCAACCAATTTGAGCGAAACTGAAGATTTTGAGATCTAAGTTATATCATTCACCTTAATTTCATGTTATGGAGTTAAATAAGTGGTCAATAAAACTCAGCCTTGTGAAAAGTTTGGAAATTGTTTTTTGTTCATTGAGCTACTGATTAAATTTGTACTTTTTAAAGAGGGTGAACTCATTTATGCTGAGCACTGTATATAGTGCCTTTCACAAAACCAAGGTAGCTTTACATAGAGTGCAAACAAAAAAATGTTACATAGTCAGGTGGAAGAGAAATGTTAATTGAAGAGAAGAGTCTTGAGATCGCGTTTGAATGATGAGATGGAGCAGCAGTCACTGAGGGTTAACGGAAGAGAGTTCCAAAGTTTGGGAGCCATGACACTAAATGGCCTACCACCAAAAGTGGAGTCTAGTGCATGGAACAAGAAGAATATTAGTGCCAGAAGATCTGAGAGAGCGAGAGGGAGAGTAAGAAGTGAGCAGTTGAGTAAGGTAGGGGGGAGCAAGGTCGTGGAGAGCTTTAAAGGTGAGGAGTAAAACTTTAAACTTGATTCGAGCCTGAATTGGTAGCCAGTGTAGCTGAGTGAGGATAGGGGTGATGTGGGCAGAGCATTTGGAGTGTGTCAGCAGAGTTTTCTCATTTGTCATATAGAAATACATCAGTTGTTTATAGGTAAAATTCTCATTGTGGTTTCATGTTACCTTTCAATTGAATTTGGTCATAATTTCTGTTTCACAAGATGCTTCTTTTCTCTACATTATAAAGCAGTCAGTTCTGTGTTTCTTTTTGTGTAACAGACAGCGCAGAGTGACGGCCCCAGACTCACTCTCTCCGAAGCAGTGAGTCAAGCCACAAGGTCAGCTGGGGTCACACCTCTCACATCTTTGAGTGCCTTACAAGGCGACCTTGAGAGACCCGAACTTCAGGAAGCTTACACACAACAGGTACCGCATACATTAATGATGATGCTAATCAAAAACACTTCAGAGCTGTACGTGCTGCTTTGCAACGGTCCTTTTTGGTATATCAATATCAAAGCATGCTTTAAAATAAACATATTTTGTGTTTGACTTTTCCCCACACACTCCTGAAATTTATATCACATAGCTGTCTCCTCATAATGATAGTTGCTGCACATTATTGCGTTTTAAAATAAGAAATGTTGTGTCATTTGAATTGTAATGTTAGAAATACATGTACCAATGACTGATGAAAAAGTATCACATGATTATTTATGATTTTATACCCTTTGGATTACCCCTTGCATTTCTAGAGTACACAATGAGCATTTGAGTGACTGTATAAAACACAATGTTAAATCATTGCTGTTTCTTTTTCAGGTAAAAACTGACATCAAGAAACGAGTAAAAGAAGACCCTGACTACAACTCGAGAAGGTTTCCCAACACACACAAAGCCTTTTCCCCAGACTCTTAACCTACATACAGTATTGCACCTTGTTCCTGTTTGTGTGTGTGTGTGTGTGTGTGTGTGTGTGTGTGTGCGCATTTATTTACTTTTTAATGCTTCGAATTCAAAATCTACTCTGAGTTATACAGTGATTTTATGCTGTCTCGAGGATATCCTCCTTCCCTGTAATTATTATCTGTTATAGCATCATGGACTGTCCAAGTGCAGAATCATAACAGGCCTGCTTCTGTTGTTAAGAGATGCACAGCTAAACTCCAAAACAAGGCTTAATTGCAACAGTGCAGACAAATGAAGGACATTGTCAGTGCTGTAACACACTGTGGAGTAACAAGGCCACATTTATAGAAGAAAACATGCAGTCTAGCAAGGATATACTCCAGGATACCCCAACATGGTATAAGTATCACATGCCGTTTATGATTGACAGGATGTTGCGATGAAAGATCCTCTGTTAACTTTACATCCACTAACGCACTTCATGGGAAAATCCTTCATGTAATATTGAATGAAAATACACATTTCTGAATTTTTGTATTGCTTGCTCATCACTTGTTTGAAATAAAGCCAGGGAAATTCGTTAAATTATTACAGAAGTTATTTTAAGTATTCTCTGAAGATTTTTTGTTATTCTTCAGTTCGCCTGCTGTATAAGTAAGAGACCACAGTACTTCAGCTTGGCATAATGAATGTAAAATGCTTAAAATTAAATCACTTTACTACAAACAAACCGTTTTTTGGCAATTTTCCCATATGTATCTTGCATATACACACACACACACACACACACACATATTTACATAAGCGGTACGCCTGCAAGAATTGGCATATGTGGTACAACAAATGTGCACTATATAAATATGGGAGCCTCGCTTCTTCACCAATCAAAATTCAGTCAGAGCAGGTCTTATGTCAGCCCTTCTGTAGCGAGAGAGAAGAGAGAAAGAAAGAACAGCAGCATAAAGAGCTTCATGGAATGAGTTTTCATGGCCAAGCAGATAAATGTACAATTTCATGCTTCCAGCTTTGTGGAAACAGTTTGTGGACGACCCCTTTCCGGCCCCAACAAGACTGCACCAGTGCACAAAGCGAGGTCCATAAAGACATGGATGGGCGAGTTTGGTGTGGAAGAACTTGACTGACCTGAGTCCTGACCTCAACCCGATAGACACCTTTGGGATGAATTGGAGAGGAGACTGTGAGCCAGACCTTCTCGTCCAACGTCAGTGTCCGACCTCACAAATGTGCTTGTGGAAGAATGATCAAAATTCCCATAAACACACTCCTAACACACCTTGTGGAGAGCTTGACCAGAAGAGTTAAAGCTGTTATAGCTGCAAAGGGTGGGCTGACACCATATTCAACTGATTTAGAATGGGATGTCACTTAAGCGCATATGCTTCTAAGGGCAGGTGTATATATATATATATATATATATATATATGTGTGTGTGTGTGTGTGTGTGTGTGTGTGTGTGTGTGTGTGTGTG
>JBBPCW010000001.1:11016420-11029973 GCA_037974425.1 Phenacogrammus interruptus
TGTGTGTGTGTGTGTGTGTGTGTGTGTGTGTGTGTGTGTGTGTGTGTGTGTGTGTGTGTGTGTGTGTGTGAGGAGTATAAAAGTGTCCGGATCGCTGAGTTCCCCTCTGTGAGTCCGCTACTCGTTCACGCAGACATGCGCGCGCGCTCCGAGCCCCGTGGTCTCGTGCTGCTGCTCCTGTGCGCCCTGCGGAGCGCCGCGCCCCTCAGCAACCACGGCACAGAGCTGCGCCTCACACACACACCACAAACACAGCCCGCACACACACACTCCGCACACAGCGCCGAAGCGGACCCCGCGGGGGCAGCATCAGTCAACCGCGCGCGCAGCGCAGGCAGGGGACTGGAACACGCGGGAGCGCGAGGGAGCGGCGGTGAGTCGACAAATAGGCGTCTTTTTGATTGTTTGTGTCTGTGTAAGGTATGTAGTATGGGGTAGATAATGTTGAATTGATATAGTGGCGCAAACAGTGTGGAGTAAATAGTGTGTGAGGATGATAGTGTGGGTTGGAGAGAATGGGGTAGACAGCGTGGGGTTCATAGAGTGGGGTTGATAGTGTGGAGTAGACAGTGTGGGATAGATAGTGTGCGGTTCATAGTTTTGTGTTGATAACGTGGTGTAGGCAGTGTAGGGTTGAGGAGTTCATAGTGTGAGGTAGGTAGCGTGGGGTTGACAGAGTGGGGTAAATAGAGTGGGGATTTAAGTGTGGGTTTACATTTATAAGATGCTTTTATCCAAAGCGACTTCCATTCCCATTCCGTAACTACAGTGGACAGTCTCCCTGGAGCAACTTGGGGTTAAAGGTCTTGCTCAGGGACCCAGTGGTGGTGCTGAAGTCAGAATTCAAACCTATGACCTCTTGGTTCAGAGGCAAGTATCTTACCACTAGGCCATCACCACCAGAGTGGGGTAGATAGTGTTGGGCTGATAGGGATTGATATTGTGAGGATAGTGTGGGGTTGATGTTGTGGGGTTAGATAAAGTATGGTTGATACTGTGGGATTGATAGTGTTGGTGTAGAGAGAGTGGAGTAGATTGTGTGATGTTGATAGAGTGAATTTGATAGTTTAATAGGGTCGGAGTAGATAGAGTGGGGCAGAGAGTGGGGTGGATAGAGTGCGGTAGAAAGAGGGGATAGATAGAGTGAGGTAGGTAGTGTGGGTTTGATAGACTGGTGTAGATAGAGTGGATTTAATAGTGTTGGGTTGATAGGCTTCCCCATCCCAGAACTTTCAGAGAGCTTGATACACCCCTGGTAGGTAGTTTCGGATGGATAGTGTGGGGTAGATAGGGTTGATGGTGTGAAGGTAAATAGTGTGGGACAGACAGAGTGGGTTAGGTAGTGTAGGATATAGTGTGGGGTAGATAGTGTTGGGTTGATGGTGTGAAGGTAAATAGTGTGGGACAGACAGAGTGGGGTAGGAAGTGTAGGATAGATAGTGTGGGGTAGAGAGTGTTGGGCTGGTGGTGTGAGGTAGGTAGAGTGGGGTAGATAGTGTGGGCCTGTTAGTGTGAGGTAGAGTGGAATACATATCGTGGGTTAGGTATTATGGGATACATATAGTGGGGTCGGTAGTGTGGGGTAGATATAATGGGAGGATTAATGTAGGATATATAGTGTGGGGTAGATAGTGTTGAGTTGTTAGTGTGAGTGGGGTAAATAGAGAATGAGTGAAATAAAAAAAGGATGGAGGAAGAAAGAAAGGGTTGGAAGGAAAGGAAGGATAGAAGGAAGGACAGGTGAAAGATACCTCAGGAAAAAAAGGTTGACTATGGGGTAAAGACAGCTGGAGAAAGAAAGGGAAGATGAAAGAAAGAGCGAATGAATGGGCGATCCAGAAGAAAAGAGAAAAGAAAGTGAGACGGAAGGAAGGAAGGGAGGAAGAAAGGAAGGAAGCCAGACAGAATGCATTTATGAGAAACAGTGGACTAATTTGCTTGAAATCAGATCATTCATATGTTTAGAATTTCCAAACCTCTGGTCTATATCACAGCAGAAGAATCAGAAAATTGTATTAATCCTGGAAGAAATTGCTTAGACAAGAAATTGTAAAGACAACAATATAAAATATAAAGTAGGGCTGCAAGATTAGGATAAGCAATAATGTTGTTGAGTGTTGCGATGCCGATATCAGATGTAATAAGTGAGAAAAGCGTAGCTTTTATAGTGTTACTGTTTTTCTAATTTGGATTTGCTGGTGACATAGACTCCAGAAACTGACTAGTCTATGCAGAAAAAAACATTCCAACATTTTTTTTTTTTTTTAAAGAATTTACTTAAACAGAGCATTTTAATGCCACCCATAAAACATTTGAACCATTGAACATTGTTGAAAATCTTAAATAAATGTAAACATAATTTAAATTACAGTTAGTACTTAGCCAGAAGAAAAAGCACAGTAGATGAAGAATCTGCCCAGTGATTTTTTTGCCCTTTTCTCTGTGGCACTTGGTGAAGAGTTTTGGAAAAGCAGCAGTTCAGTCAATAAATGCGATATGAATATGTTTTCACGGCATGTATATCGCCCATGTTGATATCGCGATGTCTGTAAATTTGCGATATATTGTGCAGCCCTACTATAAAGTATAAAAAAACACAGTATGCTATGAATACAATGGCATTATCATACTATAGATAAATAAATTACAGTTAAGTGATTTTCTAGCAACACAAATAGAGTTCTCCACAGCTGGTCTGGACAGAAGCAGTGGATTATCTTTAAGTTGTTGTTTGCTGGGCGAGTCGCTGTAGCGGTGAATGAGTCGAGAGGTGTTACACGGCCCTCTGGCACTCGTCCAGGCTGGGCGGCGGAGATGAGAGGGCCTCAGACAATGAGTGCTGAGTGAATGGTGTCAGGCTGGGTGAATGGAGCTGCAGCTCAGTTGCTCAGGAAGTCTCCGGTCGGGGGCTGCGCTCGTCTTGAACTCCTGCTACCTGAAGCGGCGCGAGAGAAAGGCTCCTGTGCTCCTCCATTCACTGCGGCCTGTCATGGAGAAGGGGGCTCATTGTTGTCAAGGTGTGTGCGCTGCCCACTGAAAGGGGCTTGGCTTGGGTTGCACCGTCAGGAGGTGAAGCCCTTAAGGCAGAACAAAACTCACAGTATCAGCAGCTGCACCAGCCTAATCCAACAATAAGAGCCTCTGAGTCAACATCCGCGAGGACACGGAGGAAATCCACCAGAAAACAGCGTGTAGGTGGGACACCCCACCTAAAAGGGCAGAAAGAGCCCTGATGTAGGGCTAAATATAGTATAATAAAATGCAATGCAGTGTTGCATTGAAAATAAAGCGTGGTGGCTTGTATTACTTTTATCTTTAAAGAACATTCACTGAGATGTTGTCCAGGACACCAGCGGTTCTTCTATGAGATTTATTTATGAATGCTGTGGTCAGTCTATTGCAATCCAAGGCAGATCTAGAACAATGCCACGATATGGACAAAAATAATCAGCATTGAGATTATACTGCTCTATATTGCAACTGCAGTATCTTCCAGTATACTATGGGTGCATTTTATCACTTTTCTCTTAGTAAAACAGCTGAAGATAAACGGAGGTTGTAGAATAAATAATGAATTATATTTATGGGACACAAACCTCTATAAATGTCAAGGAAAATGAAATAGAAGGAACATATAGAATATGGGTCCCTCAAGAACACCTAGGCAAATCCGTGTCTATGATTGTTAAAGATTAAAATAATTACACATTTGTTGGATTGCACAAGACCTCAATTCATCAGAACACCCATTAACTCACCTGAAGCTGCAATTAGTTACCCTTTCAGAAACACTGTAATTGGTTAGAGTCTCGTTTGCATATTGTATACCTTCAGCAATATGATGATTGCAGAGACTGATAACAATAAAGAGATGATTGCAGCAACGTTTCCAAATGCTTCTTCTAAAGAGAGTTGATCTCTTTTCTCTTTCCATTCAGATCGAGGGCCTGTAGGCTGCAGAGAGCTTCGCTCCACAAAGTACATCTCTGATGGCCAGTGCACCAGCATCAACCCCATTAAAGAGTTAGTGTGTGCGGGGGAGTGTCTCCCAGCCCAGATGCTGCCCAACTGGATAGGAGGACATGGAAAGAAGTTCTGGAGCCGGAGGAGCTCCACCAACCAAGACTGGCGCTGCGTCAACGACAAGAGCCGGACACAGCGCATCCAGCTGCAGTGCCAAGACGGCAGCACCAGGACCTACAAGATCACTGTGGTGACCGGCTGCAAGTGCAAACGCTACCTGAGGCAACATAACGAATCGGGGAACAAGTCGGAGAGCATCTCTCAGCCTCAGCAGGTCCACAAGCCCAAGAGCAAACGGAAGCACGGAGGTAGCAAGGCACATGCGAACTGGCCTGAACTGGAGTCCTGAGACTGAGTGAGGCTGTGGATTAACCTGCACAATAGACTGTCCATAAAAGGGCTGTGGACTGGAAGTGACAGTCCTTTAAGGATGGAGAGATTGAATAACAATCAGTGGTTTCATACCTGAAGTGGCGAGACTCCAAATCCTGCTTGGCCTCCAGCAAAGTGCAATTCAATCACTGCTCATGATTCCTATGCAAAACCACAATGACTACATGCCAGTTTGGCATATGAATACACTGCAGGCCAGAAGTTTGGGCCCACTTTCGGATAAAAAAAATATATAAATGATACGTTGTTTTAAAAAAATACTACAGAAAAACATTAGAAATAAATGTAACTGGCTGGTTTTCAATGTTATAGTCTTTACAAAGGCTCAGACTTTTGGTTTTGAAGAGACATATCAGGTCTATCTTTAGTGACAGACATTCACTTTCAGTTGAAAAGTATCACTCAGTTCTTTAATATCACCCAGTTCCTTCTGGTTACATTGGAAAAACGTTGATCTTCAAAACTGTGAACTTCAGTCCAAAGAAAAGATGAAAGTTTAGAGAATGATGTCTTGGTCCCCCATTTCCAGATCTTTCTTCCATTGAACTGCAGGGACGTGCTGGACCAACATCCAGCAAATGAGACCGAACTGTCTGTAGGTTTGAAAAGATGCTGGGAGGGTTTGGACACAAGTTATTTCTGGAAAAGATGTGGTGAATCTGTGCTGTTGAGATAAGGCAGGGTTATTTTGATGAGTCTCATACAGACACTTTCAACATCCATTTAACCGCACTTGCAGTGTGTATTTGTTGTACTTCAGAACCAGTCAACCAGTCAGTTACAAGTGTTTCAAGTTTTTCTAATTGTCTTGTAATGAACAGTTGAAAGAACAGAATATGATTTATTTTTTTAATCTGAGGGCGGGCCCAAACCTCTGGCCTGTTGTGTATATCTAAAACATTCCAAAGATCATGACTGTCTCTCTGTGAGAAATCATATCACTGGCTGCAGTATGTAGTAGTTTGTATGTAATGCCAGATAAAGCTGAATTATCTCAAGTTTGAGAAAGATAAAGATGTAAATACAGCTTGTAAATAAACAGCATATGCATTCATATGTAATGACTCATGCTGCAAGACATTTACTTGCTTCAAATGTGCTATTATCAAGTATATATTGATGTAATATATTTTGTTTTGATCCCCCCCTACATGTTTCCTTTACTCCTACATTTACTTGTCTTCATTTTATGCAGGCATTCATAATGGTATTGCACTATTCTACATGACAGCAATATTCATATTCACCATTTTAGTGTGAAAGTATTAAATTTTATTCATTTGAATACACTGAATGCTCTGTCTGTCATTCTGCTCTCACCTGCTTCCACCACCTTTCTGTTTGGTTTATGGCAAACCTAACAAGGACAAGAAAACAGACTGCCAGGACACTTAGTTTGCATTTTATTATTATTAAATTATTAGAGATTTTATGACAGTGAGTGAACACTTACGTATTTTTATTCCTGCTGAACACTCATTACTCATTCATTATTTAAAACAAAAAAAAAAATAGCAGTTCAAAAATACACACTTGCTATAGGAGTAGATTTGAGACAAAAGGAAGGAAAAAAGAAAGAGAAAAAGAATTGTGCTTCTTATAGTAAAGAGTAGTGAAATAGTCATAGCTTGGTTTTATGTCAGGAAAACTGCCCGGGGAGATGTGATTGGGGATGGTATCTTGCTCAAGAGTACCTCGGCATCACCACAGTTGTGAATTCTTCTAGTCAATGTTCATTACATTAATAAACACTATGACTCTTTACATTTTACATTGTTGTAATTATATAAAAATATAGATAAATTGGTAGCATTCCCATTCTAATGTACAAAGTCACATATTTAGGAGCTACCAGTAGTTAAAGCTACACAACATATCTGCTGCTAATCCTTATCTCAATATCGATCTCTGCAATACTTACGTTGAAAAAGGTTGCAATGTACAAATTATTTGATCATGCGATTTTGTGGGCTTAAAGTAAAGTGCCTCCTTAAAGTCCCCTGAATCTATAATTTGTCACCCTCTCAAAAACACTGTGACTGGTTAGAATATCTTTTGCGTATTGGTTTCTACGATATCAGTATTACAGAGACCGATACTGAGACCGATTATCCGTTAATATATATCGGTGCAGCTCTACTGAGCATCAGTGAGTACACTGTCAAAGCTACACGGAGCTATTTACTGATAAAACTGGGTAATTGCGTGCATTTGTCTCAAATTAATAACCCATACGAAAGACCATCGTGTTCCAGACTGAAAGTTTAAACAGCAGGGGAATATTTTTGGAAACCGATGCTGGTGGACCCTCCAACCTTCTTTAGCCTCTAAAGCTAAAGCTAAAGCTAAGGCTAAGCTATTGGCAGCTCCTCAGCTGGGACACTAACGGGAGTTGTGATGACATTATGATGATATTTAGGTCCTGAAACATGTTAGAGCGAGTCTCAGAGGAGCCCAGTGAGTACACGGAGCGAAAATATGGAAGACAGAAGCGAGTCCGGTAGCCCCGTTGATCCCCAGTGTCTCCTGAAATCCGAGACCGAGCACGGCGTGGGGAGGAACGGCCAGGATGTGGTGGATTTCCCGGTCGCTGTGGTTCTCCCAGCAGCCGGCTGTGGTGAGAGAATGGGCTTAACGACACCCAAACAGTTTTGCTCCTTCCTAGGCAGACCCCTAATTAGCTACACGGTGGAAACTTTCGAGAGGTAAGTCTGTTTAAAAGTGTTCAATAATTTACCATCCAGCTCCGGCAGCTCTCAGTATAACCCGTATCATCATTTTTCTGGAATGATCTATCTACACAGTCCTTGAATGGAAAATAAGCCACAATAACAAAGTTTTCTAGTCATACTTTTTGTGATGTCACAAAACAAACAAATTTAAATGTACCTCCTTTTTCTGGCTACAGCAGTTTAGCCCCGCCCATTCATGTACAGACATCCTTAATGATGAAAAGAAATAGACTTTTGTTGGGTAACATTAAAACCTTGTTTAATCATAACACAGAGTAACTCACTTCGAGCTGTGATTGGTCACCCTGTCAAAAATAAGAAAATAAAGAACTTTATTGATTCCTAGTGAAATTATTTTGTCTTTAGCACGCTCAGTGCAGCAAGCAGAAGATAATAAGTAAACAACTGACAATAAAAATAGTGCAACAACAAGAAGAATATTGTAACAAAAATAACTAACACTGACATTGCTATGTGTAAGATTTAGTATTCTGTACCAGCAGATCTGTAGTCCAGTATGGTTTATGAAAGTTTGTGCAATAAAAATATAAGGAATACAATAAAATAGCAGATGATTGCATTCAGTGACAATCATACAATTTAAAGATAAAACAGTTATAGTGAATATAGTGCACAGTTTGAACAGAATGACTAAGACTGAAAATGATCACCTACAAAATGGGTTATCCAGTCTTATTGCCACAAGTAGAAAGGATTTCTAGAGATTCTTTAGAGGCTCATTTGCATTTCAGCCATGGACGTTGAAGTCATTTTATTAGTGGGGGCATGTTCCTGTGAAATATGGAGTTGTTCCGTGTTTGAAAGAAAAATGTAAGGTAAAAAATATGGACAACACTTAGAGTGTGTCCGAAATCGCGCACTTGTGCACCTTTCGTGCGTGTTTTTAGGGCGTAGTGTGCTCACACTGAAAACCAAGCTAAAACTCAGTGCACTGAAAGAACCCGGATGCTGCACTGAAATCGGCAAGGAAACGCAGTGCAGAACGATGGACACTATGCGCACTAAACCGGCGCCAATTTGACCACGTAGCGAAGGGGGCGGGACTTTCAAGCAGTGTCCGAAATCGTGCATTGCCTTCTGTAGTGCGCACTGCTGTGGGTCAGTGCTGTCCTAAACGGAACACTAACGTTTTGCACTTAGCGGAAATGACGGACTAACATTTGCTCGTGATTCTTCAGCCGCTAAAATATCTGCCGGTAAAATAATTTTATTAACGTTACTCACATTTATATGAACCAGCTGCCTCTGCTTGGGCTTGTATTTCACTGTTTGCCACTTTCCAACTCGAAAACACGTTGAAAGTCCCGCCCCCTCCGCTACGTGGTCAAAATGGCGCCCATTTAGTGCGAATAGTGTGCATCATTCTGCACTGCGTTTTCTAGCCGATTTTATTGCGGCATCCGGGTTCTTTCAGTGACTGAGTTTTAGCTTGGTTTTCAGTGTCAGCGCACTACGCCCTAAAATCGTGCACTAAAAGTGTGCAAGTGTGCAGTTTCGGACACACTATATGTGTTTTCGAGTTGGATAATGGCGACAAACAGTGAAACACAAGCCCAAGCGGAGGCAGCTGGTTTGTATAAATGTGAGTAACGTTAATAAAATTATTTTACTGATGCACCAGCAGATATTTTGGCGGGCTGGAGAATCACGAGCAAATGTTCTACTAAGTGCAAAACGTTGGTGTTCCATTTAGGACAGCACTGACCCTAAGCAGTGCGCACTATACTGTAAATCTCAGTGCACTGACGGTAGTGCACGATTTTGGACACACCTTTAGACAACACTTATGAAGATTTCACAATTTGTATGAATGAAGCGTGTGAGGCACTGCGCCACAAGCAATGCCCACCTCCCCTCAGTTCCAGGCCCACCCAACAGTATGTCCCCCATTTTAAAAATGCTTTTGAGGCCCCTGATTTGGAGCTTTCAGTTATATCAGTATTGCAGAGATCGCAATAATGTTTAACACAATATATTGCACAGCTCTACTTTATTACTTAAAATATATGAATAAATATACATGTCAGAATCTGTTGTGCATGTATTATTGTGTCTGATTTGGCCAATCACCAGATGTTCTAGCTTGTGCAGTTCTCAGAATATGTAACAGAGAACAGTTTAGCAAAAAATGTAGAAAATGGCAGAAATATCTACATGCTGCACTCCAGCAGGCTAATCCCTAAAATAGCATTTTTTTAGTCCTCCTGTGTTTTTACCGCACCCTTGTTGTTAAAGTTTGTGATCCTGACCCACCTAGGTCCTATAGGGCTAGATGAAATCACTTCTCTCTCTCTGTTTTCTTGTAGAATTCCATGGATCAAGACCATTGTGGTTGTGGTTGCTAAGGAGAGCCTCGACCTGATGCTCCACATCGTTCACAGATTTCATCACACAAAGGTAAATGTGGTTGAAGGGGGCACCACGAGACACAGGTCGATCTTCAACGGCCTTCAGGCCTTCAGCGAGAGCACGGAGAGTTCAACACCCCCCAGACCGAAAGTGGTCATTATCCACGACGCTGTTCGACCGTTTGTGGAGGAAGACTTCCTTCTCAAAATGACTCTGGTGGCCAAAGAGCAAGGGGTTAGTGATTTCAGATTTCAAGACCAAATTTGGCTTTGGTTGTAAGTCCTTTTGTTCTTGAACCTTATTGGCACATACTTGGCACATCAGTTTAAATCCTGTGTGAAGACGATTCAGGATTGTTTATTTGTCACAGACATAAGAATAACTGTACAGAATGTAGTGAAATGAACCTGCAAGTCTACAGTTAAGACAGTGCAGTAATCAAATAAATGAAAGAGAAATTTGGAAAATCTAAACTTGGGTCATAATATACAGTACTGTACAATGTGCAGAATGTAACAGAATAGAATGTCTGTGCTGTTTTCTCAGTTTCCTGGTTGATGTGTAGAATTAGGCTTAAGTCTCTTTGAAGGATCACTGTGTGGGAGGTTCTGTATCTGTGTGTTTTTCTATTAGCGCTTTGATGCAGTTTATTCAGTTGTTGATGATGCCTAGCGGGTTAAAATTCACTGTTAGTGGATGTACGCTCCATTAAAAACCCTTTGTAATCTACACTGGGCTACAGACGCATCTGGAAGACTGTGTGTTGCCGAATGAGACACTCGCTGTGTGAAGGACCGTGTGACTGACTGTGACCACACACTGTTTGTTAGTGGAATCTCTCAATGCTGGCTTTTAATCAGAGGACATAATAACGTGGCTTTGTTTCAATGCCACAAGAATGCTGAAACTGTGTAGGTGTTTGTGTTGTAGTTTATCTCAGTTTTGAAAAAGCATTTTGACACAGGGCTAGTCGAGATGAATTTTTAGGCTAATTGGTCGTTTAGTGTTACATTTGTGAGGTGAGTCTCAGTTAAACATCCAGTTCCAGAGAGAGAAAGAATGCAGGTCACTAGGCTCTGTGAGTGTAATGTGAGGTACTTGCTTGTCTTTTCCAGCTTTATTGGTTCTTCGGCAGTTGGCAGCTGGCCTTCATTATCTCTCCATTATTCCTGATTGTAAAGGAATGTCAGTTTGACTGCAGAGACGCTCATTAAACTTTTCTTAGCTTGAACAGCAAATACACCACACAAAACATACTGTTTACTCTTCACTCTTTGTGATAATCAAATAAAGTCCACATAAATATGTGGGTGTTGTTTTGATTGGGTCATTGCGCAGTGATTTAGGGGCACCTTAAGCCTCGGATTGTGGATTAATGCATATTTCTTTGAAGACAGTTGCAGAGAGAGAGCACGTACCAGCAGGGAAAATGTAGCTTTTGTGCTAGAAAAATGACTTGAGCCGCTGCCCATGTTTTTAGTATCTCGATCAATTTTCAGAACGTTAGTATTTTTTGACTGTGCTGCGTAAACGTAAGAATTACTAAAACACATAAACTCTCCTCTCCGCCTCACAAATAAGTCCGAACTAAAAACCCCATTCAGCCATATCCAACACTAGTTTTTTGCTACAAGACTATAAACATTAAAAACTGCTACTATTTGCCTTTGCACTGTGTATACAACATACTATCTAAAAACACAAATATTACATATTATACACACATCATGTAGCACTATTACACACTATAAAGACTTTAAAACTAAAAAATGCTGTTATTCATATATACACATACATACATTTTACATATTATACACATACATGCATATTACATACTATATAATATATTATATATTACATGCATGCGCATATATACATATAATGCACATACATGCAACATACTACTGCTAAATATTATATAGAAAAAATTCTACATACTAGGGTTGGGCGATTAATCGAGAAGTAATCGAAATCGACATTCAGAACCTATAATCGATCAAATTTTTCCAGGTCGATTATTTCAATTTTTTCCCCTTAGGGCTGGGCGATTTGGCCTAAAATCAAAATCTCGATTAATAGAACATTTTAACTCGATTACAGTTTTGTACAGTAAATATGCTCACATATTACAAGTGACAGATTTTTGAATGAATGGTGCATTACTTGATTTTTAAATAATTGAAGGAAACACACTATCTACTATCTATATTTTTAAAGAGAAAGTAATCAAAATAATCGACCTGGAAAAATGTGATCGATTATAGGTTCTGAATGTTGATTTCGATTACTTTTTGATTAATCACCCAGCCCTACTTTCCCTTTAAAAACACTACCGCGTGTGGAGTCACGTGACCCCGCTCCGTTATGTTACGTTATTCCGCCGACATGTCGAGCACGGAGAGCTTAAACACTGCGACAACTGAGCAACTTGTCAGTGAACTATGAGGGCAAATAAATAAATAAATAAATAAAAAGAATCGTTCATTAATCGCAATCGAGTTAAAATGTTCAATTAATTGAGATTTGGATTTTAGGCCAAATCGCCCAGCCCTACTACATAACATATGTGTTATGTAAATTATCATGTAATACAAAGATTATAAAACTGTAAAAATGCTGTTCATATTTGCACTGTGGAGCCACCATATTTTATTTACTAGTGTTTTTCTTGCTTGTTTATTCTTGTGCTCACTGTAGGTCTGAGAGATATGCAATCTTCTGTGTGTCTTGTACTTGTGACAGAATGGACAGTAAAATTGACTTTGACTTTTTGGGTCAGGCATCAGGAGCGATCCGTCCCCTGGTGTCCACGGTGATTGCCACCACCTCAGAAGGCTACTTGGACCATTCTCTGGAGAGAACCAAGTACAGAGCCAGTGAAATGCCCCAGGGCTTTCTCTATGATGTCATCTGTCAGGCCTATCAACGGGTAAGATAATATTATATCGGTCATACGTATCCTATAAAATGTATTAAATTTAACACACCCCATCATTAATGACCTCAGTGTGTCACCAAACCAGTGTGAAAAAAACCCTGTTCTTGTTTCTTGGGATGTCTTCCTTTACACAGTCTGCTGAAGTACTTTTGTTACATTGCACTGCCTTAAATAAAGCAACAGGACACAAGATAGACTGTTGTATTGTGAATAATATATATAATCTAGTCATAGATCATCACATTATTTGTGATGTTTTATGTCTTCTAGCCTGTATACAACAGTTCTGCAAAAAAGAGAACAATGAAGCAACAAATGTGCGTCAATATCTGCCAAAAAGTAGCTTTTTGCCTTGGAGAGCCATAAAACTGTCACAGTGTCAGGTTCAGCACAGGCTTTTTAAATAGCAGCCAGATTAGCCTGTGTCATACACAGACATACATTGAATATTTTAGCTATCCAAAAGTGATATTTTGTATGCAATACAATGGTTGTAGGACTGTTTAGCAGAGAGTTTGTACATTCAACAGCTTCACTCAACAAGTGAGCTCATCAGCTTTGCAGCCAATTAGCTCTCTAGCAGTTTTACAAAAAAAATTTGTTGTAGATAAACAGAAACATACTGGTATATTTCCATTGATTTTTTAAAAAAGGAATTAGGGGAAATTCCTAACTGAAAGAAAAGAACAATACCAAAAATTGTTTGGGCTGCTCAGTTCCACTCACCCCCCACTCACTGAGGATGTGCCCTCTGGCATTTTGCTGTCATGGTTTTAGTATATTGGGAAGAGTAAGAAGTGGCCAGGTTTCAGTTAAACTGGCTCTGCTATTAGTGCACATAATAGGCGCAAGTAGAATGCATGCTGACGGAACTACCTGTTGTACAATCTGTAATTTATGCCTTAATCACTACCTCAAAGTATCAAAAGTCCTTCAGTAGTTTTCTCCTGAACTCACGTTCTGCGTTTCATTGTCAATAAAGGTTGATTAAACCTACCCGCTCAGTACAGCAGTGATTTCTTGTGATTTTTACTGGGAAAGAGCATTTGTCAAGGTGTGTATCTCTGTCTCTCTGTCTCTCTCTCTCTCTTTCTCTC
>JBBPCW010000001.1:11055861-11066519 GCA_037974425.1 Phenacogrammus interruptus
TGTGTGTGTGTGTGTGTGTGTGTGTGTGTGTGTGTGTGTGTGTGTGTGTGTGTGTGTGTGTGTGTGTGTATATAAAGGAATGAATGAATAAATGAATGAATGAATGAATACTGTAACCCTGACCACTAGAATAAACTCCACAACCCTCACACACCTTGGTGGTTCGGATTAAGGATGTATCCATTAATAAGGGTCATTATGTGTATAAATCTGAAATGTATTTTCACATTGGAGGTATATTGTAGTCGTAGTACTGGAATGCATTTTTCTTTTAGTGTGGAGCCTCCAATCGGGACCAGGCTTAATCAGCTCAAGTCAAGTCTGAAAAACCAACCCTTAAAAAAATCTATTTGTACACTTGTGGCTCAGATCAGGGATAAGGCATTTTTGTCCAATCATAATTATAACTCAGTATAAGTTATTCAGTGGACTAAGGAGTTTTGTATTAAGACATTATTCGTAAGCAAAGTAAAGCAGTCCCTTGCGGTCATGCGCAAACACAGCACAAGCACATGTGAAATTCCTTTGTATTTAACCTGTTCACCAAGTGAAGCAGAGGGCACCTATCAACGGGAGAGGGTGTCCAGGGAGCAGTGTGTAGGGATGGTACCTTGCTCAAGAGCACCTTAGTGGTACCACGAGCAGTCCTGGGACTCAAACCCATGACTTTCTAATCAAGGGCAACACCCTATCCACTAGGCCAGGTTTACAAGCACATTCGTTTTCTCAGGCATAGTTGAAGTTGATGTATTGTGGCTTGGATAATATTCTTCATGTCTGTTCTGCTTTTGTGTAGGTACAGAGATGTTCTCTCCCGTTTGAACACGGATATGAGGTCCTGCTCAGTTCAGGGTGAAAACATGAAGGTATCAGCATTAATAAGGAAATGCTGTCCTCTGGTGGAACAGCATGAAACAGCTACCTCTGTTTAGTACCTTTTTTTCACCACTAGGGGCAGTGTGGGTATGTTCCTAATCAGGTGTTCTGATTTTCCAAAAACTTTTCACAGCACTATGTAATCCAGGACTAGGCTTAATGTCTCTCTGCGAATTTGGTGCTATGAGTAGAAGAAAGAATACAGCAAAAATAGTATAGTTTTTTGCTAAAGCTACAAAAAACTAAATATATCAGTAGGAAAAATATAGTATTTCATTGTGACAGGAGTTTAAATGTATTTATCTGTCATTAACCTCCATGCCTTCTTATAGCCTCATTACCCTTCTTACAAAAAAGTATGGTTTTGGATTTGTTAGTAATGTACAATATTCATGTGTTAATTTTAAATGAAATGTATTTTTAATTGATTTTACATTCAGTTTTAGATTTAGGAGTCTTAATACAGAACAGTATCCAGATGTGATACCCCTTGGGTGTTTTGCACATTTCATGTTATTTGTTACAGAAAAAATGTGTTCCCATGTGGAAAAATGAGATCACATGTGACGCACACATACCTAATTCACATTCACATTTTTGTACACATTACAAATGAAATATATTTAACTATTTGTAGGGTTGTTCTAGTGCAGTAATCTTCTTTTACAGTGAAGGTTGTGCATTATGAGTGCAAAATTCCTGTGCTGATTTACTATTTTTAGGAGTTTATAGTGTTACAGTTAAATTCAGTGACTGTTTACAGTTTGTGTCTGTTATTTCTGGGCATTATCAATTTATGAAAATGCACTTTTGAAGAAAATTACTTTGAAATATTTGTTTAAACTGGAGAGAAAAAAGTATTACCACAGCACTCAGACTCTCCTTTAGTTTTGTGCATGGTTTTATGCCATGATGGACACAGGAAAAAAACACTTTGCTATGCTGTTGCCCTTCTCTGGAACTTCAAACAGCAGTTTTCCAATTTGTTTGGTGGTCAGGCTTAACACTAGCCAGACTGAAGTGATCCTGCTGACCACATTTCATAAACTGAGCTGTTTTTATAGCGCTGCCCTGGCCTGAGGGAAACAGGGCCTCGGACGAGCCCCTAGATTTGTGTCGACGCTCTGGGGCAGCCGGGCTCTCGCTCCTCCTGGCTCAACCGCTGATTGCTAATTGATTATGGCCTTGGGTTTCCCGTCGGCTGAGCCAGAGTGTGAGGTAATTATGGAGGGTGGCGGGAGAACACCCCCCCCCCCCCCTCCCTTCATGGAAAAGAGCAGCAGATAGAGCAGAACCCAACAGAAACAGAAATAACTCATCCACTGGTCTTCTTGGTGAAACGCTGTCGTGGCAAGAAGACAGTTAAACTACAGGTACTTTAACCATTTGAAGTCTAAATGTCACACAATGACAGAATTACATAATTATAGTACATTACTTTTCCCATACATATTGCTTAGCAAAAGTCTTAAGCCCCTGCCTCATTTCTTCATATTTTGCTTCCAAAGATCCAGACTTTCTGGTATTTTTAATGGTGTCTTGAGGAACAGTTCTCCAGGCATCCTGAAGGACTTTCAAAGGCTCTCATTTTCTGTCCAGTCCCTGAACCTGACCAGTTTCAGAGGAATGTTTTTTGTTTGTAAAGCCACAAAGTGACCTACATCGGAATCATTCAAGCATAACAAAGCACATCTAACTTAAGACCTGAACCAGTGAAGAATTGGGTGGAAATGATTCCAGATGATCAGGCGGTGATCAGTATACTGGTGGTGCTGAATGCTGAGTGGTTGGAACACCTTTATCTAGGCTCATTGTATCTTTAGGCAATTTGCAGCTTGTTTCAGTAAAACATCTGTTCATTCCTTTAATCTACGTAATATGCCAAAGATGTCTGAATAGGTATCAAATAGTATTTTTGCAATAACAAGGTGATTCAAAGCAAAATATAAAAAAATGAGGGGTGGCTTAAGACTTTTGTACAGTACTGCATGCTTAAGTTATAAGGAGTGTTTGAATCTGGCTCCTGAGCATGGGGGACAGTAACAAAAATTGCATGTTTTAATTGGAAAGAGAAAAGGGGCTGGTAAATGGTCATGTAAAAATCATCGCTGTTTTTGGTATTTGTAATCAAGTACCCAAGGTGTAAGAGGAAAAATGTAAGATTTATTGGGATTATTCCATTTTATTTTACACAGACCGTATGGTTTAAGCACAAAGCTGTAGAGGTGATGATCTGAGTGTCTCAGAAGTGCTTTTGATCCATCTCAATCATGAGCGGCGGCTTCACACCGAGAGCCGTTCTAGTCTTTCACCGAGTCCGGATCCTGCTGATTCCCAAGAACAAGGGGGGGGGGGGGAAACACACACTTCACATATGTATATGTCACATGGAAATGTGGAACAAATTAAAACTGTTCACACAGAAGAACTGGATAAGCCGGCACATTTTAGCACTAAAGCTGTTTTCCATAGATTACATGGCTAGAGCTGTTTAGGGCCTTTTGATAGAAACATAAATGACATTAACTGATATTTCAGCCTCATAATTTATCGAAACAAGTGAAGAAATCTAAACCTTCAGTCAGCACGTTTGTGCACATAGGTAGCAGATGAGATATTGTGTGATGATTTAAATCCATTCAGTGTAAGCTACACTGTCTTGTTTTGCAGAAGATATCCTGTACACTTTCGCCATCTAAAGAACTGTGAAAAGTCTTGAGTCACCGCTAATTTCTTTATATTTTGAATCAAAAATAATATTTTCTCTCTGTCAAACTGTCTTATCTTTGGCAGGTTGAGTAAATTTAATGAAAGAAATGGGAACAAATGTTTTATTGTGACAGGTTGTAAAGAGCCTAAAGATACAAGGTGCTTAGATAAAGGTGTTTCAACCACTCAGCATTCAGCACCACCAGTATACTGATCACCGCCTGATCATCTGGAATCATCTGCTCCTGTTTCTTCACCGGTTCAGGCCTTAAGTTAGATCTACTTTATTATATCTGACTGATTCACACATAGGTCACTGGCTCAACAAACAAAAAAAAATACTATGAAATAGATAGGGCTGGTCTGTGGTAAGTGGACATTTGGTAAATCATTCATTTTTGTGCAAAGTGAGCTTGTTTTGCAGTTAAATCTCCATGTCTGTGTTTAGGAATGAGTGGCATGTTTCAAATTTCATTAAAATGTGATACGAGTCTCGTACTGTTAGACCAGCTTTTCACAGTAAGACTGCATCCGTTCTACTTGTTGTTTGTGTAAAGGCATAACAATTTTTTCATTGGACAGTTGGCGTCATGGGTCTCAGATCTTCACTGTCTTCTTCTGTTTTGTAGTTCAGTTGGTCTCACCAGGTCGCCTTTTTATAATGATACACGGTCACCTGCTCGCCTCTGAAAATGCAGAAATGAGTGGAAACCACACTGAGGCGATCCGATCCCCGTGTTCTCGCGTCCCTCCAGCTGTGTGAGTCTGTGGGAAATTCACTGTGATAGCTGCTAATTGAGGCCAGCTGCAATTCAGACTCTGAAGTGCTGGAGATCTTTATTCATGAGAGGGGCTTCCAGTCATTTTGTGATGGAGCTGCAGCATGTAAAATGCATGGTGCAGTGGAGATGAAGTTCAGCTGAAGGTTTTGCTCCCCCTGGAGTTGTGCATTTCGCATTCGGCTGTTTAACTGCGTTTGTGTTTCGAATTCCTCCATGTTCCCTCAATGGCACCTGCTTGGAATTATAGCACCAGACCAGTCGAGAGAGCAGGAACCACGGGATGTGCAGATATAGACCTGATTCTGGGAGATGTTTGCTTATTTATTTAATACAGAAGCATGTTCATAAGTGTTGATTTCTTAGCATTTGCTCAGTACAAAATGTAGTGCACATGTTGAGTTGAGTGTGTGTAGAATAAGGGGGGTGTGTGTGGAATGGGTGTGTGTGTGTGTGTGGCTGTGTGTGTGTGATGGCCTCTGCAGAACATGAGCGATGCTCAGTGCTTGGCGGCCTCCCACTGTCCTGCAGAAATGATTTATGAGTGCAGATCACTCTCACTCACCACAGCTTGCGTGTAGAATCTGCAGAGACACAGCTCCACAGCACACCACACTCTCATCCTCACAATCCCTTCACAAATACACACACACACATGCCTAGCAATTCATACATATGTTGAAATTTTAAATATGTAAATATGTGTAATCTCTGTTCAAAATGTAATCTCTATTCAAATAACATTTTTATTCCACATACACACACATTCATACATACCTACACACACTGATCCAACACTGCTTCAATAATGCTGAGATCTGGGCTTTGGGGAGGCCGATCCATGACTGATAGAGTTCCATCATGTTTTATTCCATGGAGGTGCTTTGACTGTATCGACAGTTTGAGATTGTTGCTGAAAATGAAGACGTTGCCAATTAGACACATTCCAGATGGTCTTGTGGGTTGGATCAAGACATGTGTGTGTACAACACTGTACACACACACACACACACACACAAACATATGTGGCTTCTGAAGGGTAGATCAAATCCATCTGAGAGTCAAGTGTACATTAAAGATTTTGTACAAATATCATACATTTGTATATTGACCTAGAAATAGTGTAAAATCTGTCATTTTTATAATCGTCATCATAATAATTTTCCTTGTCATTTTCCTTTATTTTGTTTTTGTTTTTTTTTGTTTTTTTTTTTTACTGATAATCAACTGCAGAATTGCAATGGTCTCTCAGACTTTTGGAGATGTAATTGTTTGTGTCTCATCAAATTGCACATTTTCTAATTGCAAAGAAATTAACATTATCTCTGCATTCAGCAATATGCAGATTTTTTTTTTTAAGATTAATGGACATGGGTAATGTTTGTTTGCTGGATTTAACACATAAGAAAACATACAGTTTAAAATGTGTGGTCAAGTGTGCAAAGCAAAACTCCCACAATCCTTCCAAGGACCTGCATGAAGGTTTTTTGCAGGGATGGGGATAGCAATTAGTTCTGTTTCATGATGCGCAGTGTTGGAAGTGACCTTTTACTAACAAAAATACTGTATCATGATAAATACCACATCTTCAAATGCAAACATTTTTTTTACTAATCAGGCTGCATGCTCCATCTTTCAGTTGTGTGAGCTTCAGCTCCTAGAACTGAAAATGTTTTCCGATATTCACACATCCAGCAAATTTCTCGGTATGTAATGAACTGGTGTTTGGCTAGTCCTGACAGAATTCATGTCATCCATATTGTAATTTTGTAATCATAGTCCTCAATCACACAAGTTATTAATTTTGCACTTGTCTCATGTCACCAGTATGGTTTTTGAGGTTTGCAGCATCTCATCTTGTCAGTTCTTTGACAGGCAGCCAAAGCCAGCTGGCAACATTACACAGCTAAGGAAGGGTGAGGAAATAGAAAACAATTACAAAATACAAAAAAACTGTGACGTACCTCTTAATATAAAATTACACTATATGAATCATTCACACCGATTTGCAATGTGAATTAATCTGTCCATCACTACATTCTTCTGACAGTCAAAAATAGCCATGGTTATGCAGCATCACCTCAGTTTACCTGCACAGTCTGGACACTTGGAAAGCGCTGAGGATTCTACCAGGCTCCTCTGGCCTTGAGGGAATCTCGGTTGTAAGGTTCAGTGCCCTGCCTGACCATAGCGCCGCATGTCCTTCTCCCTGGGGGAGGCGCTCTGCACTGCTTCGTAAATCCTGGTGAGGACTGCCAACTTCACAGAAGCGGTTGTGTCAGCACACCATTGGGTGTAACAGAATCCCATCTGACCACCATTTAGGTCATTTCCTCCATTTAAGACCCCATATTACAGCTCTGTAGGTCAGGTTTGCCCAGAGTGGAGCCCAATGCACAACGGAGAATCTGGGTAATCTAATTAGAGGCTGAGGATGGAGGCCCACAGGGCCCGAGGCCGGGGTGAATTGGGGAAACACAGACCCAGAAACTATGCACCGCAGGCTGCGATGTGGTAACGTCTGAGGGGCTAATTCTTCCGCACGACACAAAACAGGACCCACTCTCTTTGGCTGGAGACGACAGCTACTTCCCCTTACTCTGAGAGAGAGAGAGAGAGAGTATGGCGTATGGAGGTAGAGAGGGATGGAGTATAAATGAGAAAGAGAGAGACAGACCTGATTTATGCCCTGTGATTGAGACACAAAAATAAATGCAGGCTCTTAGAGGGCAAAACACAAGCCATAAAACAAAGTACAAGCTCAGACATTTTCTCTCTCGCAACCTCAAACGATCGCTGTCCCTCTCCACCACGTCAAAGCCAATCATTTTGGGTTTTGTCACAAGGGCTTTTATGATGGTGTCTTAAGTGAAGAGGGCATTGTTTCCCCCCTTAAAGTGCTGTATTCCAGGAATAATTATAGATCTGGAGAGCTCTGCACTTTCTATCAGAGTAGCAGAAACAGTAAAGGGAGACCTCATTTAAACAAAGACTATTTCCCATCATTCTTCATTAAGAGCTGAGCTGCTCTCTGTGCTCTTAGATGCCGGACGATGCCTTGTGTGAATGTCAGGCACAGTTCAGATGGAGCAATCAGGGAGAGGGTCCATCAGTCTTTAAATAAACAGGGTAGATGGGCATGGTGAGACTTCTTAGAACCTCCTGCATTTGTCAGTGTGGGGAGTAAAATTATATCTCTTTATAATGCACTCTTAGAGAGTTAAAAGCTCAACGATCACAAAGATGCCCTTACCAATATAACAGAAGGGAGTTAAATCAAAAGTGGAGGAATAAAAATGTAATGATTAAGTATTTGTCTAAAAATTATACTCATTGTGGTTGGCTAGTGTAGTGGATAAGGTTGCTGCCTTCTAAGCAGGAGAGTGGAGTTGTGTCACAGTGTATTGAGGCCATTGTTCCCTTAAACTGCAGTATTCCAGGAATAATTAGAGATCTAGAGGGCTCTGCACTTTCTATCAGAGCTGCAGTAACAGTAAAG
Organism: Phenacogrammus interruptus; assembly: GCA_037974425.1. NCBI lineage: Eukaryota > Metazoa > Chordata > Actinopteri > Characiformes > Alestidae > Phenacogrammus > Phenacogrammus interruptus. The sequence goes on from JBBPCW010000001.1 coordinate 11,063,725, forward strand.
GGAGACCTCGTTTAAACAAAGACTATTTCCCATCATTCTTCATTAAGAGCTGAGCTGCTCTCTGCGCTTTAGAGGATCCTGCGGCGCTGGACGATACCTCGTGTGGCCCCGTGTGGATGACAGGCCCGGTTCAGCTGGAGCAATCAGTAAGAGGGTCCATCAGTCTTTAGGTAAACATGGTGGATGGGCAAGCTACAGCCCATTTAGCGAGAAACTAACACATTGCGGGGTGTTTGATCAGCATTATTTATATGACTCACCACAAGTGTGGCACTTGGAGTTTCCCAGGCTTTCATGTGTTGGCGAGCTTCTTAATACACATGCACAACCCGACACACACATACCGTGTTCCGCGCTCTCACTTCAAGGTGTTTATTTATGGTGGGGGAAGTGTAATGATGTCTTGATTACGCAGATCTTGTGGATGTTTGAAGTGACTGATGTGAAAGTTTGTAAATGATTCCAAACTAAAATTGCACCTTGAAAAGGGAACATAAAATGAAAGCCTTAAACTTTAAAACTCGCACTCAAGAACTATTGTCCATGTTGGAAGGTGGAAGACAACTGGCCACTTTATTAGAAATATCTGCTACAATTTGGGTAAATGATCTTCTATGGCTCAATTAGTGGACATTTTCTTATGATAAAGGTGCTCGAGGACCTTTTTTAACCAGACAGTGATGCTGGTGTGTGTCAAAACCCAACAACACTGCTGAGTTGAATATAGTGATACCGTGACCACTACACCACCCCCTCAGGTCAGTGTCACTGCTGTGTTGAGAATCATCCCCCACCCAAATTACGGGTGCTAAAAAGCCATTCTGTGGTCAGAAACTGGGCAGTGATGAATTTGGTAGGGGGGTGGTTGACAAATTGTGCATGACAACAGACGGCCTACAGTCTGTAATGGTATACCTCTACAGTGGACCTGAAGTGGTCAGTAAGTGTAAGTAGAAGGTAGGTGTTTCTAATGAAGTGTATAAGCTAATGTGGTTATTCATCAGTGGAGCCCATATTTTCAGACTGTAATAACAGGCCTGTAATTCGAGTGTCTTTAATAAGCCTGGTTTGGGCATCGCTTTAGATACTGTTTGATTGTAGGAGTAAAGTTAAGCAGACTCGATCAGTCTCAATTACAGCAATTATGAGCCCTGTAAAGAAATCTGGAAAGAATCTGAACCTGGAACAGATTGGGATCGAATCTGATGGGTTTTCACCAACTGAAACAGTCACGTTCATTAGATTATGAGTGTGTGTGTGTGTCTGCTAATGAGTGCTGTGTGGAGGTAGATAAAGTACTGCAGAAGAAGTTTATGCTGCTCAGAAAGAAACAACCATTTCTTCTTCTTTAATCTTATTTGGACATTATTGAAGTCTGCCTTGTTTCCTTTTAGGTGAAATAGAAAAAAATCAGGACAGAAGTTCTTTTGCTGTTTTCATCTGCCTCTCTGTTTTCTTCTCTTTATCAACCTTATGGTTCTAAAACAGTCTGACCTGTGTTAAACTAAGTTCAGTAATGTCTAGGAGAGACAGACTGGACAGAGAAGATGCCCTCTTGGTCTAAAATAAAAAGCTCATAGTGAAACTTTGCTTAAATTCATTTAACAGAATGAATTTAAGCAAAGCATTGAGAAACAAATGTTTAATGACTGCGTTTATGTCTAAAAATATACTTGTATCCTTATATGTGCTTCGGTAGCATAGTGGATAACAGGGTAGTGGATTAGGGTTTGATTCCTACCCTGGGTGACATACTGCACTACACCAAGAGCTCTTGGGCAAGACATTCACCTGTGGAGTTGTTTTTAATAAAGGCATCTGTTAAACAATGTAAATACATACATAGTTACGTAGAAGTAAAACTATCAGGAAAGCACAAATTAATTGAAATGTTCTCTGAGTTAGTCACTGTGGACTCAAGTCACAATTTCGATGACTTGACTCAACCAAATATAACAAGACTCAGTTTTGATTTGTATACTTGTGGCGGGACTCAAGCCTTATGATATGAAATGACTTGACACACAGAGTGCAAGAAACATTGAAGGTGTTCTCAAAAATGTTTTTGTTATGGACTCCTAACAACAACGTTGTCAACTTACTATGGCCACACTTTGCTTAGTTTATTTTTATAGAAATTAAGTGAAGATGACCATTCTGTCATACATGAACACACCACTGTACAAAGTGTGAACAGCATGAAGTTCTTCCTCTGTATTTAACCCATTCACCATGTGACACAGTGGGCAGCCAGGAGCACAGCGCCCGAGTGGGGACGGTACCTTGGTCAGGGATACCTCAGTGGTGCTTAGCAGTCTTTGGAATCGAACCCACGATTTCCTGATCCTGACGGGCCACCGCCTGCCCCGTCAGTTGAGATAAGCACCAGAAGTCATCTTTGACTCCTTGGAATGAGCTTGGAACCTGAGCGAAGTATCAAGCAGCCGCTCGTTCAGCACATGAACTTCGGTCTTACTGTAGTAATTCAACTTTCTGTTTCTTTCTCTCCATCTGTCTGTCTGTCAATCTCTTTCTTTCTCTCACTCTCCCTTACACACACACACACACTGTCCCTGCCATCAGAAGGTTGTGGGTTCGTATCCCAGGATTGCTAGTGGCACCACTGATGTACTAAGGAACCATCCCCACACACTGCTCCCCAGGCCCTGTGTTCCTGGTTGCCTGCTGTTCATACTGTGTGTTGAGGAATGGACACTTTACACACTTCACACACACACACACACACACACACACACACACACACACACACACACACACACACACACACACACACA
>JBBPCW010000001.1:11082117-11092340 GCA_037974425.1 Phenacogrammus interruptus
GAGAGAGAGAGAGAGAGAGAGGAAGAGAGAGAGAGAGAGAGAGAGAGAGAGAGAGAGAGAGAGAGAGAGAGAGAGAACAGAGACAAAAAGAAACAGAAAGAAACAGAGGCGGAGATGGAGAGAGATTGCAAAGATAGTAGAGATCTAGAGTGTGATAGATGGTAAAAGGAGAAAGTGAGAGAAAGAAAGGATCAAAGAGAACATTGATCGAGAAAATGACCGAATGAATGGTGGGGAAGAAAGAGAGATGGACAAGAAAGAGAGAGTGTGAGAGACTGAAAAGGTGAAGGAGAGAGAAGGAAGATAGAATAGAAAAGAGACAGGAAAGGAAACAACGTCTGAAGGGGATTAAGAGAGAAAGAAAGAGAGAGAAAAGGAAAACAGAAAGATAGACGGGGAGGAGAGCAAGAGAGAGAGGGAACTAGAGTGTGAGAGTGTGTGAGAGAGAGAGAAAGAGAGAGAGAGAGAGAGATACTGTAAGTGAGTTGCCAGTTTGCTGGAAAACGCTTGTAAAATGTTGAGGTAAATAAACTTGGGAAACGTATTTCTGCGTTTTCTCTGCAGCCGTTTTGTTCCACATTAAAACTGTGAGGCGAACAGATTCCATTAACTGTAAGGCAAATTAACTCCACACTGGAAAACACTTTGTTTAAAGCCAAACCATTGTGCGAGCGGCAACCAGGACAGGAGCACAACCCCTCACTGCTGGACACAACGGCATCCAGCCGCACTGACAGCCAATTTCATAAAACAGCATTATTAACCTACTTTTATTTTCCTTTCTTTATTAATAATGTCATGTCAGTCCATTCTTTTTTATTATCTTTTTACATACATTTCAGAGGAGTTCGACTGTATTGTGGGCTTGGATGTGACCAGTCTATATCAGAAATTCTGCGCTTTATAGGTTAGAATAAACAAAAAAGTATATTGTTAAATATGAGTTTCCTTAAATCAGATATTTTCCCATCACTTTTCACTTTAGCTTCCAGTGTTTTGTTATCGTCATGCAGAATTCCTTACAATTATTTGGTCATTTTTAATCTTTGAAAAATTCTACTTTTTAATTCCAAATTAGCAGATTTTCCTTCTTCTCTCTTCCCAGTGTAAATGCTAACATGCTTAATTATTTTAAAAAAAAAAAAGTGGGACCACTTGAGTTTTCTACATGAATTAAATACATTATTAAAAAATGAAATTTTGGACAAGTTCCAAAATTCCTATTATTTTAGTAGGTCAGTGACTTTTATTCTCATTCATTTTATTAATGAATTAATGAATTATCCTTAAAAGTTTTAAGTTTGTTCTCCCTAAGATGCAGAATTATGGCGTCAATTCTCCTCCTACATATTGGCACCATTCCAGACCTTACACTTGCACCCCCCCACCCCCACACCCCACACACAATTACTGTTCTTGTATAGAACTTTTTAATCAGAGGTCAAATATTTATTATTTAGAGCTGATCATTTTGCCCATTGACTGGAATGGTGGAGCAGGCAGCAGAAAGGCCTGCTGAACAGAGCAAACTAGGACTTTAATGCTAGTTTTGTGAGAATATCAAACTTAAGTATGTTTTCGGCTGTCAGTTATCAAGCATCTTATTAGCTCAGTTAGCAGATTGCAGAACAAAACATGCCTTTTCTGAGTCAAAAATGTTTATATTAATCTGGGCCATTTTAATCTCTGTCTTTTACAGCCATGTCCGTTTTTTCCTACCTGTTTTCATGCATCATAAAATGAGCTTATGTGGACAGTGGCGCGCAATCACACTTTACATTTTCTCATAGAAATGCATTCTAGTTTTATTACTGTGAAGGCAAAACTGACCATTAGAATCTCTCTATAACTCCACCCTTCGTAAACTGGAATACATGGAAATATTTTCCTTCTATTTTTTTTTCATTCTCAGAATCCCAAGATGGGAATTACAAATCAGACGCGAGCAGCAAGCCTCGGAAGGAGCGGACGGCGTTCACCAAGGAGCAGATCCGCGAGCTGGAGGCGGAGTTTGCCCATCACAACTATTTGACCAGACTTAGGCGTTACGAAATAGCCGTAAACCTGGATCTCACAGAAAGGCAGGTATGACAACTGCATGCAACTTCATACTTGACCATTCATCATTATGTCCAAAGCTACTGTGATTTTTTTTTTATGACTGAGTCTGTGTGCTGCTGCGGCAATGTTGAGGGACTATCATATTCCAGATGTTTCTGCAAACTCCCTCTGTCAGGCTACAGAGGAGAAATGGAGACAGGCAAAGCATATGCTGCTAGGCACTTCCTCCACAATCTTACAAATTGGTCTCAGCGTAGGAAGGCCGTTCATGTAGCCACATGTGAAAGAAATATCTTGCTTTATTTGGAAGAGATGAATTTTGGACGCTGCAACCTATGACAAAATGTGCTGCAAATGTCTTTGGGACAGTTGTAGTTCATGTTGAATCCTAAAGATCTAATTAATGTTTAGCCAATGTTGCTGTACATCACTGATAAAAAATAATGTACAAGAGAGAACCTCATTTTGGAAGATTCTTATTTATCCAAATTAATCTGTATAACTTAGTCTTATTTATCTAAATTAACTCAGTAATATTACTACATCTGGAGTTGCATTTTAACTGCGATCGTGATGTGGTGTCATATCATGATGCTCAATACCGAAGTGATAATCTCCCAGAGGAAAGGGGAGAGGAAAAGACTCCTCACTGTCCAGCTTATTTCTCCTAGGCAGAACTGAGCTCAGTTTAACATCAATATAGGATTTTTAACATTTTCTAACGCTTCTGAAATTCAGCTCCTGAGAAAGACCCTTCACAGCCCAATTCCAAAGTAAGATCTTAAAATGCTTTCTTTTTCTCACTGCTCTGATCTATATTTGTCTCAGATCATCAGATCTTCAGATAAACCATGAGTCTCAACTTCCATGGGCAGGTTATAAGGTTGTTAAAGAGAAGAAAATTCAGGAACCGATGAGAACAGCAAGATTTTCTGTCTTATGATGATTTTTTTCTTTTGCTTCTTATTTTTCCAAAATTAAGTTTAGGAGAAACAAGTCAGATTTTAATAATCGCCACATAGTTCAAGTTCATTATCACACACAAAAGATCACTGAATGTGCTTTACAGAAATTTGAAAATAAAATAATTACAAAATAAAACAGAATAAAATAGGATAAGATAATTGGGGGGGGGGAGGTGCAAAAGAAGTAAAATAATGCATAAAAGAAAACTGAAAGTGCAAATATGTAAAAGAAGGCGGAAAAGAATAGATTCGTTTTTAGAAGATGATTTATTTCTGATGAGACAAAAAAAAGACTGTTGTGAGCAGCAGAATCTTTTTCTGAGACAGAAATACATTTAAAAAATCATAATCTGAGCACCCAGTGTAAATATTTAAAATGTTGCAGCCTAATTACCCTCTTTACTCACACTAACACAGCACTGCGTAAACGTTCAATTAAAAATAGCATCATTTAATAAGATTTTCAAGGAAGCCTAAGGATGAGAATAGAAAAATAAATAAATAAATAATGAGTAACAGTATCATTGCCACTGTGATTAAAAATAACATTTGTCTATTCTGTCCACTGTATCAGTATGAGTTCCTAAAGATACAGAATAAACCTCCTCACCTGTGTGTTTTAGTGTCCATTCAAACCATATAAGGGTTTCCTTATAGCCAGAATACAATGTCAACATAAAATAAGAATATTTCAGTTTTAGTTACAGTGTAGTAGTATTGAATTTTTTGATACGTCGTACATCAGTGATCTTCTGGACCTTCAAATCTCATACCAGCTCAAAGCTCACAAAGCAGGTTTCTCTCAGATTTGGAGATTTTTTTTTCTGGGGTCACATTCTGTCAGCATAACATTAACCTTGCCACACGACGTAAGTAAGTGAACCCCCTCTTGCTATGCGATCCCTGTGTGAACCAGCTCCCAGTGAACGAGGCCATGCAACCTCTGGAGAATTACGACTTTACTGGGGCCACCAACACCGAGGCTACTAATCACATCTAAATAATTACAGGAACAATAATACCTTGTAGTAGTCATAATAACATCTGTAAGCCTAATTATAATTGCCAGCTTTCTGGCTCACTCTGATGATTCCTCTTTTTTTTTGAGGAACCAACTGCTTAATGACCCACCAAGAGGACATAATAAGTAGTCTTAACTTGTCAGGAGTGACGTGGAGAACTCTCCACACTGTGGGCACAACTGCAGAGCTTGCAGATATATTTTAAGGTCAGCCGTCTTACCGTGCTGACAGCAAGGGCCCCAGGTGGCAAATCATATGACAAACAAAATTCAAACTGCTATTAAATATAATTAACTCTCAAAACATTTTCTTAGCGCCTCAAATGTTTCATTAAAAATGTAATAAAACACATGAAGACATTAATCATAATCAGAAAATCTTATTGATCCTGGAGGAAATTGCTTATGTTATGACTGCAAAGAGAAAAATATCAAATGTAAAGTCTAAATAGAACAAAATCTCCAGAAAAGACTAAGTACTAAATACTCTAAATGCGCTAAATACAAGAGAGGTGAGGATTAAATATTACTGTAGATAAATACATTACTGCTGAAGTAGTTATAAACCCAAAGAAAAGAAGGCTTTGACAAATACAAAAACGTATTTAATACCGAATGAACATTGCTATCCTTTGGCCTCTGAAGAGATAAAGTGTGCAGAATTCACACCAGACGCATTCTCAAGACCAGACACTAACATTTGTACTGCATCTGCATCACTGCCCACCAAAAATACATTTTAGAAGATGGTGTTCTGACCCCCCACATGGCCATAGAAGCCTCCCTCACGGTGCGGAGACCATTTAAGAAACAGCTTCGTCATCGTTCTGGGAAACGTAAATACTGGCCTCGACTTGTCGAGTCAGGAAAAGGGGGGAAGCGTTTGATATCGCGCAACAGATGTCAGGTCATAATTGCTGGTAGAGCTGCATGATATATCGTCTGCTAATTGTTATCATGATATCGGTCTCTGCAATTTTGAAATCACAAAAGGATGCAATATGCAAATAAGCCTCTAATCCCAGTGTCTCTGACCGGGTAACCAATCACAGCTCCAAACGAGCTGGTGAAAAAATGGGCGGGGCTAAACTGCTGTAGGCAAAATAAGGAGGTATATATATTTAACGTTTTGGTTTTGTGACATCACAGAAACCAATGATATAAAAGGGGCTGTTTTGTAGCTTATTTTCAACATGTGTACTGTATGGATGGGGGAGTAAATGTACCGTATGAAACAATATTTAAGCCTTTTTAAGTGATGATATGGGCTATTTAAAATATTGAAAGGCATTGCAATTTCAATATGCAGGAGAAAAAAAGTAAGACTGATATTCTCTCCATATCATGCAGCTCTAAGTGCTGGGATCACCAAGATTAAACCATCTACTATCCAACACCCTCAGCAGACCACAAGTCCAGTATCAAACTGCAAAACATCTTATAAGCATCTGTTCACCCACCAAGGGGTATTAGTTTACTGGAGGCGGGTGAGTCATACACAGTTTGTGTATAACTCAAACACTAACGGTGCTAAAAGTGAATCAGTCAGCGTACAGTACAGTGCGCCATACAACCTTTACCCCGAGCAGGAAGTTAATGTGTTGTGTGTTTTCTGGCCCGAAAACTTGCACTTTGCCACTCTTTGTTCTCTCTCTAGGTGAAGGTGTGGTTTCAGAACAGACGGATGAAGTGGAAGAGGGTGAAGGGTGGACAGCAGGGGGCAGTGGCGAGGGAGAAGGAATTGGTGAATGTGAAAAAGGGGACTTTGCTGCCTTCAGAGTTTTCGGGCATCGTCGGACTGCACCACACGGCGGACTCTCTGGCCAATGAAGACAGTCGTGACAGTGACCAAAGCTCTGAGCATGCTCAGTTATGATACAGAGAGGCCCATGAGACGCTGACTGGGGGCCACACTGGGCCCTTGTGCCACGGTGGTGGAGGCTGGTCTTCATGGAGGAGAGCTTGGAGGAGAGCGCTCCCACAGGCCAAAGGACGACTGCTTCCCCTACGTCTTCTCTCAGGAACTTTCCTGTAAGGACTGCAGGTAGCTGATAGCTGAGTGACAGATATCGACAAGTGTGTGTGCACACGAACAATTAACTGGTGTGTCGTAACTGACCTATGATGATATAAGTGTGGCTTTTATGGCAGGACTGTGCCTCACACTTTGACACCGGGATAATAGGAGAAGTTTTATGGTCATATCATTAGTGTCAGAGGGCCATAAATTGACAGTTTACAAGTCAAGGCTGGAGAGTGGGACACTCGTTGGGGTTTAAAGTGTGTTTACTGGAAAATCAGATTTACCAAATTGTTTATTTACCTCAGACAGTCGAGCATTCAAGGTGTCACAGACACAAAGATTATGAAGCTTACTGTAATATTAACCTCACGGCATCAATACAAACCTAAAGGAGCACACTTTGGACACCAAATATGTTTGGGCTGATTGGCTACACTACCAGTCAAAAGTTTTACACACCACATATTTTGCCGCTTATCCATTTATTTCATAAACTGCAGATTTTTATTCTTGTTCAAATTGAAAAGTTGAGTGAACAGTTATGAATGAAAATATGCCAGATAAAACTAGTTTCATCCTATAAACCAGTAGTGTGGTGATGCAGAGTCAAATTCTACACTGAATTTGAACTTTAAATGCACAAGTTCATTGTTTTATTTCTTATTGTCTTGTTAAATATCTAACACTTAGAATTATATTAGGTGGGTCAGTAGCAATGAATTAAAAATAGACATTTTCTTGCTAATGAAGGTACTTTGTTAGCAAAGAATACTGAGTGCATTTTTGGTCAATATTAAATAACATACAAGTGCAGAAAGTCTCAGGGTGCAAAAACGTTTGACTGGTAGTGTACATTTGGGATGAGGAGGAAATTTGAGTCATTTGCTCAGTATAAAAAAGGAATTTTTTGGTGACTTTTTTTTTAAATTTATGGTGAAACTAAAAAAAGTGTTAAAACAATCTGTAATTTGGTCAAATAAGCTGAACATTCCAAAAAAATACTGAGAAACACTGAGAAGAGGCCTGATCTGTGCTTCGGTTTTTCACTGTTTAAAATCGTGCCTTTGGTTTTTGCTGTATGTTCTGAAGCTCTCAGCGTAAACAGAGCCAGGATGCAATCAAGCCTGTGGGAGAGTCAAAAAGTTTTTCCAGTTGTGTAAATATCAGTATCAGTATCTTCTTTCTACCCGTCGGATGTCGGTTTCTTATACAGACTATTCTACTTTCATCATGAATAAAAACGCCTTTTGTCGCTGGCTTCATTTTTGCCCTCTTCTTCGGCGAGTTTGGTGTGAAAGAGGGTGAGGGAGGTGCGTCCTGCTGGTCTGTGTGGTTTTAACTGTGCTTGATTTTGTCTTGAGACTCTTCATGGTTAATTCAGGCCAGGACTGAGAGCACGGTGAACATGAATAAGTCATTGAGGAAAAAATTCTGCATCAGAGAGAGAATTCTAAACTCAACCTCTCCTCCAGGCGGGGTCGAGACTTCTGTTGGAGACCTGAAAGAGAGCGTGCAAACGGATCACATTCTATTACAAAAAGCCCACCTGAAGTGTTGCTATTGAATACACCTCCTGTCACCACAGTGTGCGTGTGCATCCTAATTGGGTGAAACAAAAGTACATAAACAATGGCTTCTTTGCTGGCGAGTGATTTAGGGCCTCTAAGAACCACATTGACACTTATGCTGTTAATCTAGTAGGAAGGAGAAAAATAAACAACCATTCATTCATTCATTCATCCATCCTTCCATCTATCTATCCATTCCCTGATCCGCTTACATCCACACACATAATCAGTGGTGCTTTATTATCTCCAGTACACCTGAATGTCTGTAGACTGTGGGAGGAAACTGGAGAACCCGGTAGAAACAGACGCAGGAGAACTTACACATCATTCATAGAGAACCTTCATCCTGAACTAAACCCAGGACCTTCTCATTGTGTGGTGACGCCACGAGCAAAAGAAGTAAGTGAATGAAATATACTGTATCATGTCAAGTCAAGTCAAGACAAGTAGATTTTATTGTCATTTCTACCATATACACAGTACATAGTAAAAATGAAACAATGTTCCTCCAGGACCATGGTGCAACACAAGAGCAGAACAGAACAGAACACAAGTGCAAAACAGGACAGAACAAGAGCAACAATACCACTAAACAAGACAAGGACAACACAATGTGTAGTGCAAATGACAACGGCTACATTGAGGATAAGTACAGTATTTGACCAGTACTGTAGTTTAGCAGCAGAGATGTGCAAGTGTGCAAATGTGCAAGAGAATCATGCTGTTTGAATCTCAATCAGTGATGTTCATTTAATTCATAAGCAAAGCCCCAGAGTTGTGTTGGTCTATGAATGTAATGGTATTACTCAGATCCTTCAATGTAACTTTGTTTGTTTCATTTTACTGGCTTTTCATCGCCAGAGTGACTTTAATGGCTCTTTTTCAGTTGGAAGTCAGTTCGAGCGGTTATTTAACCAGATTGCACTTTCATGTAATGAATGAAACTAGGCCTGTCTTTTTATATTTACACTATATGAACAAAAGTATTGGGACACTATTTTTTAGGGTTTGGCTAGATCCCTTACTTCAAGTAAAGTGCAATCTTGCTTCACCATACCAAGACATTTTGGACAACACCATGCTTCCAACTTTGTGGACACAATTCAGGGAAGAACCTTTTCTATTCCAGCATGACTGTGCCCCTGTGCATAAAGACATGGTTGGATGAGTTCGGTGTGGAAGAACTTGACTGGCTCACACAGAGCCCTGACCTCAACCCCATCCAACACCTTTGGGATGAACTGGAGAAAAGATTGCGAGTCAGGTCTTCGCAACTAACATCAGTTCCTGACCTCATAAATGTTCTACAGCATGAATGGGCACACATTCCCACAGAAACGTCACAATCTTGTAGAAAGCAAAGGGGGTGGTGCAACTCTGTATTAAAATCTGTGTACTGAAAGCAATGTCATTAGACCCTGTTGGTGTAATCATCAGGCGTCCCAATACTTTAGACCCAATAGCATATAATGTGGCAGCATATTCATATTTGATGGCTTTTCCCCAACAGGAAGTGCAATATTGTTTTAAAATCTAAACTGCTGCTTCACAGTCCTGATGGTGGTTATTCAATAAACGGCATCATATGCTAACTAACCATTATACACATTTCTTTGGTGGAATAGAAGAGGACAACTACAAACCAGATCAGACACATAATGCAAACAACAGACTGATTTGAATAGTTCCATTAGATCCAATTGACTTAATCTATTAATCACCACTATAATTCATTTAGTACAGGGGGGTCAAACTCCGGTCCTGGAGATTGCTTTTGGTATTTTCCCTGCTCAGAAACACCTGGTTCACCTCGGAAATTAATTGTCAGGTTTAGTGAATGTGTTTGAGGAGCAGAACCATCAAACTGTGCTGGACATCAGCCCTCCAGGACTGGAGTTTTAGCACCCCTGATTTAGGAGTTTCATTAAATTGGTTATTTAAGCGGGTTGCCCTCTTATGTAACAACTGATACCTGTTTTTGCTAAATGCAGGGAACTCAATGTCTTGTCATTATCCTCTTTAAAAGATTAAAGGTCATTTATCAAACATGCTGAAGGTTGCAGTATCTTAACATGTGAAAGGGCAAGTATGTGTTTATCAGCATGTCGTGTACAGACAGAGCTACATGCAGAGAATACTCTAAAAATGCTTTATCTAAAAACCCCATGCTATGTACATAAAATGCTGTGGTCAGTGAGAGGTGGATATAAATACTACAGGTGAATAAATAAAGTTACTGCCGAGGTTTACTATTTAACACTAACAGTGGTTTGGAGTTTGATCTTTATACTGAGGAAATTATTGGATGTAACAGGGACATACACGTGCACATGATAATACTATTGCATAACGTGACATACGTAATTACATAAAGTGAAAGTGACCATTTGTCATACGTGAACACACCACTGCACACAGTGTGAACAGCACGACATTCAACCTCTGCATTTAACCCATTCACCAAGTGAAGCAGGGGGCAGGAACACAGCGCTCGGGGAGCAGTGCGTGGGGACGGTACCTTGCTCAGGGTACCTCAGCAGTGCCTAGCAGTCTTGGGAATCGAACCCAGACTTTCTGGTCGCAGG
>JBBPCW010000001.1:11110284-11120888 GCA_037974425.1 Phenacogrammus interruptus
ATCCGATTAATCGATTAATCGAAAAAATAATCGCCCAACTAATCGATAATCAAAATAATCGTTAGTTGCAGCCCTACTTCCAACCACTGGGTTAAACTCCAGCACCCCTCCACACACTGCTTAAGAATAAGCAGTTCAGATGATAGATGGATGGATGGTCATTTCGGTGGCCAAAATCGTATAATTTCACTGAAGCACACATGCATTAGAGATCCACCCGAACTGGAGCCAGTGTATCTAGCCTTGACTGTGGGCCTCGGTGCTCAGCATGCTGTCAGCAGTGCAGCTGCTGAAATTTTCTGAATGGAAACTGTGCGGTGCTCTCCCCTGGGTTTAGCTACAGCCAGGTGATTTTGACATCTTGGCCCTGGGCTGCTGGCTGCTGGTGTGTAAAGAAAGAGAGAGAGAGAGTGAGGACAACCGATCTTATGCTCCCTGTTTGTTCAGCTGGCAAGCGACTGCTTGATGGGCTATCCATTTCAATGGAGCTCATACTGAAGCAAACACTGAAGCAGACACTGAAGCAGCAGGTCCTGTTTTGTCAAAGGAATATCTGAAAGGGAAATTGAAATAAATCTGTAAAAGAGTATTAATATCTAAACCTTTTCTCCACCCATTGGCCACTTCGTTTGAAACTCCTACTTCCCTGGTATGCATCAGTGTCTGTTGATGCGCAGTTTGTCTTAGCCATCATCAAGCCTTCATTAGTGGTTCGTTTCTGACCACAGAGCTGCTATTGGCTGGATATTTTTGGGTGAGGTGCATTCTTAACCTAGCAGTGACACTGACCAATGATGAATGTGTTAGAGGGTGAGTGTGCATCACTGTCTGGTGCGGTAACTGTACTGTTTCGGTCTGTAACGCACTGCAGTGGAAGCTGAGAGCATCTGAGATGGTTGTAGGTGCATTTCGTCCTCCTCCGAAAGACGTTTACCAAAACCACTGCTGTAACAGAGTCAGCAACATTCTGAAAATTGTTCACAACCGTTTTAGGGTTGCATCACATACCGCTTAGCATCACATACATTAAAAGTCATCATTGTCCAATGAGTGTAAGAAGGAGGTAGGTATTCTCATAGTAGTGTTTTTCATACGGTAGGTTAATTGTGCATTGATACAGCTGTTGACAATCGCACCAGCAGAATCCAGCAGGCCTGAGATGCTCTGCCTAATTCTCTCAGTTGTTTTCAAGCTGGCAGCATGAGCAGAGTCCCCTGAAACAGAGCAGGCATGATTCTATGGGTCATGAGCATGAGAGCTGGCCCAGGGGTTAATGTTGCAGAAATCACAACAAAACATAGCAGCATAAACTGACATGATGCAATCGAGCGATTGCTCAAGAGACCGTGCTTTTCCTGCAGTGGAAGCCCAAACTTTGCTCATTTTTGTCATTCACCCAACTTCACCCAAGTCCTGTCCAAGCACTGCGATCTGTCTTAAAGCAGATTTATTTAATATGCTAAATTAAGCAAATAAACAGCGAGTGTGTTTAAATGTGCTGGCGTGTGTTATTTGTAATATATGTGTACTTACTTGCACTCAGAAAATAAACATTTGAGCAAAGGGCACCCAAACTTTAGCATACGACTGTACCTTAAGCTCAAAAGCCTGATTCTGATTTTCACATACAGTACTATGCAAAATCTTTCTAATTTCTTGTTTTATACCTAAAGAAGGTGTTCCAACCGCTCAGCATTCAGCACCACTAGTATACTGATCACCGCCTGATCATCTGTAATCATATGCTCATCATATGTTTATTCACTGGTTTAGACCTTGAGTTGGTTGTGCTTTATTCTGCTTGAATGATTCATATGTAACAAACAAAAAACATTCCTCAGAAACTGGTCAGATTTAGGGACTGGACTGAAAATGAGAGTCTTTAAACGTGTTTCAGGAAGCCTGGAGAACTGTTCCCCAAGACTACATTAAAACTACAAGAAAGTCTGTATCTTTGGGGGCAAAATATGACTAAATGAGGAGTGGCTTAGGACATTTTCGCAGTACCGTACAGTTAGCCAAATGATACAATGTGAGTGTATGCTTCCATCACTTTAAATTAAGGCCTGTAGCTTCAGTGCGACGACAAACTTCAGATGATAAACGTTTCTTGGCTGCTTTTGCATTTGGGGTAAGGGGGAATTTTTGTTTGTTGAACTTTAAAGCCCTGTGTTTAGTCAAACTGCAGTAACTCTTTATGTGTGTTTGTGTGCACATGTGTTTGTGTGTATGTGCGCTTGTGTGTTTGTAGAGCTAAATATTCTGTGGGCCGCTCATCAAGTCCATCACAGCTCCGAGTACTACAACCTGACCACGGCGTTAAGGCAGTCCGTCACCCAGCAATGCGCTTCATGGGTAATGATTTCGGTTCAGACAAATGACCACCGCTCTCCTTAACTAACCCTGATTAACACGACTGCCTCGTGTGCACCCTAAAGTCAAAATAAGTCCTCTCCTCAACAGAAAGTCTATGTCTGTCTCTTGAAATGAGCTGAAGTGTCACTCGCCTTAGCATGATTGGACCAGGGAACAGTGTTTTAAAACTTAAATAATTGTTAAGCAGTAAATAAATAACTATATTACACAAGAGCCTGGAATGCATTGCCTATTAGATGTACAGTATTGAGCCATACCTGATTTCTTTGGGGTTTTTTTTTTCACTTTGTTGGTGTGAAAATATTAATTCCGTCTGTCAAACTGTCTTATCTTTGGCATATTGAGTTGATTAGAGTAAATAAATAGGAGCTATGTTTTACTGTGACAGACTGCAAAGTGCCTAAAGATGCAAGGTTCATTCAGCACCACCAGTATACTGATCACCGATAAAATGAACCAATGTTTTACTTCCTTTGAAACTGGTCTTTAAAAGTCCTTCAGGAAGCCTGGAGAACTGTTCCCCAAAATTACATTAAAATACAAGAAGGTCTGGCTGTTTGAAAGCAAAATATGAGGAAATGAGGCGGGCTCAGTATTGAATATGTTTTGAATTGCCGATGGGTTTAATACACAGGATGTACTTCAACCTTCTTCTAACCCCACCAGTGTGCTCCAAAGGTTTAATTGTGCTTTGATCGTGTGAGAAATGACTATGATGATTTTTTTTATCATTTTATTTTTGACAGGTGTTTTACCTTCCTATGGCGTTAATAGTTCCACCATCAGTCTTTGCTGTGCACGTTCAGTTTAACCTGCTGTACCAGTTTTGGATCCACACGGAGGTGAGCTGCTAATCCCCACCTGAGGCTTTTGAGCTTAAGGTACAGGGTACCAGGTCAAATAACATGTTTTGTCGATTTTCTAAGTAAAACTAAGTACACACGGTCAACAGAGAACACACTTCTTTTTCTGATGCACAGTTGTTGTTTATTTGGTGGATGTATTTTACGTGGCCTGAGCAAAAAAAATAATAAAAGATAAATAAAGAAAGATAAATAAGGATGTGGTAATGTGTTGATATTTAGGATGTCAACAAAATGTCTGTCGCTGAAAGCAAGCAAGCCAACAAACAAAAACAAACCTTGTATCTCCTCTTTATTTTGTTTTTATTATCTATTCGTGTTGCTTAATTTGAATGTACTAGCTGCCTACACAAATTTCATGACAAATGAAACAAATGGTCCAAAATGACTTAAATTGTTGTTACATGAACTTCCAGTGTAAGTTAAGAAGGGTTTTTTGCTTCTATTGTGAAGTTTGTATTTTGGAAATACAGTGATATGTCACATATGGTGCCTTGATAGCAAGGAAACTGAGGATGTGAAGACCATTTTCACTAATAGTGCTCCAAAAGACGGAATTCATTACAAATCCATTCCCCTATATTGCAAAACTGATGCTGCACCTTCCACCCAACTGGCAGGAGCTTCTGTTTGGAGCACTTCACCAAAGCTCATTATTTCTAATCAAAGCCATTTCTTTCAGTCTAACCATTTAACATAGCAGAAGCACACGGGTAAACTCAGATTGTACTAAGAGTGAAAGAAATGTCTTTTTAAAGGCTCGGTATCTTTCTTGAGACTATTTTCATGCTCCATTACCAAAACACTAACTCTTAATCACCCCTTAATTGACTTTAAGCACTACCAAATTTCATATTGCGTTCTGGTCCAGGCCCAGAACACCGAAATGATGAGCTTTGAGCTGATCACACTCTTGCTGTTTTGGTGAAAGTTGGGCCATCGGTTTTCCAGTTTTGGGGGAGTGGTTTAGTCGAATGGTTTTGGGATCAGTTCCATCTTTTAGAGCACTATTAGTGAAAATGGTCTTCACATTCACGAGTTCCTGAAGGATATAATTTATGCCTGTTTTATGGGCTTTTTTTGATGTTGTGTAATTTATTGGCATGGCATTCCCAGACATAACCCAAGTCTAAAACACAAGCTGAGCAGAGAGCAACCTCTTTTCATTCAACATACAGCTCAGCTGTGACCAGAGTGCTCGTTACATAAAAATAATGGCCCGTTGAAATAATCAGGTTCTCTTGTGAACGGCTCCCAGTTTGCCTTCGCGGGTTCAGATTTAGTCGTCAGAATCATTATTCCGGTCAAACACCTGAGGCTAAATCCAACACCTGCGTAACATATAACCTTATATCAAGCTACAAGTGATTGTTGTGTGATGGGAAATGAAGGGGTGTGTGCGTGTGTGTGGGTGTGTGTTTGGCGTCTTTCAAGCCCTTGTACTTCGGTCCAACTTTGTGTTTGCTTTACTTCTAATCTGCAGTGTTGTTTCCATCTGGAGCGCTGGCCGCTGCTCCGCTTCCATAGTCAGCTTAGCTTCGAGCAATCAGACAAGAAAACACTTGAAATTAATGATGTTTCATGTCAGACCACATTAGTGAGCATGTGAACCATACGAGCCTTTTTTGGGTCCTGGATAGTTCCTCCATGGACCTGCAAGCCAAAGCAAAGACAGGACAATCAATAGGAAAGATTAATCACATGCGTGAGGCTAAACAGGATTCAGTTTACATGTCTGTTTAGCCGCATAACGAATGGCACCCCTGGAGCCCTGCAGTCTAAACCTTTTATTTCTCACTCACTTACAGGGGAGTATGCTATATCATCTGTTCATCTTTATCGCAGTATTCCTCTCTGCGGTACTGATATCGCAAAATGCTGCAGTATGCAAACTAACCAAAAAAAATATAATTTTAAGCTTTAAATGTGTTGGTGAATTGGTACATAAATGGGTGGAGCTAAACCACTACAGTCAGAATAAAGTGATATTTAAATGTGTTGGATTTGTGACATCACAGAAAGTGTGAGTTGAAAAACATCTTTATTGTAGCTTATTTTCTATATATGGACTTGGGAGTATATGTATGGGGGAGTAAACGTACCATTTGAAACAAGCTTGAAAGACATGTAGCTGTAACATTGCAATACTGATATTTTGCATGTATCGTGCAGCTCTACACACTTGTATAAGTGACACAGAGCAATGACTCTGCTGATTAATATTTGATGCTAAATTCTTCCTTTCTGTAGGTTGTAAGAGATCTCGGTCCTCTCGAATGGATCCTAAATACACCCAGTCACCACAGAGTTCATCATGGTATGGAATATTCACATCCACAACCTTTACCCACTTTACCCAGTTCTGCATGGGCCTTTGAGTTATGGTTCAAAACTAAAGCAACACCAACCGAGTTCAGTATTCTGATTCTGTCTGCAGGGCGAAATCTGTACTGTATTGACCAGAACTATGGAGGAACTCTTATTATTTGGGACAGACTATTTGGTAAGAATGTCTTTGTGCCACACTCCCTTTCTTTATATATATATATATATATCACACACACACACACACACACACACACACACACACAAAACAATGTAGTTGTTTTCCAAAAAAGTATGTGTAGAAAATATGGATATGGAACCATGGTTAACCATGGCTAAATAGAGTAATAAACAATGAGAGTGTGTGTGTTTGTTAGAGTGATTTATCATGTGTAAGGGTGTTCTGAGGCACGACAGCATAAAATATGATAAAATGCACATTTTTTACAATATCCGTTTCCAAAACAGCTTGGACGCTGGGTAAAATGTAAATAAAACCAGAGCACGAAAATTTGCAAATCATATAGAACAACAATAAACAACAACGTAGAACAACAATAAACCAAGATGTTGAAACTGAGACATTTTGTTGTTTTGGAAAATCATGAGTTTGATTCCAGCAATATGTTTCAAAAAGTTGGGACAGACACTCTGTTGCATCACCTCTTTTTCAAACATTAATTAGGACTTGAGGAGACCAGTTGCTGGAGTTTTGAAAGTGAAATGTTCTCATATTCTTGCATGAAATAGGATTTGTCATATATATTTTCTTTCTTGATTATATTTTCAATGGGTGACCAGTACAATCTACAAATAGGCCAGTGAACCAGTGAAGAAACAGGTGCAGATGATCAGGCAGTGATCAGTATACTGGTGGTGCTGAATGCTGAGTGGTTGGAACACCTTTGTCTAGGCACCCTGTATCTTTATGCACTTTGCAGCCTGTTACAGTAAAACATTTCTTCCCATTTCTTTCATTTAATCTACCAAATATGTCAAAGACGATAGGCATTAAATAGTTCTTATCAGCCAACAAGGTGATTCAAAGCAAAGGTGAGTCTTACTGAAGTGAAAAGGGTGTTTTAACAATAGGAAAGTACTGGACTATGCAGTGCAGTGGGTCTCCAGGACCAGGGGTGTGAAAGATGCCAAAGAGTGATCAGTTACGGTCCTAGTCCGAGACCTTTTGTTGGTACTAAATGGAACCTTGTTTGATAAGACTACTTCAGGCAAATACCTGAACCAGAACATACCAGGATGCACAGTATCATTCATAATAATATCATTTTTAATCTTTTTTTTCTTGAAGGAACCTTCACTCCAGAAGGTGATAAAGTCATTTATGGACTCACACACCCTATCAACACGTTTGACATCTTATCCGTTCAGGTTAGTTCAGTTGTATTCACTTCACCTTTATGAAAATAGTATCTAATTCATGTTTTCTGTGTTTAGAAGAACAGGCGGTGCACATTTGGTGCACATGATTGCTGTTTGGGTTTTTTTTTGGCAAATGGCAAAACCACTAAAAAAAGTCATTAATTGGCCTCTGTATTGGGTTGTGGCCCCTAAATATAAAAGAATAGCCCCCGGGACACACTGAATGACTTCTTCTTCCAATTTCACAGTGTCAGGGTAAATGAAAACATTCGCTCTGAATTCTTTTGGTCTTTCTCCTCCTTGAATTTCCCCACCAGTGGAAAAGCCACACCGTAACCATAACATTATTACTCTACTTTAAACAAACTGTCGGGCAGAAACAAAATGTTTCATAATTTTCTCTGCAAGTGCCATCTAATCTGTGACTAGAAACATTTGGAATCGTATTGAGTGTCAAAAGATATAAAAATAATGTTCTTTTTTCTTCCTTTGAAATGATTTCGCGGGTGTGATCTTTTGTTCCTGTATGTTGTTTCCTCTCTGAAGTTTCATTATTACCCGTACCTGTGGGAACAGTTTCTCAAAGCCGAAGGTATCGGCCACAAGTTGTCCATCATCTTTAAAGGGCCGAGCTGGGCTCCAGGGAAGCCGAGACTTGGAGATCACGCTGAAGTGCCGATTGTAAGAAACATCTCTGTTTTCTCTCAACACTTCTAATCCTAAACAAGCAATACAGAATCTTAACTGAATTACTTTTGCAACGACTGCACAGACACAAAGGCAAGAATAATGTTAAATATGTAATAAAACCCTCTATTTACACTACACTATATATACACAAAATGCTGTCTTCAATAAGAGAAGTGGATATAAATACTGTAGATGAATAAATGAATAAATTAGTTGAAAAAGTTTACTAATTAGCGCAAATAGTGATTTGGAGTTGTTCCCTATACTGAGTCTGTTGCTGCACATAATAGTGATGTTTGCACGTAAGATAATAAGGATACTGTTTGTAATGAACATGGTTTACACATCTGAGTAGTAGGTTGTTGTTTGAGTGTGTGATGGGGAGGAGTTATAGAGTCTGATGGGTGGGTGTGTGACAGGGAGGAGTTGTAGAGTCTGATGGTGGATGTGTGATTGGGGAGGGGTTATAGAGTCTGATGGGTGGGTGTATGACAGGAGGAGTTATAGAGTCTGATGGGTGGGTGGGTGATGGGGGAGGGGTTATAGAGTCTGATGGGTGGGTGTATGACAGGAGGAGGAGTTATAGAGTCTGATGGGTGGGTGGGTGATGGGGGAGAAATTATAGAGTCTGATGGATGGGTGACAGAGGGAGGAGTTATAGAGTCTGATGGGTGGATGTGTGTTTGGGGAGGGGTTATAGAGTCTGATGGTTGGGTGTATGACATGAGGAGGAGTTATAGAGTGATGGGTGTGTGGGTGATGGGGAGGAGTTATTGAGTCTGATGGGTGGGTGTATGACAGGAGGAGGAGTCATAGAGTGATGGGTGGGTGGGTGATGGGGAGGAGTTATTGAGTCTGATGGGTGGGTGTGTGACAGAGGGAGGGGTTATAGAGTCTGATGTGTGGATGTGTGATTGGGGAGGGGTTATAGAGTCTGATGGGTGGGTGTGTGTGACAGGGAGGAGTTATAGAGTCTGATGGGTGAGTGTGTGACAGAGGGAGGAGTTATAGAGTCTGATGGGTGGATGTGTGATTGGGGAGGGGTTATAGAGTCTGATGGGTGTGTGTGTGTGACAGGGAGGAGTTATAAAGTCTAATGGTTGGATGTGTGACAGGGGGAGGAAATATAGAGACTGATGTTGGTGGGGAGGAAGGATTCCTGTGGCATTCTATAGAGCACTCTATGCTGTGAGTCTGTGGCTAAAAGTACTTCTCAGTTCAGTGGGTGATCAGCATGATGGACTGAGGTCTATACATGACAACTGGACAACCTAATAATTTTGCTGCTTCTAAATATTCCCTATAGTTATGTTCACAGTAGTTAGTTGAGACAGAGTTGGGTGAAAAACATGTTGTTATATCTGGTAACAGTGCATTTTTTTCAACATTTCTGTATTAATCTACTATAGACTGGTTGCAAAGCAATAGGTCACTAAAAAGTAATAACAATGGCCAATACTAAGTAACTTTACCAAAAAAGTAGTTCTATGAGTTCCTGCAGGCTATTAGTGATCATTATTCATAATTACAGTAATCACTAATTTACTGCTGGAACTACTGGAACCACTTAAATTTGAAATGGCATCCAAGGCTTTTTAGAACCTTTTCTTTGTTTGTGGGCTGAACTGAAAACGTCTTTGATAGTCCTTTGGGAAGCCTGGAGAACTTTTCCTCAAGATTACATCAAAAACATGGAATAATACTTAAATGGAATAATTTAAGTGGCTAACTTTACGTTTCCTACAGTGCAATTAAGATTCAAATTCAAATCAACAGCTTTAATATTTATTATATTTCTCACTGTTCGCTACATGTCTGTGGCACAAAAACTGTGAAAATGAGTACATGAGTTCCAACTTCAAACAGATGGGCTTTACAGGCACAACTTCATGCCTAAAAAGTCTTAAATGTCTTTGTAGAGTGAAGCACAATGAGCTCAATTTTCACTTGTCTTTAAAAAGCAAAGGTTTGTGGGCTAGATCAAATGCTGGGCCCACTTTTTGGGCGACAGGGGTTTGAGGGAGCAGCGCCAGTCTGCTTTGAAATGGGACTGAGTGTGGTACGTATTTAGCCCTTCATAATTTGCAAGCAAGAGAAAGCCTCTTGCTCCACGCTGCAATTAAAACAGCCCTAAAGAAGGCCTTGCTGATCCCGAGCATGTGGCGGGTGCTGGAATTTGCCCAAAATACCTTTGAAAGGTGCTGGAATAAGAGAGCAGGGCTGGGCCTGTTCATACTCTCACAGAGAACAGAGGTCAGGTTGGATGGGTTGATTTTTGAGGGAAAGCAGAACGGGGCGAAACGCTGAACTCGCATGTGGCTGCAAGAATGCACAAAAACCACAATGACTTTAAGGTGTTAAATGTCTTAAACAAATGCAAAAAATAAAGTAATAAATATAATGGCTATACACCTGCACACATTGAGATTTTCTACATTTGTATGTTACTCACCTAAAGGGGATGTATTACGTACAACTTACTTTTTGCATCCTTTTGTATTTCCATTTGGGTCTCTACTGCTACTATAAACACTCCATCCATTTTCTGGAAGTCAATTGAAATATTCTGGTGTCAGGAATCATGCTTCTATGAGCTGTTTGTATGGCTCCCTCTCCCTGACAGGGAAATTTGCATTGAACCACCCCTCACCTGTCGAACCCCCACCCACTAGGTTAGTTGAAGAGCCGCCATTTTTGTCTGCTGGGCTGCATCCGAAATCGCATTTGAAATAGAACGTACTGCTCTGCTGTTAAAATAGTACGTACTATATAGTATGAATGAGGGTTATATGAATGGAATTCGGACGTACTACATCCGCTGTGTTGATGTTGTCATGTGTCTTGTGTCGTCACAACAGTGCGTTATGTTTTACCTTTACAGAAGGTTTTTTATCACAAGTGTAATTTAACCACAATGAACGTGTAATTTAACGTTTTCTTTAAGGTACTTACACTGGAAAAGAGCTGTGT
>JBBPCW010000001.1:11145923-11158945 GCA_037974425.1 Phenacogrammus interruptus
TCTATGCCCACCTCTAATATATATATATATATATATATATGACAAAAGCATATGGCAATAATAGATTGACACTGTGAGAGACCATGAGAGAAATAAGTAAAAATAGCATTAGTGGTCTATTAGTCTGTTCTGATGAGTCTGAAGGATGGACAGTGAGTGGAGACTGAAGAACATCAGTATTTTGGTACTGAGGGGCTGAAAGAGATAATGGGACCAGACTGAAGGGCTGAGGGGGCATTTAGTCCACAGTCAGCTCACATGAGGCGTTAAAGCTCAGAATAGAGCTGCACTGACTGTAATATGATTCATTTAATAATCCTCATATATATCATATTTTTATATTTCATTTGTGTCCAAATGCAGTCTTAATTTTAATCTGAATTGTTTTAAGCTCCTTTCAAAGTCTGTATTCCTCACATAATGTGGAATTTGTGTCTATTTTGTTTGAGAATGTTTGCCTTTTTAGGCTGATTTGAACTTTTTCCTACCTCTGCACTTAGGTTGCTTATTTCAATTTTCTGGATTTATTATTTTATTAAAATTATAATTGTATACAAAAATAATTTTAGCTCCCCTTATTGCTTTTATAACAATTGGAACAAATCATAATGAAATAAAATGAGCAGGCAAAGTGTATTAGTGTTGGTCTACAGTGTGATAATTGTGCAGAATCTGTTCACATCCATTAATGCTTTTCTTCAGGCTGGGAAGATCTGCTGGTGTCTTTCCTCCAAACACTGTGCAGCTCGAGCACCATCATGTTGCATCAAAACATGCGTCAAGTCCAGGGAAAACAGTGAGGTGCGTCCAATTGTAGTGTTTAAAAATCGGCACGCTTGGATTAGCGGCACTGCTCGGAGCTCCGGGCCGAGACTCCTCTCGCCTTAATCAAATTACAAACAAATTCTGTTCCTGAGCATCAATAATTACCAGATTAACCTGCTTTAACGAGACGCCTAAACACACCAACAACCACACTAATCACACTCTCTCTCTTTCTCTCTCTCTTTCTCTCTCTCTCTTCTCTTTCTCTGATTTTCTTTATCTCTCTCTATCTTTATCTCTCGTTATCACTGTGTATCTCTCTCTCTCTGTTTATCTATCTCGCTTTATCTCTCTCTGTCTCTCTTTATCTCTCTCTCTTTGCTCTCTATCTCTTCTCATTCTCTCTTACTCTTTATTTCTTTTTCTCTTCTTTCCTTTTTCTCTCTCACTCACTTCTCTTTACCTCCCTCCCTTTTCTCTCTTTTTCTCTATCTGTCAGTTTTTTCTCTCTCTCTCATTCTCTTTTCTCTTTTTTTCTCTCTTTCTCTTTTACTTTTCTTCCCTTTCCTCTCACTCTCTTTCTTTTTTCTCTTTATCTCTCTCTTTTCCTCTTACTTCCCTTTTCTGGCCCTCTCTCTATATTGTTCTCTTTCTTTCCCTTCCACTTTCTTTCTTTCTCTTTTCTCCTCTCTTTTCCTTTCTTTCTTTTTTGTTATTAGTGACTAGCATTTGCACTCATTCCTCTAAATCCTGTTTGTGTCTGTTTTAACAGTCTCTCCTGTGTTAAACTCACTCTGATAGGTTGGACTGAAGAAAACTGCAGTAAAAGCTACAGAAGCTTCACAGGACTCCACTGTATTTGATGTCACATGACAGTAAGTTCAAGTTTGTTTTTTTCCCCTGTTTATTCACATTGCCCACTCCATCCATCACGGCGACGCTCACATTACAGTAAAACGTAACATTTCCAGTAAAATACTCAAATTAGGTCATTCATAATTTTCACAGACATTTAATTAACCGATAAACAGATTAAAGTCCTGCTCGTGAAGGATTTCTTCTGTCAGTCTGGACAGAGACTTTCCAGCATCAGTAATGCCTGAACAAAAGGCACAGTAAAGCAAATGCACCACACTGTTAGTCAACTTAGTGCTTGGCGTGGCTCTGCTGGGACTGGATTTGGAAAAGTACAGCCTGGAGCAATGAGGCCTCTTCATTAATGTGATTAATAATAATTGTATTTATAATGTATTTGTCTCTCAGCAGGCAACATAAAACCAGTGAATTATTCTGGTGACCAGTATATAAGATTATATTAGCCCTTTATTATTATTATTATTATTATTATTATTATTATTATTATTATTATTATTATTAAAGGTCATGCTTTCAGAGTGTAAAACTTTGGAAGGTATTGTTTTAGTTAGAAAAAGCATATCTTATGTACCTGTGACCTTTAACGTTAGTATAAAAGGGGTTAAAAACAACAGCCAAGTTAGAGTAGCTGATTTTTTTTAAATCAATGAGTACAATAAAATCAATTAAACCATTTATATAGCAATCATGCTACACTACCAGTGAAGTTTTGGCACACTGAGATTTTCTACATTTATAGTATGATCTCCATTTGCCAGTATTTTTATTCCATTTGCCAGGATTTACGTGGATTTTGACCGTCAAATATGGACATAGGAGTGCATGCCACTATTGATTTTAGTGGTTGCGTTGCATCTAGACAGAGCCTCTGTGCATTAGTCAGCTACCATTCATTGAATCAAGATCAATTAATAGACTACAACAAACCTACAGCTTGTCTAACATTAGCCTTTGTTCGCTCAAAACTTAGACCAATGAACTGACATAAGCCTGATCAGAAGTCTGATGGTTATAAGAGGGAAATATTTAACCTGCTAACTTACCTGTTTACCTATCAACATCTCAGGAAAAATTACGTCAAAATACTTTTCTTTAAAAACGTGTTCACTTGTGTTGTCGCTATACTTTACTTCCAAGGAGATGATTTTGAAATACATGGCATTACTAAATATCTTCTTCTAGCTACTAACTGGCTCAATAGTGCCATCTTCATGAAAGGTGTAAAAAATAGCAGCTAGTCTTAACTGAATACAACAATGAATTGATTTTTTTAAATTAATATAGTAAATAAAAAATAAAATATTAAATTCACTTTATAATACACATCACAAGTAGTGTACAGGTATGACATTGTACATAACCGCAGGCTTAATAAAGATGTCATAGCTTTTTGCTCGCTTACGGCTTCTGCTGTTGCTCTGAATGACAAGGGGGTGGAGTTGCAAGGGTTTGGCGACAGCCCCACGTGGAGACTGACCAATAGTATAGATTTTTGAAAAAAAAAAAATTAATGAGCTATTAAGTTATGAAACAGTTAAATTATTGCATTTAAAGTTAAAGGACAGACTAGAATTTGACTCTGCAACAGTTTATATAATGTCAGACTTGCACTGTTACAGATTCTTCCATCTTCTAAAGTAAACTTGACATTTTCCAGTGTTTAACAAGATTCAAAATCTGCAGTATATGAAGAAAATGTGTAAGTGGTAAAAACCTGTGGTGTCCTAAAACTTATATCAGTAAAAATATATACCATAAATACACTCTACAATCAGTGTGCATCTGTTGTAACATACAGTATAAAAGCTCAAAACCTCATTTGTAAAACTCCAGTTTGGACAATAGAACACACTCTTCTTGTGTGTGGTAGTTTACGGGAGCTTGGTTCGCTGCCAGAATGGGTGTCTGCACGAATCTTTGGCAGAAAGTAAGAAAAAAAATGATGAATCATGTCCCAGGTCATCCATCTCGGCGGGTGGTGGTTAACCAGCGTAATAATCAGGATTATTATTTATAATTAGAGGAAGTAATGGATCACTCCTCGCCGGACGGGGGGGGGCTCATTAATTCACCTGGGCCTGCTGGGATTGTTTCGACGGGTCTCGCTTTAAGCGCTTCATCTGTGTCACCGTCTGCCGGAAGGCGGCTCAGAGTCTCAGGATTAGCCTCGTTCGCGCCCTTCTTCTCCTCCTCCTCTCCATCCTCCTCTTCCTCCCCAAAAGCAGAACGGGACTCCGAAACTCCTGACCTGTCGACAGCAGGCCCTGGTCAGTGAGCAGCCTGAAGAACGAGAGATTCTGTCTGTGTGTGACACTACACTTTAACAGTTGCTGGGAACCTTCATGATAAAGAAATACAGAACAAGTCATTACAGAGAATCAAAGACATATGACTGTAAAACAGCCCTGCAGGAATGTGGAGGCTTTAAACAGACGCCAGACTTCATCAATCGGATCAGCCTTCAACATCTCTCTCTCTCTCTCTTCTTTGTTCCTCTCTTTCCTTCTGTTTTTGTTTGCTTAATTTTCTTTCTTTCTTTTGTTCTTATTCCTTCCTTTATTTCTTTCTGTCTGTCTTTCTTTCTTTTGTTTTTTTTCCATTTCTGTCTCTCTTTGTTCCTCTTTATATCTCTCTCTTTGCCTCTGTCTCTGTCTAATCTCTTTCCCTCTCTCTCCCTCCCCCCCTCTCCCCCTCTCTCTCCCTCCCCCCCTCTCTCCCTCTCTCTCCCTCTCTCTCCCTTTCTCTCCCTCTCTATTTCTCTCTCTCTCTCCCTCCCTCTCCCCCTCTCTCCATTCCCCTTCTCTCACTCTCTCTCTCTCTCTCTCTCTCCCTCCCCCCCTCTCCTTCTATCTCTCTCTCTCTCTCTCTCTCTCTCTCCCTCCCCCTCCCCCCCTCTCCTTCTCTCTCTCTCTCTCTCTCTCTCTCTGCCTTTCTTTCTCTCTCTAAATTGCTATAGGACGTATGGTTGTAAAAAAAATTGATTCTCAGATACTAATCACTACTAAAATTTAGTATCGAGTTCAATATCAATTAGCACTGGTATCGATACTTAAATGCCAGTTCTGCATAGGTTGGTTCACGGAAATTACCTGGAGGACCCAATATTTACTTTACAGCCCCCTAACTCCACCGGGGAACAACCCAGGCTGAGAAATTTTACATGATGTTTTTGACGAAAAATATGACTAAATTGTCAACGAACATTTATCATGTGAGAAAAACGAGACGTAAATCCTGGTCGTGTGACGATAACTATAAGGAAATATATCGTGTAATATTGTTGACGAATAAGAATGAGACTAAATGTAGTTTACAAAATACAAACTATGCTAAAATGTCTCTATATTCGTTGATTAAAAGAGACGAGATGTTATTTCTTATATGATAGGGAGAGGAGAAAAAAAGTATTGGGACACTCGACCTTAGAGTCGAATGGCGCTACGTCCCAATACATTTGTCCATTGAGAGGCACTGTGAATTAAATCTATCTAGAATGGCCAATATAGTGCCAGGGAGAGAGAAATGACACACACACAAAGTCTTTCACACACAGCATTTTCATAAGCAGCCTTTCCCATATCCATGCAGAAAAGCTGATCCTACATTGTTCTGATTTGGTTGTGTAGACTATATTAGACTAAATCAGGTAAGTTCAGGCCAACACACTTAAGAGTTTTACCAGTTGTATAAATGTAGGTTTAATGGCAATCGAAACACACATTTTCATTTTGTTTGCACTTTTTAGTGATGTGATGTTATTTTATTTATTCATTTTGTTTAAATGTATGTGCGTTCTTACTTACTTACATAAATGTATGTCCTTACATGTTTGGTTGGGAAAATAAATGTTATAAATTCAAATCAGAACTTGCATTAACTAAAACTAGACTAAACTCATCAGTTTACATTGACTAAAACTAGATAAAAAATAGTCATGGATAATTATTAACTAAAATAAGACTAAAATGCTCAGACTTTTTGTTGATTGAAACTTGACTAGACTAATAATAATACATTTAAGTTATAAAACACTTTTCAAAATACCCAAAGCTGCTGTACAATTATGAGTAGACAAAGATAACTGAGCATGTTTCATCTTTAAATGTTTGTTTTCTCTCCCCATGTAGTATCAAAAATTGTATCAAGTATCAAATACCATCCTTAGTATCGGTATCGAGTTTGAAATTTCAGTATCATGACAAGCCTAATAGGATGTTTATGCCACATTAAATCTGGTTTGTTTTTTTCTTGTTTCTGGTGTTAATCTAAATGTTGTGACTAGAATTTAGTGTGTTATAGCTTATGTTAAGACTAGCAACTGAATTTTAGCAGTGTTCATGTTTTAAACGTAGTGTCACCCACATCATGAACATTTACAGCCAGTTTAGACCACTGTGCAGTTTTCTCCTTAGACAATGTTTTCATTGCAGATGTTGTAGACTGTAGTCCTGGTGTTCTCTCCTCACACTCTGAAATAATTCCCAAAAGCTGACAGTTTGGGTAAGACACAGCAACAGCACTGAAATGAAGTGTGTGTGTATTTAAATGGCTCGCATTACTTACATTACAAAACTTCAGCACAGATATATGCCAACTGGGAAATAGTGAGTACTGTGGTCAGTCGTGCACATTTATTGAATAGACATCCAGACAACTTGTTTTCTTGATGCCCGTTTGGATCAGTTCTTATTTGCAGAATCAAAAGACTTTACTGAACCTGTAGGACATTTTTTGAATGTGCATCAAAAAAACAAACAAACCAAAAACCAGTGCCACACCTGCAACACCTGTCATCCAGATTAGAGGGATTTTCCAAATAGATTTGAAATATTCATTCATATTCAATATAAATCCTCTTGAAACTCTAGCAAGTGTATATGAATGAATCACAATTTCACAAGCCTATATATAGGCTTGGTGGCCTTGTGGGTAGGATACTTGACTCTTGGCCAAGGGGTCATGGGTTTGAATCCTACCTTCAGCACACCACCAGTGGGTCCCTGAGCAAACCCTTAACCCTAAGGTGCTCCAAGGAGACTGTCCCCTGTAACTAGAGAATGGAAGTCGCTTTAGATAAAAGTGTGTGTGTGTGTGTGTGTGTGTGTGTGTGTGTGTGTGTGTGTGTGTGTGTGTGTGTGTGTGTGTATGAACAGGAACCCCCCATGAAAGTTCCAAGAGCACCCGGGTATAGTGAAAAAACAAATATGCTCATAAACCCTTTAATTTCATTTAAACTCAATCACATTACCCTTAACGAAAATGTAAAGATAAATCAGTACTGTACAGTTTACACCGAACTCCTGCAGTTCTAGAATGTAAATACCGATATTACCGCTGTACAGACTGCGCTGTAATTCATGCACAGGGGTTTTCTTTGGTGACGCTGTCGTTTCCTTTTGTATAAGCGGGGTAAATCCAGTAACAGTTGTGTGTAAATTTTTAGTAATTAAAATCCAGTAAAATAATTCAATAGTTCAATAATTTACTGTTCATTCCGCAGCACATCTTAATCAGGCGCTTCAGGAGTAGTGGTTTTGAAGTGACCCGTCGGTTATGGTGATGGTGGCGCAGTGATGGTGGCGCAGTGGGTAGGATACTTGCCTCTAGACCAAGAGGTCATGGGTTCGAATCCTACCCACAGCACACCACCAATGGGTTCCTGAGCAAGACCCTTAACCCCAAGTTGCTCCAGGGAGACTGTCCCCTGTAATTAGGGATTGGAAGTCGCTTTGGATAAAAGCGTCTGATAAATGCCGTAATTGTAAATGTAAATGTAATACATTACCCTTAGCAAAAATGTAAAGGTAAACCTGTATACAGGGGTGGACTGACAATCAGTGCATTCTGAAAAAGACCAGAACGGCTGTCCGGTGCGCGGACGTCGGCCCGAGAAGCTGATAAAAATGCCGTGCTACAGCTGCATAAATGTTTCCTTTGCTGAGCATATCCAGTATTTTAACCTTCTCCTGGAGTGTCTTACACGTTTTCTTGCTGAGGTGTATTGCCAGAAGGTGCAGGGCATTTGGGTGGGATCTTAGGGCTTTTAGAAGAACAAAATGAAAACAGGAGAACAGGAGGGCAGCAGCCAATAACTGGAAATTTTGCTGAATTTTTGAAGTACTATTTATGTTATTAGTAAATTAGAATTTAGCATCAGCAAGAAACACTGAAGTGGAGTCTAAAATAGCACACTTTCACACTGTGATGCTGTGTTGATAATTTGCAATATCTAATTATAAAACTTCGTATACATTTTTAAATGTCAGAGCACTAACATCCCACCTGATACTCAGCATCAAAAAAGAAAGGGTGATTTCATGTTGTCGCTAACACATCAGCATATATATATTCATACAGACATTTAATTTAGCATCCATGCCAGTAAGTGCACTTTTATTCCGCCATCACTATTCTGAAGAGATTCAGTCCTGAGCTGCTTGCTAACGCTTCTTCATTCGTGGTCAGTAGCCACTGTTTAACAGTATAGAGGAATGTCCACTTTTTTGTTTAGACTGTGTTTTCTGATGCTGAAGGGCATTAATATTGAATAACTCATGCAGGAGAGGCTGTTGTTCTCTCTCTCCCTGCCTTAAAGACAGACTTTTATTAAAGGGTTCGTCCCGACATCACAACCACTAGAGAAAACAGAGCAGGGCAGAGTGTTTTCGGTCCTGACAGGCGGGCTGTAATAACAGGCGCATGTTAGCGAAGGCATGGGGCCGCTCTACGCATACCAACAATACTGTCACGCGAACGCAGACGCCACACGCCTCTGCAGGAGAAGAGCTGAATTTGGCATTAGGATGCGCACGGCATGGTCTTGTTTAAGAGCACCGCCGTCACAAGTGTGGGAATATTTGGTGGTAATCTGTGGTGAGGATGCAGTTCATGTGGCTATAAAGAAGATGGGAAGAAGGATTTTGACCCTTCTTCTGTGGTCCAACTTGTCTATGGAAAGAGCCCATTTCTTTGAACTCCAGTATCTGGGGTGGTCACTCATGCCCTGCTGGTCAGCTGAACTGATCCAGCTTTTCCATGATGCCAGTTTTATGATTTTGTCCCATTCGGTGCTGCGCAGTTGACCTTGTGAGCCATTTTCTCTGTGAACTATTGATCCGGTCACGTTTTATGGTTTGTGAAGCTCCACCAGCTAAGAGGGGCGTGTATTGACTTTTCCCCACCACTGAAAACAACAGACCACTTGTACTTAAATGAACCCAGTTTCTCCACTGATATTCCAAACGACCTTGGCATGGCATAACCTCGTTAATATTTGGCAAAGTGTACGTAACGCAGCATGCATTAAAAGGTGACTGGCTGTTATAGGCTCTCAGCCCACGGCCAGCCCTGCCCTGTCCTGTCAATTACAGGCCCTGCTAATGCAATTGTGGCAAACTAAGTGTTTATTTCTTCATATTCAAACATCCCCAAAGTTGCCTTTCATGTGAACAGTCGTCTGTTTGCAGTCTAATGCGGTTTTCCGTGCCTGTGAGTCCCAGTAGGAAAGTAATTGAGAGGCCTATTTTGTGTGCCATTGTACCATGGATGGCCTGTTCATCCAGTTACAGCAAAATTATTGTGAAGGAACGGAAGACGCTAGACTGAACATCGTCTCAGAAGATCTGATTAGCTTCTAAGCAGGCTTCACTCTAACAGTGAGTGACTGGTGGGGAGCAATACGTTCTATGCTGCCAGATGTTTGGACTTTCCAGAGACATTTTGCCAAAATGTTTAAGATATTTAACCTTGATTTAAAAGGCCCATATTATGATTTTTTTTTTTTTTTGCATTTTAATTATTTAACTTTGCTGTAATTTTAAGACACAACCACTTACTCTCAAGACCACAAGGTACGTATATTAAATTGGGTTTGTCTTGAATGTGTAGTTTTTGTGATGTCACAAAAAACACCATATCAAATCTGCCTATTCAGCCTACAACAAGCTGCCCTTTCACATGTAGTGGTTTTGAATGAGGCACAGCTTGTTGAGTTAAAGCACAACATAAAGAAACCAATCAGAACTAAGGTCATTTACATATACTGTATATATGACTCCTAATGGTATGAAGAGAGGCTGGATGTAAAATCCATTATTAATTATTAATCCATTAAAATACACACAAGCCTCAAGGTTTCATTAAAAGCAATAAAAACATAGACGATGGTCCTTTAAGGAAATAAATTAACATAATAGGCATTTTGATGTAATTATATGGAGTTTAAAAGAAAAACATTTGTGAAAACTATGGTCCCTGTTATCTTATTCATAATTGTGTTTTCCATGATGTTCCAGATTTCACATCACGCCTGTCTGTGCTGAGATGCACAGTGGGGTGGATTCTTGACTTTCTTGGTGAGTTCAGATAAAAACACTTGAAACGAACAGAAGAAAAAAAGAACTGTTTTCGTTTGCCCAGCAGGTCGAAAATAAACACTTAATTTTTTCTGTCAGCACCGATTTGTCTTTTTTTATCTTCACCCAGCAACTTTCAGACGTTGTTCCACTTCACCTAAATATCAAAATAAATATACATTTTTTTCATTTTGAGTGCAGTAAACTTGTAAGCCCTGAAGTTCCTTTCTTCCCATCACCGAACTGTCAGTGGTGGTTCCCCATTAAAGATCATTTTTTACTCCAAGGCCAGGCTTAATATTTGTTTGGGTAATCGGCACACCTTTTTTTCTCCTAAGCTACCTTTTTTGTTGCAATTCTCTAAATAAGTCATTTTGTTAAATTTGGAGGAAAAGTGAAATATTTATGATTTACAGGCACATGGCTATTAACAGTGTGCCTGTATTTTTCCAAATAGCAAATAGGATGATTATGCTTCTTTAGAGGTGGCATATTAGTAGTTATATAATCTGAAAAAATAGCCTGTTCAGATTATTTTTTAGATGACTTTCTCCTTGTTTAGTCCACCAAAAATTGCCTCAATTTTTTATCAATCAAAACAAAGGCACGTAATAGAAAGGGAAGGTGTGTAAACGCCCCTGTATGTAGGGACACAGGATTCACACTGGGGTATAGGTGCACCTTTGGGGTCTGAACATATGAGCCCCTGTTTCATAGCCATTACCTCTATTCAGAGGTCAGTTTAACATACAGTTAATATCACAGGTCATACTTGAAAAAGAACTGACATTAATTTAGAGTAACATTAATGGATCCAAGCCATAGTCCACTATATGACTAACATGCTAAACTAGAGGGTTGTCATCACTGTTGTTTCCACTCTATTGTGCACAACAGTCATGTAACACATTTCCTATTTACTGGCTTGAAGAGATTTCAGATTTGGCTTCTATTTTTCTCATTTTCCTTTAAATAACACCAACCCTGACTGCAACAGTCCAGTTTGTACTTGCTTGTTGCACATAGACTGACCTGATAAGGTTCTTGTTGTCAGGAGGTGGATATGGCCTATATTTTAAAACAACACAAATTTATTTAAATTCATTTTTGTACATACAGTGCTATCTTGAGCCTCCCCTCATTTCTTTATATTTTGCATTGAATGACCTTGTTAGTGCAAAAATACTATTGTATGCCTGTCAAACTGTCTTGTCTTTGGCGTATTGAGTAGATTAAATGAAAGAAATGGGAACAAATGTTCCACTGTCACAGACTACAAAGTGCCTAAAGATACAAGGTTCCTAGATAAAGGAGTTCATTCAGCACCACCAGTATACTGATCACCACCTGATCATCTGGAATCATCTGCACCTGTTTCTTCACTGGTTCAGACCTTAAGTTAGCTGTGCTTTGTTACGCTTGAATAGTTAATTTGTAGGTCACTGTGTGGTTTAAACAAAAAATCCCTCTGTAACTGGTCAGGTTCAGGGACTGCACTGAAAATGAGAGCCATGGAAAGTGCTTCAGGAAGCCTGGAGAACTGTTCTTCAAGACTGCATTAAAGTAATCTGGATCTCTGGAGGCAAAATGTGAAGAAATTAGCTCTTTTCAACATTACTGTACATAAAATTAAAGTAATAAATAACTGACACTCTACATTTACACTCTTATGCCCATGAACTTTAATATTGTAGTGCGGTGGGCTTGACCAGACAGGTACAGGGAACCCCAATCTGCAACCCTGAGAGGACACTGTGCTATTTCAGCTGCTACATCTCTATTGATATGACAAGACTTGAAATCAGAATAATGGTTTTACATTGTTTTCCATGTAGAGACCTACCGTACATGCCTTATGGCCATATAAATAAAAAATGTGAGGAATATGTGTTGGATGCCATTTCCGACATCAAATCTAGTTCCGTTCCTTACTTTGCCTCTATTTGTCTTAAACATGGCTAAAAGACAAAGACAGACTCTGCCTGACTACAAGTCTACTCCATTAAGTATGTGGGACTACACTTTATGAATGGAGAAGTAAATAAGACCCCTAAGTAATAAGACTAAATGAGGTAATCAAGAGAGCTGAGTGCTTTTTGAAATGCCAAGAGCGTCCATTGCATTAACAAAGCCGTTTCTCATCATTGTGGCTCCTCAAATTGACAATGAAATATGCTGTAGACATAACGGGGCTGCCGTCTTACAGAAGGGCTCACATTTGTGTGTTGATGCGTCCCGGGCCATATAAAATGTAATGATGCTTATTACACCTGCTGCATGTCAGCTATTAGCCTGAAATGTCAAGGGAAATATGGTAATTGACATTTGCAGCGTCAGCGACTCGCGCTTTGTGACATTCGTATACGTCGCAAAAAAGGTAACGAGGGGCGCATGCCTGGACAAATGTTAGTCAAATAATGCAAATGCCTGAAGCCGGGCTGAGATGAATGTTCGTCTTATTAGCCAACAGTTTCTGCTGCTGGATTAAAACATTAATAGCTGATGACATGGAACAAGTGATTGATGAAATATTATATATAAATTACAGGATATTTTTGTTTCGTTAGTTCTCTGAACACTGATATTAGTAAAAATAGGTGTCTATTAATGAACATAACATAATTGGCTGTTTGTGTTGTTTGGTTTCTGGTTGAGTGAACAATGTTCCTCCAGGACCACAATGTTCCTCTAAAACCACAATGTTCCTCTAAAACCACAATGTTCCTCCAGGATCTTGGTGCAACACATAGAATAGAAGTAACACAAGACTGCACAAGAAGTGCAGGACAGAACTGCAGGAGGTGTGTGTTCCCATTTGCTTGTGCACATTTTCATCAAAAAGGTACTGAAAAGATCCATACATATGTATATACACTACTGGTCAAAAGTTTTAGATCACCCAAATGTTTCAAGCTTTATTTAATCGAAATACAAACAGCTTAAGTCCAAAGAATAGCATGAAATGGTACAAAGGACAGTGCTGAACTGCGAGAGGTTTAAAACTTGTAAGGATCCCCAGAAGCAGGA
>JBBPCW010000001.1:11218884-11234076 GCA_037974425.1 Phenacogrammus interruptus
TGTGTGTGTGTGTGTGTGTGTGTGTGTGTGTGTGTGTGTGTGTGTGTGTGTGTGTGTGCATGTGTGTGTGTGTGTGGAGGAAGCTGGCGCTGGTCCACTGGGCAGCTGTAGGGGACAGGGGGGCCATTCATGCCATCAGGTGACTGAGGGCTGTGGGCTTTGCTGGGCAGGTGTAAGACGTGAAAGAGCCGTGGCGGAGAGAAAAGGCCGACTGCGCCGGGCAATGGGAGAGCGGTGGGAGGGAGATTTGAAAAGGAAGGGGGTCCGGGTGGGTGGTCGTACGGACAGGTGCCGCAACATCTGCCACGCTCCCCTCTTCATAATGAACACATTTCTGAACGAGAGGTGTGGACACACATACGTCCAGCTGGAACCTAAAATACTATCAGTGCTGAAGCTCTTAAATCCTCTTAACTTAACACCACCAGTTTTTACCACGCCTACATTAATCTACAGTAATTTCATAAACTGCAGATTCAGAAAGTTGTTGAGTGGACAATTTAGGTCAAGTTTCCTTGACCTATAAGATAAAATAATTTCTAACACTGGATGTCATGCATCTTATTACCTGGTTGTGTGGTGATGCATTCATTAACTAGTCCCATCACTTAATAGTTCATTAAATATCTAACTCTTGTCTGCTGAGCGACATTAAAATGACATATATATATATATATATATATATATATATATGTATATATTAGAGGTGGGCATAGATTTATGTTTTTTAATGCCGTTAATCTCATTGTAATCTTGGCGTTAACGGCGTTAACGGTGATATTTTTTTTATCGCGTGATAAGAATCTCGCGCCGGCACTAATATATATGTGTGTATATATGTATTAGGTGACTTTTTGTAGGTCAGTAGAATTTTCTGGCTAATAAAGGAACATTTTGTAACATTTATTTGTTAGCAATATTCATATTTTTTGTAAATATTAAGTGAGTAACATGCAAATGTAGAAAAAGAAAGTCCAAAGTTTTAACTGGAAGTGTGGATTTTTGACAATAAAAGTGGCAACAAGGGTTTGTTTGGAATGACAGAAGAAACACTTCGGGTTCCCCTAAGAATAGATGCTTCTGTAAAGGGTTATTTGTGTAGATGAGAGGCATGAAGAGCTTTTTGTGAATTCTGAAGAACCTTTAGGCTCTGTACCAGAAGAGAATAAGATCTAATATTAGACATGCAAACAGGTCCACTTCTGTCGCTTTGCTGCCTTCTGAAAGGGTCACACGATGTAAAGGGCAGCTGGGTTTTGTAACAGCGTCGTTTGGCGAGTCTTTCAGCGGTTGAGTCAGAACATTTGTGGTAGAGAATGAATGAGCTCTTTGTGCCTGATGAAGGTGATTTATGCGATGATGGTGTGTGTTTTTTGGAAGGTGGCACGACGCTGGGGAATCCAGAAGAATCGTCCTGCCATGAATTACGACAAACTCAGCCGCTCGTTACGCTACTACTATGAGAAAGGGATCATGCAGAAGGTAAAAGACTTGGTATATTTATATTTCAATGTAAATCCATGTACAACAAATTCAAGTGATTTTGGACCATTAGTGTTCATTCATGAAGAAATCTTCTCAGATTAAAGGGAAATTCGGAGTTTAAGATCAATATGAGGTCTAGGCCATTTTCTCACACTTCTTCAATTCAGCTCCTGAGAAAGAGTCTTCCTCTAATCTCAGCTCGATCCTAGTTTAAAATCTTAAAATGCTCTTTGTTTTCTCTTACTGCTCTCATCTTTATGTATCGCAGATCATCAGATAAACCCTGAGATACAAAAGAAAATGAGTCAAAAATATGTCTCAGTGATCAAATTCAAGTCTCGACTACCAACGTCAGACAGTTTTGAGGTCCATTAGGCTGTTAAAGAGCAGACGATAACAGCAAAAAGAACTCTCTTAATTTTTATTTTTTTGCTCCTTATTACTTCTGAAGCCGGGGGGTAGGGAAAACATGTCAGACTTCAACAATCTAGAAATAAGAATTTGATAAATAAAAGACTGTTGTGACTTCCTCTGGGCTGACACAGTGAAAACAATGCATTTTTGGTGTTCTGTATGTTTTTTATGAATGTATTCAGTCATTTAGTTCCAAGAGCAACAGTAGGAAATATGTAAACATCCGCATAGTATTATATCACAGAATATGATCATATTTTGCATTTTTAAAGGTGATTCTGTTCATTTCTGACTGTTTTGTTCACTTTACAGTGTGATGTTTTTAACAGCAGTGTTCACTGAGCTGTACATGTATTGTGTGTTTTTCCTGGTGCGGTGTGAAGGTGGCTGGTGAGAGATACGTGTACAAGTTTGTGTGTGACCCCGAGGCCTTGTTCTCCATGGCCTTTCCTGACAATCAGCGGCCCGTGCTGAAGACCGACATGGAGCGGCAGATCAACGAGGAGGACACGGTGCCGCTGTCACACTTTGACGAGAGCGTGCCGTACGTTCAGGAGGGCGCCTACTGCAACCCACACCCCTACAGTGAGGGCTACGTCTACTGAGGACCCCCCTACACACACAAATACACATACACACACACACACACACACACACACACACACTGAGCTGCGGTGGCAGGACCTCCTCCAATAGACTCTGACCTTTTTCATGCTTATCTCTTCCCCGTCCCTCATTCTGTCTGACGTCTCCGTCGTTCCTCCCCCTCCGGGACAAAGAGTGCACTTTATGGACAAAGACGGGCAGCGTGTAAAACCTACTGGCAGTAGTTATGGTAGTCGATGTTTTATTTCTTTTTAAAAATCAAAAAAATATCCAAAAAAAAAAAAAAAGTAAAGAAATGGGGGGGTGTCGCAGCATGCCATATTCACACAGGTCAGAAAGGCCTGATTCTGGAAAGATGTGTCCATCTGTTTAGACTGGTTTCTAGCCTGGAGCACGTGGGTGAATAAATCTTAACCTCTTTTACTAAGATCTCCTTTAATCATTTGTGGAGTGACCAGTTATTTCCACTTGTTCGCCCTCCCTGCCCCCCGGTGTCCTGTTGAGTGACAGCCAATGATGGAGTGTGTTTCTGTGGCCTAGAAGAAGTAAAACGGGACAAACACACGTCTAAGACGAGCCGGAGTTCGGAGAGTGAGAGCGATTCCATCAAACACACCCACCCGTATTAATAAAGGCTGAAATAAGTGGTGTATTTCTAGTATGGAAGGACGACAGATGCCTATGTGCTACTTACTCCCATAGGATCCTAAAAATACTGTACCAGTCAAACGTTTTGGCGCACACTGAGATTTTTTACATATCCTTCAATCAATATACTTTGCTTACAAATACATTTACAGTATGTTCACCATTTGAGGATCATTATTATCACTAGTGACCTACAAAAAGCCACCAAATACAATTCAAATTATAATGTGGACCACCAGATCCAGAATATTCTATGTTAAATATTCTTCTTTTTATTTGACACATTTTAATATAGTTGTTTACTCAACAACTTTCCAGTGTTTAACAAGAACAAAAACCTGCAGTTTATGAAATAAATGCATTAGCGGCAAAAACGTTTGACTGGTAGTGTAGATTTAAAGGCTCATGTTATCCGGTCAATTCATCTCAAACTGGTTTATGGTACAAAGTTGCATCTTCTTAAAATGAATAATCAAATTAATAATTAAATGCAAAACCGATCTCACACATGAATAGTCAATGTATTCGTTTTTATTATTGGAATTGATGTTTTACTGTAGAACACTTTATTTATGTTTTGTTTTTCTTTCCAAAAATAGTCAAGAACGCAAGACAAATGTTTCCTTTACCCACTACTCCATAATCAACAAAATTATATGTATATTCAGGTTAATACCCATTGATGCTGCTTTTTCGTGTGATTGGATTCATGTAGTCATTCCATATCAGATGGCAGCTACGCCTTGCAGTACGCTCATTATTGTTTTTGTCTTTTTTTACATCAGAAAAAGAAAAAAAAATACATCAGTGTTTATTGAATGTATGAGAAAAAATATAAATATATATATATATATATACAACGTTGAGAAGGAAATGGCAATAGCTCCTCTTCTGTAATAAAATAGTGTTGAATTACAAATGAGTTGTCACCCCTCAAACAATCCTAATTTTTCTCCTGTGATTTTTGATTTTTGTCATTTTTGAAAAATTACGTTTTTGCCGTGAGTTGTTAATAAACAAAGCCACGTTCTCTAATGGCCCATCAGCATCATCAGACACTGCAGTGTTTCGTGAAGTGACCCAGGCGTGCTGAACTGTATAGGTTTAGGAATTTTATTTAATTCAGCCTTGAAACAGACTAAAGGAAATCGTTATTAAATGTATTAAACGATTATGTTACGAAACTATTACTTTTCTGTTGTAGTTTAAAATGTTTGTGGTGGTCCAGGTGTCCTACTGGTTTTACATTCCACAGTATATTTTAATGCATTACTCAAAATGGGCCTAATTTTTACTAGAACTGAATGGAACATAAGGAAGCTTTTCAGACTTCTTTCTCTCACCTAAATCGAAACTATTGGAATGATAAAGTGAAACAAAATTGTTAGATGTAAAACAAATCAGTTGCTCATTCAGTAAAATATATGAGAGAATTTTCACTTTTAAAAATGTTTGTTACTTGATTCTAATCAAATTAATTATATCTTGAAATCAGTTCTGCCCATTTTTATTGATAGATGTTCCTATGAAATTTTCCCTGTTAATTTAAGCAGCATGCATTCTAGGAAGACTTTTTATCCTAAATGCTGTATATCTATTTGAAACACTTTCTGGATACAGAAAAGAACAACAGCTGAAGTATGACTCAGAACAAACTTCTCTTATAGGTGGTGATCTTACAGTCATAAAATATAGAATATATATTTTTTTCTTGTTTGTCTAAATAACATAAACCATAAAAAACATCTGTGGTCTATAATTCGTTTTGGAATGAAACCCTTCAAAAACAAGCTTTCCTGTGGGGGGAAAGAAGATGCTTTGAAATCAGAGGTGTTCTTTTTGACTTGGATCAAATCTGAGCTTTGTCATGAAGCATCTCTGGCTGAGGTCCAGGGGGTACAAAACTGGAGTGACTGACAAATTCAGAGGGATTTTGAAGAACGTCTGTACAGCCTTTGCTCTCCAGCCCTGGTGCCAATAAGTAGAGCGGCAGAAAATGTTAGTTTAAACAAGTTGAATAGCAAAGAATAGATTAGCAAATTGAGAATTATAGCTACTCCACATTCAGGTCTGTTTGCAGGTTTTGGCCCAGAAAAATGAGAGTAGTGCTGCAAACATTGAGGAAAGAAATAAGATTAAGCTCTAACAGCTCAACCATTTTATTAAACTCCCCTCCTTCAATAAAGCAAATGTCCTGGAGGTTGAGTTTATTGTTAAGTAGAAACACACCCTTGTTGCCATAGTTCTGTATGGAGCAAAAACATCTTGAAAGTCTTTTTAAATGACTTACAGATTATAGCCCACTGACTAAAAAGTCGCCTTCGTTTAAAATGTTTCTATGACAAGGGAGCTGCATGCAAATATGCACATGTAAAAGCTGGGAGCTGTGGTCACATTTGTCTGTTAAAATGACCGTCACGGTTTCTAAGAGGACACAAATGACAGTGGTTTATTCAAATATTGCAGATTGAAATGTCATGCAAAACCCCCTCTGCCCTCAAAGCATGCCATGTTATGGGTTTTTTTGCTTTTGTTATGGGGAAGAGACCTTGAAGAGTTGAAAGGGCATCAGGATCAAGAAATCCCCATAACTCTTCTGGACAGACGTCATTTCAGTGTCGATAATCAATAAACCTAAAGAAATTACAGCTAAAACTCTCGTCTTATTCTCCAGCAGGGTGGTGAAGTACCTTGGAGTCTATTGGATTATTATTTTTTTTTTTTTTAATATCAGCCTTATTTCATGTTACATTTCTTTATGTTTTGCTCCCAAGATCCAGATGTTCTTGTAATTTTTATGTAGCCTTGAAGGTCAGTTCTCCAGGCTTCCTGAAGGACTTTCAAAGACTCTCATTTTCAGTCCAGGCCCTGAACCTGAAGAGTTTCAGTGGAATGATTTTATTTGTTAAGACACACAGTGACCTACTCATAAATCTTTCAAGCATAACAAAGAACATCTAACTTGAGGCCTGAACCAGTGACGAAACAGGTGCAGATGGTTCCAGATGATCAGGCAGTGATCAGTATACTGGTGGTGCTGAATGCTGAGAGGTTGAAAAAACCTTTATTAGGCACTTTACAACTTGCTGCAATAAAACATTGGTTCCCAACAGTAATATATATGCCTCCATGGTTCCACTACTTGATCTTGGCCTTTTTTTGAATAAAGAAGTTTGGTGCAGTATGCAAACACTGCACAAAAGTTTCAAAATGTACTATTCAATCCCCAGCTTTATTCATATTCAAAACAAAGCTCCATAAACTGCCCAATAAACCAACACATCTACATACATTCACTTATTTAATGGATTTGCTCCACCCATTCACAATGAAGTTATAGGAAGTGTTTCAGGACTGTTTTTGTAGGCAATTTTTGAGTGTTAAAGACACGGTAACAAAATCAGCCTGTTTAGGACAAGGAGCTCGAAAACTGATTGGGTAAAACTGGTTTACTGCAAAATAGTGTGGGACCTTTAGGAATACCTTAGTTTTCATAGTTTCTTGTGTACCACTGAAGAATAAGCCCTGTGGCATAATAAGTCAGGATTTAAAGTAAAAAATATATATATATAGAAAATTTTCTGACGGTCATTTAACATGCATGATATAAAGGGGAGCCAGTGATGTTAAAATAGTTTTAATAATGACTTACATTAGAGTTGGACCACAGCTTAGTAGAAATGATACTCAGCGAACCTCAGGCAGTGAACTGAGCTAATTAGAAGTGTTGGTGTGAAGGCCTGCAGCTTCAGATCTGCACCTGGAGCGGTGATGCTGGTCTAGATCACCAAGCAACATCTTCACCAAAATGTAATCAGACTTTCCAAACAGGCGAGAGTGGGTTTCATGGTGTGCGGTTTAATCTGTGAATAGATATTCTTCACTCCAGCTGCCCTGTGATCGACATTCACCTGCTGGATATGAAGAAACACAGCGTTACATTATCCTTATGCTAATGATTTTAACATTTATTTTGAATTTACCTGAAATTCCCAGGGATTTCAAACCTTTTAGACGTATTTCACTCTCCAGTTTAGCCACTATCAAAGGTCACAGCCCCCATGAATGTTTTTATCCCCATATCTATTCAAGGTACAGTGGTATCTTGACTTAAGAATCTTCCAAATTCAGAGTTTTTTGTGATACGAGCCGTCTCTCTGACAATTGTTTGTTTTGAGTTGATAGCAAAAATTTGGGTCTGATCTTTTGTGTTTGCTGTTATTTTGCAAATGTTCGTTTATCCATGTGTCCAAAGAAAGTGAGTGTGAAGGACAGTGCTGAGAAGAAGCAGATGATGTGCATTGAATTAAATAAATAAATTAGAAAAAACATGACCAAGGTGTGCGTGAAGTCGATTTGGCGAATCAAAATATTTTCTAAACAGCGACATCTACTATGAAAATATGGAGAAGCTGCTGATGGTGTGGTTGACAGAAAAGCAGCTTGCAGGAGATCCTGTAGAGGGGGCGTCAATATGTGAGAAGACTTGAGCTGTTTACACCTATTTGCTGCAGCAGACCTTCGAAGAACGAGGCGTCAGGCGAACCATTTAAAGTCAGTCGGTGCTGGTTCGAGAATTTCAAAAAGAGGACAGGCAAATGCTGTACATTATATTTAATAATAACAGTTTATTGCAGTACATTCTATTGTATTGTGTTTTTATACAATATTTATAAACACAGTTTCCTTATTTTAAAA
The DNA here is from genome assembly GCA_037974425.1 of Phenacogrammus interruptus. NCBI lineage: Eukaryota > Metazoa > Chordata > Actinopteri > Characiformes > Alestidae > Phenacogrammus > Phenacogrammus interruptus. Next base: position 11,226,736 of record JBBPCW010000001.1, read on the forward strand.
CATTCCAATTCATTTCAATTGATTAGACATATGAGTAACTTGAGTTACGAGCTCCATCACAGAACAAATGTAACTCGTAAGTCAAGGTACCACTGTATTAGATAATGGACAGTACTCTGCATAGCAGTGGTCTCATAAGGTTTATTAGCTCATGGTAATTTCAGATCTCTTGTAGTTCATATAACCACAATGTACACTATGAGTCAAATGTTTTGGCACACACTGACATTTTCAACGTTTGCATGTTACTCACTTAATATTTACTCAAAATACACTCAGTATTCTTTGCTAACAAATAAATCTACATATGTTCATAATTTAATTAGCCAGATAATATATTTTTTTATGTATTACTGACCTAAAAAAAGCCACCTAATATAATTATAATGTGGCTCACCAGACCAGCGTTAGACATTTAATGAGCTATTAAGTGATGAAACAGTTAAGCTAGTGGATTTAAAGTTAAAGGACAGTCTAGAATTTGACTCTGCATCACCACACAATCAGTTACTAGGATGTCAGAAATGCACTGTTACAGATTGTTTTATCTTATAAAGGAAACTCGACACCTTTTCATTCATAGTTGTTCATTCAACAACTTTCCAGTGTTTAACAAGATTGCAAATCTGCAGTTTATGAAGTAAATTGACAAGTGGTAAAAATCCATAGTGTGCAAAAACCTGTGACTGGTAGTGTAGGCAACAAAATTCTCATCTTTATAGAAAGTCATTGTCAGTATCGCAGGAAAACTATAACAGCTGAGTGCCAAATCAATTCATCCAATCTCTTAAAATGTGTATTTAACAAACATTTTGAGTACATGTTTCAGGGGTTTGACAGTAATTCTCACGCCTGCCGCTCTGTCGCCCCCATTAGTGGAGGGGCGGGTGTTAAGCCTTTTAGCCTGGCTCATGCCGTCTATCCACCCCTGTGTTTACCGAGGCTCACACTCTCTCAGTCTGCCTTACATCGTGCAGTGTTTGCTCAGGGGAAATGGTTTGTGTTGTCGCTGCGGACCGCGGCACAGATGTGTTTGCAGAGTGAAATGAAACCAAATGGGTCCAGTGTAACCAAATGTGTTTGGATCATCTCAACAACTCTGCTTTTTAATGTACATAAGACAAGCGGAGGAAAAGGGCACTTACTGCACCTCTGCTCACAGCCGCTCATAGCAACACCAAAAAGGGCATAAATCATTCATAGGGTAATTCCCTGAGACGCCTGCAAGTGATTCATGTCGAATGGTGTCTCTTTGCCACACACTGTAACAATTATAGTTACACTGCATTCATTTTATATGTGCGTGGCTTCGAATAAATGCATTTCTAAAACACTGAATGCTTCTCATACTTTTTATAATGAATTAATACTATTTCACATTTTACATTTGGAAATACAAGCTAGTCTTTATGTTTGCATTCAGTGAAAAAATGACCAATAGAAATGGTCAGTTTCGATGGAATAAGCATTTCCTTACATGAATGTGATGGTTCACTGAAATGTATCATTTTCCCCATTTACTCATTATCTAGAACAGTAGTCCCCAACCTGGGGTCCGCAACCCCCTTAGGGGGGTGCTAGAGATCACAGGGGGTGCGCACAATTTTGTCTGCAAAATTATATTTGTACATATTACATTAATAAAATCCCAGTGTCTGAGAAACGTAAAAGTACCGCTTGTTCTTCAGTAACAAAGAAGAAAAGAAGAATATCACGCGAGTTACCTTGATTTTGCTTTTACTGAAGGACAGTACAGTTTTCGGCCAGAATTCGGAGTTGGGGTTGGGGGGCCTGGCTTGTCTTGGACAGAGCCAAGAGGGGCTTCAAGGAAAAAAGGTTGGGAACCACTGTTTATTGCCCCAAGTTTGGTTCAAGGCCAATGTAAAAGCTTATATAAGATGCAAAGATGCAAAGTTTAGTTTTAGGTGTCAAATATTTAGGAGCATAATTTATCACTTCTTGTACTTTTTCTCTGCCATGCTTGCCATTTTGTTGTGAATGGTGAATGTATTTGTAGACTATGCTCGCAGCTCTTGATAATTCTTGTGAAGCTCCTGTGTTGAAAAACAACAACAGAAAAAAGTGAATGTGAAGGTGCTTGGTTAAGCTCACGTTCTGAGCTCAGATCAGATTTACACACCGAGGCTTTGTTTGGCAGTTGCTCTCAGCGAGCCGATCAAAGTCGGCGGTGGTGCTGCTGACTCCAGAGAGCATCACAGCGCTGGAACAGTAATTGACGCTGAGCAGAGACTGAATCCAGGCATCGCCACTGGTTGACACTCATTACGCCCTACCCTGTTGCTCTCTTTACAGCTTTACGATGGATGAAACGGCACTGATGAAAAGTCCTTGATGTATGTATACAAACTGGTGAAACTGGTTCTAACGCACTTCTGTGGCTTTGGGTTACATTCGTCAAAGAAGGAGAGCAAGTGAAGATTGGTGTTCATGGTCCTGAAGTTTAGATCCAAAGGATCTTTCTTAGGAAAAAAACTGCTGTCATGTTGATGAGATCCCTGCTATAATGTCAGATAAAGTAGCAATTTAGCGTAGTCTGTTTACACTGTTATTCTTTTTTTATTTGTTGTTGTTAAGTCACTAAAGGAATTATATTTATATACATGTAAACACTCTGGATTGCAGCTACCCGGAGCCCATCTTTGTTTTGTGTTAGTGTGAAGAACCCTTTCGAACTATAAAAATATGCATATTCCTCAAACAGTGTGTCCGAGTAAAGAGCTATTTAGGAACCGTTATTTTTAATAGAACTGCGAGTTATGGAAACATACACATAACCTGTAAACCCATTTGTAGGGCTTCCTTAAAAACCTTTCAGTGGATGGTTCCCTAGAGAAGTGTGTTCGTAAATGAGATGTGTGAGTGTTTTAAATGAAACTGCACCCAATGAAAGATTGTAGGAAGAACTGTTAAATTATTCAAGAACCTTTCTTTAAACCTTTTAAAGGTTCTTCAGCCTCCACAAATCTCATTCATAATGAGGTTCTTAAGGGTATTATACTATTGTGGCTTCATGACACCTTTTATAAGTATGAGCAGCACTGAATAAACATTGGTAAGAAAGAAGAGAAGCGTATGTTCATGTGATAGTTTGGTTTAAAGACTGGGACTCATCTCACATGGCTTTACAGTGCAGGCATTGTCTAGAACATATTGAGAATGAAGCTTTCATTAACAGACCTGTGCACAGATCAGTACAATGCACAGCCATGCAGCACACAATGCTGGAGTTCATGGAAGGACAAAGCGGCTTCCGTGAAAGAATAGCAGTGGTGTTATATATCATTATTGATGATTTGCCACGTAGGACAAACAGCACATTATGTGTCATATGCTCACTGCCGGCAGCCTCTGCCATCGTTTTGTACACAAAACAGGGTCACATGCTGTTTGAAGGCATCCCAGCCAGTCAGGCTGCAACTGGCCCCTTTTGCCACAGCATCACACAGCGATGCTGGCGAATAAAGAGGCTCTTCACCTTCCACAATGTCGTTTGATCTCTGCCATCCTGTCGGGCACACACAGGTCTGCATAAGACTGTCCTCAGAGAGGTGGGCCAACCCATCTGTCGCCAGAGAGAAAGAGAGAGGGAGAGGAAAGGAGAGAGGGACAGGCGAGGTCTAGAAATATGATCCCCCAAAGATTTGTATTTTTTTATGTACTTTGTAAGGCCTTTCATAATCTTCCTCTCACACCGTGAACAGACATTGCATCAAACTGCCTTTTATTAAAAGAAATGACCCCACAAGCCATGCCCCCGTGCCCATGTGATATCCACAGATGAACTGTGGTCATCGAAAAACCAAGGATACTAATAGGTGCGGCGTTGAGACTAATGCTGCCGAGGTAAATTTAGGCCCAGACATTTATAACCGGTCCTGGCTCCTGAAATAGCCATTAAAAAAGAAACCTAGAAATAGGTTCCTTGAATAATGATGTTTCTTTCGGTCCGGTTGCTTAGTTTTTACAGAGAAATTGGATCTCTGTGCTAACATATGGCCTCTGTGTCAAATCTGATAAATAATGTATTTATTACAATGTACCTTAACTTCTTAATGGTGAAAATTAATGAGCCTGACCCCTAAAGGCAACAGGATTGCAGTCGTAACCCTTCAGGACACAGACGCGATTTCCAGCTCTCAGGGGAAACGGGGTAAAGTGGCGTCAAATTGAGCCCCCCTCAGGTTGTTCAATTAAATAAAACGCCTCTCAAAATAGTGTCACCAAAAACAAGACATGTAAACATTTCTTTTACTGAAGGCTTGATTAGCCCAAACCTGCGCTGGCAAAAAATAATCTTGAATACAATAGAGGAGCAAGAACAAAACAAGAGTGCTGTATGTTGATTGTGGAGCTTTAGGCTTGAAAACTGTAGGACTATGAGAGCACTGTAACAATGAGGTGTTTCTCTGTGATGGTGATTTTTCTACAGTGATATATGTTTTCTACAATTATATTTCTGCATTAACAATCAGTGACTGAAACTTTGTACCAGAGCAGTCAGAAGCCAATTCAGCTGATTTATACCCTGGCTGCCCAACATGTGGACACACCAGCAAGTTGATTCATTTTACTTCCTTTTAAATAGTATTTCAGGGTTATAATGGTATAAAAACTCAGTTAGAATCTTTGTTTGTCTTGTGGGCTGTTGACCCACTTTGGTTCTGTAAGGTGAAAAGTTTGCACACTGGCATTTTTACATTTAGACATTGAATGATTTGATTTTCTACGTGAAAAGGCTTAAATATCACATATCTTGAATTTAAAAGCATATTTACTACTTATTTGTTACATTTAATGTATTATTAAAACATTTTGGGACATATTGGGAAATATATTAAGCATAAAAACGGCATGTGGAATATGCTGCCAGTCAGGATTTAAGAAGACCCTCTTTGCCTACAGGCCAGCTAACAAAAAAACTATTTTTCTCTTCTTGATTCTTGCCCCACTTTTCCCTTACAAACCACTTCTACTTTAAAGAATTTAAAAGACTGTCATAACTGTTGCACAGTTAAGATCCAATCAGAGACAGAATATTCAGAGACTGAAGGCCATTCCAACAACTTCATCGCTCATTTATTGAGAATACATTACATTTACATCGTTTTACAGAAACTTTTATTCAGAGTGACTTTTGCTTGTCACTGATGTAGTTAATGTAGTGTCATGAGTCTCGCCCAGGGTCTCTTATTGGTGTAGTGTGGTGTGTCATCCAGGATAGGAATCAGACTCTACTCCCCTGCTTGGAGAGCTTTGATGTTGTCCACTACTCTAACCAGCCACACACATTACATGAAGTGAGCTTACAGTTCTGGTTACCTTCTGATGACCCTTCCATGTAGGTAATGTTTGTGCAACAGCCCTGCCCAGTGGGCCACTATCCCCATGCCAGCCAGATCCTTCTGTATGTCCTTGGCAGTAATGTGGGGGGGTTTGCTTTGCACAGCTGACCTTTTTTCACAGAATGTTCTTGGTTTTCCAGATATTCAACAGTTCTTCTTAATTTCCATTTATTAATACCATTTTGGATGATTAGCAGGAGGTGTTTGTATATCATCGGTAGACAATTTTTTTTACTTCATAGGAGTCAAATATCTGTGTGTTAGACACTCAATCACTAATTCAGTGGTTATGGATCAACCGATAGAGAGGTCCAATTTTGATATGTTTTTATATATAATCATCAGGTTTTCTTCCTTTATATGAACTTCTTTTCAATAAAACATCATTTGACCAACTTTAGCCCAAACTTTAGCAAAAAAAAACGGCATTTATTTGCCTTTTTTTATTTGTAGCTTGATTTCCTACTAGTAACTGTTACTATTCCTTATAATCACTTACTAAGACGTCTTACTATGTTGGATTGCATGAAGCTTTTTTTTAACTCATTAAGTCATTTTAGTGGTACCTATATATGCAAGCCACCATTGTAAAAAAAAAAAGAGATGATTTTAAGAACTTGTCTAAGAACCTCAGCAACGTCAGTCTATAACCACAACTACCATCAGTCCATAACCTTAACTACTACCAATCTACAACCACAACTACCATTAGTCCATAACCATAACTACCACCAATCTATAACCATAACTACCATCAGTGCATAACATCACAACCACCACTAGTCTATAACCATAACTACCATCAGTCCATAACCATAACTACCATCAGTACAATCCCATAACCACCAGCGATTCATAACCATAACTATCAGCAGTCAGTAACTGTAAACACCAGAAATCCACTTGTATATAATCATCAGGTTTTCTTCCTTTATATGAACTTCTTTTCAACAAAACATCATTTGACCAACTTTAGCCCAAACTTTATAAAAAAAAAACGGCATTTATTTGTCTTTTTTTTTTATTTCCTACTAGTAACTGTTACTATTCCTTATAATCACTTACTAAGAAGTCTTACTATGTTGGATTGCATGAAGCTTTTTTTAACTCATTAAGTCATTTTAGTGGTACCTATATATGCAAGCCACCATTGTAAAAAAAAAAGAGATGGTTTTAAGAACTCGGACCAAGTTAGGCGAGATAAAATGTGCTGCACTAGCAATCTAACCCAGTGTTTGTGCTTTGAGGAAACATGCTAGCTAATGTAAGGCCTTGTAAGCATAAGCTCTCCTAAAATTTATGTTTGCTGATATGCTGCTTCAGACAGAGCGCACGTGATACGGTGTTAGGAGGGACATTTATTTCATTCTTTTTTTTGCCTTAAAAACAGATGGTTCCTTGTGTGTGGAGCGGAAGTGTCTGTTAACTCGGTTGGCTCATGATTGGTGGCTGTCGTCCAACGACAACACGGCGATCGGGGAGGGGTGTGAGCAACCGTGCGGCTTGCTATCTTCAGATGTGCTGTGAAGAGAGCAGAAGGAAGTCAGGTGGTTCTGCTGCAGTGCTCTGCTGCTCTTCTGGTCCACGGGTCTTACGCTGGGCTCGGGTTCGAGGTACAGATGTGTGCAAGCCTACAAACAGACTGAGGACGTGAGCACTGGTCCCCACACCATCCAGTGAAAGTCAGCCAACGAGCTCATGATGAAGCCTGCTGGGAGGTTAATGGGTTATTTGTTTAGCTTCTGTTCAGCCTCACTGCTGTATGGAGATGGACAGCCAGCAGTGGAGGAGAAGGCTTGGCCGCTGCTTCAGCACCAAAATGCTGCAGACAAACAGTTTAGGGCTCTAGTACCTTTTGGGCTACAGATTACAACCAATACTTTTGTACATAATATAGTAATTAACTCATTATGTGATGATCAGTTGAGTGATCAAAACAAAGACCGAGCAATAACAATGGAGGCATCTTTGCACAACA
>JBBPCW010000001.1:11289562-11301612 GCA_037974425.1 Phenacogrammus interruptus
ACACACACACACACACACACACACACACACACACACACACACACACACACACACATACACACACACACACACACAAATAAACCAATATTTCCTACCTTGTCCCTGACTTAACTGAGCATTGGCACAGAGAGTCTTTGCACGCTGATAATGCTAACCAATAATGCTAATGGGTGCTCTTGGAACGTAAACCCTGTGAAAAGCGGGGGAGTACTGTACATAAACTTTTTATGCCAACTAACATAAATCTGCACAAACATGATAGTTTTTCAAAGATTTTAGTTGTCTAACAACTAACTGATTAACTGATATCAAAATTGATTACAATAGCTTTATAATACCCTTTATAACTCTAACTTGTTGGAATTAGCTCAGTAAGTTTATCACAGTTGTCATAAACTGTTTATGCAGGTGTCATGAAACATGAATATCGGCAATCAGTAAAATGTTATTATATTTTCTCATTTTACTGATCCAATCAAACTTTAGCTGTCACATTTCTGAGCTGTGTTCATAATGGTCAGTATAACTCAGAGACTCTCATGTCATGTTTCAGAAAAGTACATGATGGCTGTGATAGTAGGTACCATCGGAGGAGTGGCGGTCATCGCTTTTATCGTTGCTGCTGTAAGATATGTGGGCCAAAACAACAAAAAGTGAGTAACATGGGCCAGAGCTGGGGAAAAGGGGTAAAACAAGGAAACACCCAAGCCTAGTCATCCATTCTCCAATGTGTTTCTTTTTTGGCATTTGCTATATAAGCCATAACCCATTCACAGATGAAATAATTGGATCAAATGGTAAGATGGTGCATGCGCAACGAGCAAACAAAATGACACTGTTGGCCATGATGTGGATTCCAGATGACCAGACTAACAAGACAGGCTCGATTGCCCCTCCATCGCTTTCTAGCCTCAAACCGCTAAGCTATGCAAGGCAAAGCAAAAAGCCACCTAACCTCAAGTGTTTCAGCAAACATCCAACCACTATTTTGTTTTAGTTCCCCAATGGTAAAAATACAGTTTCAATTTACAAAAAAGGCAATTCTATCGCAATAGCCTCTTGGTTAGGGAGGCGAAAGCGATCCCTTCTATTAAAATGGATGCCCAGGCTTACAGTGTTGCCCTGAGCTAGCCGATAGCGTCATTCCGTGTGAGACAGAGTCTGATCCTCTGACTCCACCCCCCAGAGAGAATGGCAACCCTGGGCAGGACGTGGGATCTAGAGTGGAGAATCCCTCCATGTTCTACAGCGCAGTCAAGAAGGACAAACAAAGTCTCAGGAAAAAAGTGGTGAGATATGATGATGATGAAATATATATATATATTTATATATATTATAATATAATTATATATAATATATTATATATAATATAATACAATTATAATACTATTTTTATATGTACGGCTGTGATTAGAGTGGTTTTTGCTGATGTCTTGGGGTTGTTAGATGCTGTGCAATCACTGCGAAAAGATAATCACATTCATGATCACGTGGATTGTGTTTTGAACCCTTTCTAAGTTGCTGCTTATAGGAAACCAGATCCTGGATATTATTATTGTACCGATTAACCCAACAATTCTCACAAAACAGTTAAAGGAAATTTGTATTACTGTGAGATAACTGGGAGTGAAGCATGAAAGCATGATTAGACAGTTTAAGATCTGGCCCACAATCTGCTCGGTTGGGATCTTCTGAAAACAAGGCTTTGTTTATCTGTCCATAAATACATCTCTGCCCAGTGTTACGTGCTGGAGCAGACAAAATTCTCAGTGTCTACGCAAAATAATCACAGACGTCCTTGCATGCCAAGTGTGGATGTTGGTTTATGATGTAGGGTCGCCTTAGCTTCTAAGCATTTCCTGACTGTTCTCTCCTCCTTCATCGCTTTTCTGCATTCTCTGTCTCTTTTTCTCCCTCCTAACTTAACAGCTTAAGACTGAGCTGCTGGGCTCTAAGTTTAATTCCATCCTAGAGGAGAGCACGGTAAGGCTGCAACATAAGACGAGCTTACAGTTCAATGATTGGAGTTACTGTCCTTATACAATTCAGAAAGTCCATTCACACAGTGAGAATCCTGCTTCTTAAGACAGCAGCTTTCTTTATATTTCATTCATTTGTAACTTTGACTAACATGCGATAATGCTTTCTGCTTTCTATGACTTTGCCATAGTTAACCAACAACCTGCTTTTCTGACTGCAGTCTCATGTCATGCCATTGGTTTTTAGGGATTGGTCTCTGAAGTAGAAATGTTCTCTGTTTCTGCAGGGAGACGACAGTGATTACCAGTCTGTTGGCTCAATGGCAAGCATGGAGAGGCAAGAGCTGAACTATGCCGCTCTGGAGTTTGTACGAGGGCGTCCTCGCGAGGGAGGTTTAGGGAGGGGGGATGACGGCAGTGACTACACAGAGATCAAAGCCAAATGAATCGCAATCCTTCCCTGAAGCCTCGACTAAAAGGGATACAGTGGCCACTAGGGCCACATCAAGTCCTCTGCCCATAATCTCCTTTTACTTCCCCCCAACTTGACCATAGCTTTGTTTCCATTGGCTGGAGCTGCCCAACCTGTTCATTAGAATTTCTGCTTTTTTTTGTTTTTGCGCTTCAGTTTGTGGCTGCAACCACATCAGATATTTACAGTGGTTCTATTGTGAAGGGCAACACGTTAAAATCCAGCCCAGAGTTTTATATTGGGATGTTGATTGGTTGCAGCCCAGGGCCTGTTTTCACACTTCTTAGAGTTCTAATCCAGGATCTGTTCATATCAGTAAAGTCATAGTATAAGAGAGGAATCTGATCCTGGATAAGGACTTTCAGCAGCTTTGTGAATACGGTCCCAGATTTAAAATCTACAAAATAAAGGTACCATTAAAAGTTCTTTGGAGCGATGCCACAGAAGAACCACATTTGGTTCCTTAAAGAACCTTTTAGCAGATTTTTGTAAACGAGATGTTTGAGAACTTACCCAAAATCTAAAGGTTCTATTACTTGTTGAAGGTTTCTCAAAGAACTCAGAAGCTTAGAACTGATTAGGTGCCTTTATTTTGTGTTTTTCACTAGTGGTTCCTCAACACTGTGTCCTCAGAAAGCCGAAGCGTCAGGGAACGAGACTCGCATCTTTATGTTCTAGCACTATCTCCAACTGTTGGGTTTGCAGACAGAATGTTCTCACTAATCTAGAGGGTTTCTCATCCACTTCCTACATGAACCAGGTTATGCACTGAGTGATTTTCATAGTTTGTGCCCTAAAGTGATTGTTACTGTGTCTTATGGTTCATGTGGCTATACTGCAGGTGTTAATCTGTAATCAGGGCAACTGAGCAGGAACCCGTCTTCTGGATGTTAGTCTTTTTTTTTTTTTTAACCCCTCTAATATTATACCCTTCAACAGTGGAGATCCAGCAGATCCAACAGATCTAATGACTGAAGGACATAAACTCTTAGAAAAGCTCCTTTGAAGAAATTAGACAAGGAGATCTTTGAGGCAGAAAGCATTTAATGCTATTAATTGCTAGAAATCACTACGGGTTGAAGGACCTTATTTTAAAGATAAGGTAAGAAAAGATAACCTTTTATTTTTCCCATGGGTGGGAAATTTGCATAGTTCCTGAGATGGTAAATGTCAGAGAAGTGTCAGAAACAATAACACTATAAATGACTGTTTTGCCCCTCTCTTTGCTGACACATCATTATGTGTTGTCCTGCGTCCATATGCCAAGCAAACTTGACTCTCAACACTCATGAAAACATTCCTCTCCATGACTGGACCAGGTCATGGCAAAACACTGGTGAAACCAACCGAGACAGCCGAATGCAATCCAGCAAGCCGAATAGATATCTGAAGCAAACACCAAGTCATATAAGAACCAGTAAACAAATAAAAACAAATGAAGAAGTGCTATAGGAAAGTATGACTTTACCCAGGGGTGCTTTGAATAATGTATAATTTATTATTCTTAAACATCCTCTTTCGCGTCACATTAATAAAAAAAAATGTTTTCTTGATGTAAAATGTGTGTACATACCTTACAACCTGATTTTACTAACAGTGTAACACACAAAATATCTCACATTTAGATGATATTTAGTGAAGATGCCCTGGTTGGTAAAGGGACACTGTAATGTGTAAATATGGATCTGCTCTCTGTTGTAAAATTCTTGAGAACACGGTGAGACCACAAACCTGCTCAGTCATGTTTCTTCAGGATTTCCAACATGAAAATGACATTAAATATGCAAGTAGTAACACTGACTGTCCTTATTTAAGACCACAAACGCAAACGATTCACAAAAGGTTGTTTATCTGTAAACATAAATGTTAAGAGACAGTTTCGTTCGTGCCGTCTAATTTTTCATGTTGTGTATAGTTTAGAAAACAAACCATTTGTAAGCGTCTGACTGTGTGATGATAACGATGAAAGTATTTTTGTTTCCTTTATTTATGTAATAATTCAGACAGGAGCTCTGCAATCTTTATACACAAAAAGCATTCTTCAGAGCTAATCATGTATTTGATGTTTTGCTTGTTATCTTTTTTGTTAAACGCCTTTTCATGCCATCCACCTTAAAGCAAAAAATAAAAAATAAAGGAAAGATTGTCTTTTAGTTATTTGTATTGAATGAAAATGTACAGGTTAGGTCAAGTCAAATAGGTGGAGTAGGTTTTGTTGTCATTTCGACCATATGCACATAGTACACAGTGAAACAAAACAACATGCCCCCAGGACCATGAAGCAGCACAAGAACAGAACAGAACAGAAGACCCCAAGTGCAGACAGGACAAAAGAAAAAAACAAAAAAAGGTAAACTACCAGTCAAAGATTCCTATACACTGACTCAAACATACACAAGACATTAAATCTAGATGGGATTCTCCCAATATCCAAAAAAAGTAGAAAACAAACCCAATATTCTTTTCCAATTTTAGGTTTAGAAATGAGATCCCCATTTTTTTGGCACAGCTTTACAGACTCATGGAGTTACATGAGGAGCCTCCAGGGATGCTTCTCCAACAGAACTGGCAGAAAATAATCACATAACTACATATACAGTCACTGTTAGAACATTTCCCTGTATCTCTATTTTTGCATTTATGAATTTTTAATGTAATTCAAGAAAATGAACAGTACCCACTATCCTAGTAAGGATTAAGCGATTACAGAAAATGAATGACTGATCAAACTTAAGTAGTGAAATCAAGTAGTGAAAGTAGTGAAATCAAATGATGTTTCTATCAAATGATGTTTCTGAGTTGGGAGGTTGAAGGTTAACCTGCCTCCTTTTACAGGCAAAGTTGTTTTTTGGGTTTGACTGAGTCAGTGAGTGTTTGAATGAGCAGCATTAGCATTAAACCTCCAATGCAGACGTCTCAAGGTCCTCCCACTTGCTCTGTCTCCCAGTATGACGAGATGCCACAAACCGCCTGTGCTTCCTCTGTGTCACATGAAACCAGTGCATCTTTTTGAAATGCTGTTAAAGCAACATCACTGGACAGTGTAATACATTTTTAGGAGAATTCTGACTTTCAGTACTGTAACGTCAGCTCTCAGATGCCTCTCTCCCACTCTCTTGACCTCCTGCCCACCCCTGGGATCAAACTCACGAGATGACGCTCACTTGGGACTTTTTTTAAATAAAAGAGTTGATTCACTTTCCAGTCCAAATTGTTAATACACAGACTCTAAGCTGCTGTTTTGAATGTATTGTTTTTGTGATTTCATATAAATAAAGCACATTTCCATGTACCGATCAGTCACAGGATTAAAAATGGACCCTGTCTAGTCCTACCTCACACAGCAGCTGTGTGAGGCTGCATCCGAAATCACATACTACTTGAGTAGGTACTACATTTAAATTAGAACGTACTGCTCTACCGTTAAAACAGTACGTTCTATACAGTATGAATGAGGGTAGTATGAATGGAATTCGGACGTACTACATCCGCTGTGTTGATGTTGTCACGTGTCATGTGTCGTCACAACAGCGCGTTATTTTTTACCTTTACAGAGGGCATTTACTCACAAGTGTAATTTAACCACAATTTACCTGTAATTTACCATTTTCTTTAAGTTACTTACACTTGAAAAGAGCAGCGTCTCCGTTTTGTGCTGTTTTTCGAATATGATGCCGCCTTTCTCGCTGCCTTATGGGATAGTGCAGTGCCCATCGAATGCCTACTACAGAATTCAGCTGGAAGCAGTAGGTCATCCAGGTACTTCTCGCCTACTGTTTATCGAATACTATGAATTCGGACATACTACTCGTCTCGCATACTGTTTTCGCATACTATATAGTAGGGAAGTATGCGATTTTGGACACAGCCTGAGTCTATCTTCATAACCTACAACAGTTTAGCTCCACCCATTAGCTGAGATCTTAAAGTGACTTTTAGCCTGGACTGCTTTTTAAATAAGGCAACCAATCAGAATAAAGGACAGTTTTAAGGCCACAGTAACAGAAGCAGCCTGTTTAATTTTAAAGTATTAATATAGGTTGGAAAATGATCAAGTGAAAAACAATTATACTTGCATTTGTTGCATAAACCCACACAAATTTCAGAAGTAAACCTCAGGGGGAAAAAAGGAAGGTTATGGGCCCTATAAGCATATGAGTACTTTTGAGAAATGTCTTTAAAAATGAGAATCGGATTAAATTTGGAGGATACGGCAATGCTTTTTTGATGTTATGCCATCCTTGATGATATGGACACACTGTGTTGCACAAGAGGAAGCTGAACCGAAATGTAACCCTAAAGTGCAAAAAACTGGTCTAATTTATTCGATGAGAAGGCACTTCCTTGTTTGAGGGAACAGTGTTCATGTGAGCTTCTCTTTGCAGCTTTTTCAAAAATAGACATTATGTAAATAGATAAATGAGTCCCAGCAACATGCAGTTTGGGGGTTATTTGTGAATAACTGGTAGGAAGCTGATATCTGTATCCATAAAATGATATAGAAATGATATAAAAACATAATTATATAAGTAATTGTTTTCATGTTATTATTCACGTATTTAACCCAAAATGCACTGGAATTTATTTAGGTGACACACAATAAAAGCACATTTTTGCAGATGCCTTTCTGTTCACAAAGGGCACGGTGGCACACAAATTCACATTCTATAAATGGCTGAAAATATTTATGGCATCTGACCTCAGCTGGCCTCTACATTTTTGAATGTTTTGTGATGAATGGGTCAACATTTCTTATAATGTAGGATAATGTAAAATACATGTCATTGCCCTCCATTATAAGTTTCCTATTTGAAGATGGGAGGTTGTGCCTCCATGGACGGATATGATGCGAGGCTTTGCATATATTGAAACATCGCCCATGTGAAACTGCAGCAGTTCACAGGAGAACAGTGCAGTCATGCTCTGATGCATGTTGTAAGCAAACTTGTGCAAGGAAATGGTGAGAGGCCTTAAAAGTGGAAGTGGGAAGAAGGTTGTGAAAACAGAACGGCCTGTGGCATAATATAAAAAAACATCAGCGATTACAATCGCTGAATACAGAGAAGAAGAGGTGCATGAAAGAAGGCTGTAAGTTCATTCTTGTATTGTTTATTAAATATGCTGGATACCTTCATTTTTATTTTTAAAAAGCCATATGCATGAAAACATAGCACACTGGATTTTTAGTCATTTGTTGCTGGTCTAAGTAGTCTAATATATTACCAAGACTGTTAGTCTCAGTTTTCAGGTTGTGGTTGTGGTTTGTATAATAGTTGTGTTGAGTTATGATCATGATAACTGTCCGTTTGTGAAGTTAATGTTCTTTTGTGGAAACCTTACTCCAGGCTCGGTGACAAATGTTAAAATCTATGCTCACGCAGATTTGGAATATTTCTTCTGATGCCCATTTTTGGAGCTTTAGTGCAGTATTTCTTAAACATAAAGTCCCCTTTGGGGATCATAGGAAGTACTGCAAAGCCTCTGGATGGACCAGCCACCTGAATTGGATCTATTTTGCATGCTTTCTATTTCTATCTTCTGAAACAAGAAACGTTAGAGGTGACTCATTTGTTAAGTGTTGGATGGCTGTGAATGTGATCTTTTTTTTAGATATGATCAAAGCAGATTTAATAAAATAACTAAACGGAAACCTACTAAATAGACTTACAATGTGGATATTATTCTGCGGCCCCCTGATGATTTACATTTTGTTATTGTATTAAATAGATGGTAAATATTCTGTGAAATATTCTGGGGTCACAGAATAATATCCACATTAAATGTCTATTTAGTATTTTTAGTAGTTTTAATATTGTTATTTTATTAAATCCGCTTTGTTCATATCTAAAAAAGTGGTACGTGTTTAACAGTGGTAGATGGTAAATATTACAAATTCCAACCAAGCCTGATGGGGGTCACAGATTAATATCCACATTATATGTCATTTCAGTGGATTTTCATTTTGTTATTTTATTAAATAGACACACAGTGTGTATATTTTTCTGCACCCCTCCCTAGGAAGTTGCGACACTCCCCTGTTTAAGAGCCGCTGCTATACATGATGGATGGGAATGAGTGTGTGTGCTTATTTTGGATTATGTGCAGGTCTGGCTTTAGGCTGGGCTGAAAGGTGGAAGATGAGGATGCAGATCACAGTCTGGATGTTGCTCTTCACTCTGAGGGTCCTGTGCTGGGGTACGTGCTCTGCTGTTGTGTGAACTCAGAACATACATTGTACTTTTTAGATTAATGAGCTTCATTAAACCTGTACATGCACTCCTTCTTCTTTTAAGGACATACAAACATTACCCTTTGTCAGGAAGTGATGTCAGTTCCTGGTGTGTGTGTTCACATCTCATGTCCTATTACTAATTGTGGAAGCAAAAACCTCACCGGAGGGCAGTGGACTAAATGTCCTAATGATAAATGCCAGAACTGTTCAGAGATCAATGGCTACAGTGGAAATGATGCAGTGGAATACATTATTCCCAGATTATCATCAGAAGATAACTGGCTAATGACCATTGATGTAGTAAAGAAAGAACACGGAGGCTGCTATCAGTTCAATGGAGAAACTAACTCTTCATTAAAAATCATCATTCAAGGTATGACATCAATGTCCTCTTCTGTTCATTTAAGTTTTTATTTGAAGTTTTAACTGAGTATTGAATGTGTTTTTAATATATATTAAGTGAGTACCATGCAAATGTTCAAAATCATACTGTGGACAAAACTTTTGACTGGCAGTGTGTGTTGTCTGTACCTTGGTGAACCAAAATGAACCTGTTCCTGTAGGGCTGGTTAAAAAGCCTTTATAGACAGTTTTCTGAGGATACTGTTAGAATTTGACTTTTGCATTTCAGCTATTTAGTCATTTAATAAGCCAAAAAAATGTAAAAAAAAAAAAAAAAAGAATGTAAAAAACAGCCAACAAAAATGTAAGATCAGCTTTTTTTCTTCAGAGGAGCCTGTGATCTCAGTTCCTTCTCTAACTGATGGAGAAGAGGCCACTGTGAGCTGCTCAGCTCTGAACCCGTGTCCCAGCACTCCTCCACACGTTTCACTGTGGCTGCAGAAAACAGGAAAAAACAAGAATGTTTCAGAGAACTGGACCCTGTCCAATGGTACACTGACCTCAAACCTGACGTTCACCCCCTCATCTGATCTGCATGACGCTGAAGTTGTGTGTGTTGCGAATTATGGGAATGGTACCTCCATTAATACAACCAAGGCCTTATCATGTGAGTCTTACATTCACTTCTGATTGCAATATATAGGACAAAGACAGGCAGAAGAAAACAAAGACAGACAAAGAGTCAAGGAACTTCTGCACATTATATTTTAGCATCTAAGCAAAGAATTTCTAAATACAAAACAGACAGGGAGTGCAAATAAGTGTATATTCTGAGGTAGAGGATTTTTTTCTGTTCTTTTTGAAATAAATTTTAGCAGCAAGTTTTAGTGCAGTTTTGGAACGTGTCAGTGCAGTGAGTATAGATGGTTAAAAGTGTCATGTACATGTTTATAGCAGTCTCTGTATGAGACCTGTCCAGATCCCTGATGTTACAGTTCAGGAATCTAATGGCTTGTGGGAAGAAGCTGTTGTGATGTCTGGTAGTGACAAAAAGTGGAGGCGCTTTTGGGCTTTCTTGGTGATACCGGTGGTGTTTAGTGTCCAGCTGAGGTTGTCTGTCACCAGCACAATCAAAAACTTCACACTGCAGACTTTCTCCACAGCTGAGTTGTTAATGTGACGGGGTTGAGTTCCTCCTGAAGTCGATGACTATCTCCTTTGTCTTATCGATGTTCAGGGACAGGTTGTTGTCTCAACACCAGACCACCAGCTGACTGATCTCTTCTCTGTACGCTGACTCATCATTGTTCCTTATGAGCCCCACCACTGTTGTGTCATCTGCAAACTTGACAATGTGGTTTGTGCTGAATTGGGCAGCACAGTCATGCGTCAGCAGGATGAACAGCAGTGGGCTGAGCACGCATCCTTGTGGCGATCCGGTGCTCAGGCTGAAACTAGTAGTTCAAATACTAGCAAACTGAGGCCTGTTAGTTAGGAAATCCAAGACCCAGTTACAGAGTGAGGTGCTCATTCCCAGTAGGCTGAGTTTCCCCACCAGTTTCTGTGGCACAGTGGTATTAAATGCTGAGCTAAAATCTGATGTAGCAGTTTTTTGAGTCCAGATGAGAGAGGGCGAGGTGGAGGGCAGTTATCAAATCATCAGTTGTCTGGTTGGTGCGCTATGCAGTCGAGCTGGCCCAGGAGGTGCAACTTTATGTGCCTCAGTGCCAGCTTTTCAAAGCACTTTGTGAAGATGGGGGTGAGTGCAACAGGCTGGTAGTCATTCAGAGAGGACACTGATGACTCCTTGGGCACTGGGATGATTCTGGTAGTTTTGAGGCAGCCAGGAACCACCTTTGTTCAGAGATGCATTAAAAATGTCTGTGTAGACGTCTATGAGCTGCTCAGCACATTTTCTAAGAACATGTCCTGGTATATTGTTGGGCCCTGAAGCTTTTCGTGGGTTTAGTATGTATTAAATACATTTTTTGCAGAGAATGATACACCCATCATCTGTTGCATCTGACCGTTGTTTTAAATGTAAACTTTTCATTCACTGGGCCAAGCAGCACATTCTCATCTGCATCCTTGATTCTACAGAACACCTGTGGCCAGAACTGGACCAGGTTAAAGACTTACTGTGGCATGTGACTAATCATCACATTTTTCTGTGTTATTTTTACTGTAATTAACTGATCAAAATTTGACACTCCTCATTGTCACGTCTCATGCTCGGGGAAGTGAGGCGAGGCGCAAAGCACAAAATAACAGTCCCGTTATTGAAAAAACTCAACACAACACCATTGCGGCCTCTAGCGCCCGCTCTGTGGACCGCGTGCATATTTTTGTTTTATAACTAAGCACTAAAATGCATGAAAAATTTGTGGGGGGTTTTTCAAACAATCATTACTTAGGTTAACTGAAAAACCTGCAAATGACTAAAGCTAATGACTAGTTTTTAGTTTTGCTGAATGATTGGAACACCTTTAACTAGGCACCCAGTTTCTTTCTTTTCATTGACTATATTTGTGTCAGCAAAGTGATATAAAGAAAAATAGGGGTTGCTCAAGACCTTTGCACAGTACTAAAGTCAAATATAGCTGCACATCTGTGCAGGGCAACACACAATGTGCCTTTGCCATGGTTGTGTGAATGCAGCTTACATGTATTCCATTGTAAGACAAATTTTTATGTGCTTTTGTTTTTGTTTCTTAATAGCATGTGAAAATGCCCACTGGCCTTCACACTGTATCAACATTTCATGGGCCGGTAGCAGTGATCCAATGACTTGGAATATAATATTTATTTATATTTATTTATTTTATATATTATCTCAAATAATTACGAATGTATTATTCCTTCGACTGTAAAGCTGTATTTTGGCTTGCTTTTTTAATACAGCGATGGTCATGATTTCTAACCCATGATTTCATTATTATTATTTTAATTTTTGAAGATTTGAGGAATCCAAGAATCATGGGTAACATTACACTGAACGAAGGAGATACACTGCATCTGAACTGCA
>JBBPCW010000001.1:11333235-11346332 GCA_037974425.1 Phenacogrammus interruptus
GTGTGTGTGTGTGTGTGTGTGTGTGTGTGTGTGTGTGTGTGTGTGTGTGTGTGTGTGTGTGTGTGTGTGTCTCTTACCTGGGGAGGAGATTGATGCATTATGGGAAGAAGGCGAGGTGGTGGAGGCAGTATGATGTTCTGGGTGATGTTCTGCTGGAGAACCTTGGGTCCTGCATTCATGTGAATGTTACTTTGACACCTAAACACTGCAGACACTTTCAGCAAACACTGTTCAGGAACTGTTTGAAGAACATCGCAGTGAGTTCAAGGTGCCTCCAGATTTCCCTGATTTCAAAGCGGCCAAATTTAGGTGTGATATGCACAAAGTAATCCAATCAATGGAGCACCCACCTCACAGCTTACAGGACTTGCAGTTTACAGAACCACAAGCTTTCAGGGGTTCTTGTTAAACCAATATGTCAATATCCCACACATAACAGATCAGAGCTGATGTTGAGGCATGAGGGGACCAACAATATTAGGCAGATGATGTTAGTTATGGCTGACCTGTGTATTTTTTGAGGAAGGAATCTGTGTGACAGATGATATACTGTAACATTTCTATGCTCTATATTATTTGTTACATAAAAATATATATTGACAATGTATAGTACAGCAGGCCACCACAGGTCAAGGGTAAGGCAATATAAGACATGCAGGATCAGATTTTGTAGACAATAATCAGCAACGCAAAATAAATTGGGTCTGAAAAAAACAAAAAATGCCTAAATACATAATACTCCAAGGCCATGTTACTGGATACAGATCTGCAGTGCTACATATTCCATAGTGTTCGTAGTTAGATATGAATGTTCCAGAGTTGTGGGATTCTGCCAGGTGTTCTCCAGCACCTTGTTTTTTCCCAGCTGTATCAGATTTTTGGCGGACTATAAAGCAGTGCCTGCTCCTCTGAGACTTCAGCACAAGGGCTCATTTGTCACAATGCTCTGGATCATAAGTTGTCTTGCTCTGGTGGCTTCCACACTGGGTGAGTTCTCTGTGGGCTGATTGCCCCAGTGGTACAGGAACATTGTAATATTCAATTTACAAAATATACAGTCCTGAATTTCAAATTTATTGCATTCATTTTGTCTCACAGGCTGTGGAGTGCCTGCTATTAAGCCTCAAATCAGTGGCTACAACAAGATTGTGAATGGAGAGAATGCAGTGTCTGGGTCCTGGCCCTGGCAGGTGTCTCTCCAGGTAACACAAGCCATTTACTTATTTTATGGTTTGTTTATACGTGTAGTATTTTTCCGCAATTAGCTTTTCATTAAATAAATAGCATTTATTTAACGCAGCACCTTTATTTTGGTTTTCTGCTATTAAACAAATTGGAACAAATGGTTATATAAAGACATGTTTATAATCTTAAACAGGACACAACTGGCTTCCATTTCTGTGGTGGATCTCTCCTGAACCAGTACTGGGTCCTCACTGCTGCCCACTGCAGAGTAACGTGAGCTACTTTGCTTGTGCTATAATGCTGAATAAAATTGTAGTTTTATTTTACTTCATCCTCATTTGACTTCCATTCTTCAGAGCTGGTCGTCACCGTGTTATCCTCGGAGAACATGATCGCGGGTCCAATGCTGAGCCTCTTCAGATTTTGAACATTGCCAGGGTATCTGTTTTTTTGTTCCGTTAGAAAGTTTACTTTGTTTATATATATATTTTAAAAGCTGGCATTGCTGACAGCATCTGATTTTGTTTCTCATGTGCCCACCAAGCATGCTAAGTTCTCAGAACAGTGTGTGTCTCCATCATTTCCAGGCCATCACCCACCCTTACTACAACAGCCAGAACTTCAACAATGACATCACCCTGCTGAGGCTGTCTACTCCTGCTCAAATGACCAGCCGTGTGTCCCCTGTGTGTGTGGCAACTTCCAGTGCTAACGTTCCTGCAGGCACTCGCTGTGTCACCACCGGCTGGGGAAAAACTGGAACTACCTGTAAGTGCCCTCATTCCATCACCTGCTGTTCCATACAGCTTAAAGATGCACCTCTTAAGAAAAGTGTAGAAGAACTGAAACAAAGGGCTTAAGGGAATCCATTAAGGTTCCTGGAAGAGTGTGTCGATTATAAAAGGTTCCTCACACAGATAAAGTGTTATCGGAGTGTCCTGATGGTTCATCAAGGCTGTTTTTGTAAAGAATTTTATCTATACCTGCTTCGAGCTCTAAAAAAGTCTTTCCCTCACCCTCTGTCTGGTACTGTTAGCAACTCCCCGTATTCTGCAACAAACTGCCCTGCCCATTCTGAGTCAAGCTCAGTGCAGGCAGTACTGGGGCCAGAACAGGATCACAGATGCCATGATTTGTGGTGGAGCTTCTGGAGTCTCCTCTTGCCAGGTAAGTTGTTAAGTAGATAGTAGGTAGGTAAGTAGAAATCGGAATCAGAATTAAAAAACGTTATTGAACTTGGAGGAAATTATGCAATTACTGCACAGATACACAGAGATAATAAATAAAATAATATTATGTGTATATAGATACAGGTGACATTGCAATAATTGATTTGATTGAGTTTATGTAAACCACTAGAAATGTGACACAGTCATGCATTGTTTTTACCTACAGGGTGACTCTGGTGGCCCTCTGGTGTGTCAGACCAACAGTGGTATCTGGACTCAGGTGGGCATTGTGTCATGGGGTACTAGCAACTGCAATGTCCAAACCCCTGCCGTCTATGCTCGCGTTTCTTACCTGCGCAACTGGATTGATCAGACCATTGCCAACAACTAGACCACCAGCGTGATGGGTGACAAGGAGAAACCCAGCCACCACTGAGAAACACCTTTCAGTGACTTGTACCTGAACCTAAAGGGGAGAGCTGATGTTCTATTACTTCCCTTCTCCAGCTGTTTAAATACCGGACCCTGCAAGAGCAAATTCCTAATAAAAGCTTAAGAGGCAATCCAGAACTTGTCTTATGATTTAGACATCAAGATTCATGTGCAATATATCCTTCATATTACCTTAAAGTGCAATTACACTTCCAAAATAATATGTGTGATGTTTTCATATATATGAAACATATGTGACCATCAAAGACCTTCAGTCATGACAACAGAAACTAATGTAATGGTATAGTGGAGAATATTGAGGTGAAGTGTCTCATTTACTTGCCCCAGGGCTCCTGCCATGGTGAGGGAACTGTATCAGGGGAGCAGCCAGAACTCTTTAAAAACAGAGAATCACAAACCAGTTAGGAGTGGGATGAGCTAGAGTGAGGCTGGCGGGAGAGAAAGAGCTCAACATGAAAGGAGACTAGCAAGAGAGCCCAATATTAGGTTCAGTCAAGTTAGAAGGTTGTTTTCTTTTTGTTGTTGTTGTTCTTCTGACCCACCATGTTTTTCTTTTTTTTTCTCTTTTCTTTGAATAAAGCTCCGCCCACACTGGTATGTGTGTTTTGAGTGTGCTTTTAGTTTCCCAGGCACAGAGGGTCAACCATTACCTGGGCTAGCGTTCACAATCCTTAAAAGTATAAATCCATGGCTGCACCTTCAGAACGTTTGAAGATCTAAATTGGGATGCAGAAGACAATGTGTATATCACAAACATGCTCTATGGT
The DNA here is from genome assembly GCA_037974425.1 of Phenacogrammus interruptus. Lineage (NCBI taxonomy): Eukaryota > Metazoa > Chordata > Actinopteri > Characiformes > Alestidae > Phenacogrammus > Phenacogrammus interruptus. Next base: position 11,336,810 of record JBBPCW010000001.1, read on the forward strand.
ATATTGTAATTACACATAGTACAGACTGAGCCTGTACATTTGCACAATAGCCATCTGGTGATATTTACTGCACTGATAACATCTATCTCCATTCCTTTGGTTCTTTTAACATATTTTTCTATGCTCTGCTCCAGTGCTGCTTGGTTTGATTCCACCTTCCCAATTTCCAGCCACTTCTTGGGATCCCTGATTGGGCATTAGCCCCTCCTCATGCTGGTTTTGAAATATGCGTTGCAGGTTTGATGTGCTTTTTGTGAGCACATGCATGAATTACATTCACCATAGTTATAAAGTATTTGAGTTTGTCCCTAATGCTTTCATAGTTGTTCTAATCTTCTCCAAAACAAGTACGTTTTTGTTCTAATCTTCTCCAAAACAAGTACGTTTTTGTTCTAATCTTCTCCAAAACAAAAACGTATTACTATACCAAGAATCTTTGTTGATTATAAAATGAACATAGTAATTAAAGCACTAGAGAAAGTAAATGTCAGGATCAAGTTCACAGTCGAACAGGCAGTTTCTGGTCAGGACTAAGCACCGAGCTCGGAGGAGAGTGATGCAAGGGTGGGACAAAAAGTGACAAAGTGGCATTTCTGACTAACTTATGTAACACCCCCAAAGGACAGCTAACTACACCACCTCCCATCATTGTGAATATCAGAGCAGGAGCAACTAATAATGGAAAAAGCAGATGTTAAATAAAATACAATTTTCATTAAATAGCTCCGAAGTGCTATTGGTCAATATATAAATAAATACATCACACAGAAAGGACCTACTAAGCTACCAGGTCTGAGTCACTACGTTGTGCACTATAAGAACTAGGTCTCAAACCCACATGTGAAAAAATGTGCACATGCATTCAGAACAATACACACCAGGAATTAAAGCACATGCATTGCAACCTAGGCTAACGTTAATTAGTTAATTAACTAGAATTTTGAGGTCAACACTCCGAATTCATGGAGACCTGTTTCAATAAACCTGGTCTGGTTCAACCAAGCTAGCAAAAGAGAAGGGGGAAAGGAAACAAAAACACAAGAATATCAGCAAAAAGAAAAAAAAATGCCTCTAACCTGTGGCTTGAGATCGCTATCATCCACCCAGCATACAGCCCACAGGCTAGAGGACCAATCAAGTACAATAAGTGGTTGATAAGAGCCCAATTCACACAAAAACAACAGCAACTTGCAACCAGTGCAAGTATATGGGACTCTATAACCGTATTAAGTAGCCAGTATTTGGTAGACGCCAAATATCCGATATCGACACCCACATTGAGCAGCAAACTATGAATGGGAATTCTCTTTACACACAGAATGAACCCTGCATCACAGCTCAAGTTTAGCGTGTGGTCTGCCAGCAGCTCAAATGCTGGCAGACCACTCGCTAAACTAGCAGCAGTGAAGAGGACCCTATACCAGACACCCAGGTACTAATACCTATACCTGTTCCCAGAATGCTACGCAATTTTAATAAGTACCCCCTCACTGCCCCAGTTAATGATGCAGTAGTGCAGCACAACAGCAAGAAAAAGAACAGACGTTAGTTCCCAAGCTACACTTATAAATAACCTGCAGACTCATCTGAGGTTGGGTTTAGATGATCAGATATTTTTGAGTGGTGTCATAACTGGTTTGGCAGATGCAGTTCTGAGATAACATGAACATTTTTAGTAGTACAAAGGGAATAGACATATCTAGATATTCAGGCGAATGGTGGAAGAAGGAGACACCAAGGCTGGTTCTAGCATTTTCTGGAAGTTTATTGGCACCAAGCACACAAAAACACAAATGCTCTCCAACTCAGTAAAGCCCCGACTAAGGACCCAAAAACCCGCCAGTAACTATGGTGATCGGCAGGTGTTGCTCATCACCCCCCCCCCCCGCCCCCCCACACACACACACACACACACACACACATACTCTAACCCCAAATTAAGCCCAATCACGCACATACACCCACACACAGTTGATGTGGCGCTTCCAGCTCGCCACAATATTTTTGGGAGATTCTACAGGAACTAAGTCATCAATAGTTTTAAACACGAGCAGTGATGAACTGAATGTTTTCTGAATCTTTTTTTTTAATCCATTTACTCATACATCTCTTATCTTGCACAGTTCACAGATCAGTGGAACTGTTCGAGAAAGGAGCACGACATCAATGCCTGCTTACTTTACCTCACACTCTTTACAGTTGAGAATATTGTGGAGCTCACTCTGACCCTGTTCACACCACAGTGATATCAGGTGATCCAATCACAATGGACAGTTTACGTATATCAGCATTAAAATGCGTCTTGAGTGGCCACTTGTGATGTCCATGTACATCACTTCCACTTGCAAAGACCAACTGCACTTGTTTTTCTAACCTGTTGGGGGCAGTGATGCACTGCCAGTGCCTAATCTGCTTATAATAAATAAAATAAGCATTTTATAAGCAATGTGATGCTATTGCATGAGATTGAGTGTGTGCTCTCTCTTACGCAGAGAACGTTGGCTGAGTAGCTGATCCTTCAGGATTGGAACAGGATGCTGCTAAAATAATGTAGCTGAGCCAGTTCCACTAAGCATGTTCCACTTAGCCAGTACCAATGAGCCGGCTCCTCTGAGCTAGCTGCACTGAAACAGTTCAACACAGCCAGCTTCTCTGACACAGTTTCATTGAGCCAGCTCCACACAGCCAGCTTCACTCAGCTAGGTCCACACAGCCAGCTCCACTGAGACAGCTTAACTGAACCAGCTCCACTAACCCAACTCCACTCAGCTAGCTCCTCTGGGACAGCTTAACTGAGCAAGCTTCACTAACTCAGTTCCACTCAGCCAGCTCCTTGGTGGAAGTTCCACTTTGAATCTCAATGCATCCTCAGTGCTTGTTGGGAGCACTCACACATGTACTTCAGGCAATCCACCTGAATTCGGATCACCCATGTTGCCAGAGTTGTTTTTCTGCTCTGTTCGTTCTTGTCTAAATGAGCTGGGTGCGCGCAGCACTCTGTATCTCGGCTGTCGGAGGGGAAAAGTATAATAATGCTAAAACGGTTCTGGCACGCATGCTCTGGAACTTACTTTTCTATAACAAACTAGATTAAATGATAATGCCCTGTCAGTGGCAAATAGCTTTGGTTTTATATTTGATTTGATTACATTAATGTTTAAGTTGAGTTTTACAAGAAATATGCTCAAAAAAATAAAGGGAACACTTAAACAACACAATGTAATTTCAAGTCGGTCATACGTCTTTGAAAACTGTCCACTCAGGAGGCAACACTGATTGTCACTGAGAGTGTAGACTGTAAATCAGTGTTGCCTCCTTAGGGGACAGTTTAATTTCACAGACGTGTGACCGACTTGAAGTTACATTGAGTGGTTTAAGTGTTCCCTTTATTTTTTTGAGCAGTATATTTTAACGGCAACCATGTAACTGAGTTAAAGGGAACACTGTTGTTAAAAAGCTCCTTAAGTGTTTGTAAACCAAATGTTATTTCTTGTTCATATAGCAGTACCAGAAGTAATTTTAAAACAAAAGAGCTTAATACACTACATTTGAATTATTTTAAACATTTTTGACGATTAATCACAATTAATCACAGAACATCATTTGATTAATCGTGACTAATAAAAAATGTAACCACTGCCCAGCATTAATTAAATGCTGAAATTGGTAGAATTTAGCCACTACATGAAAACAAGGCATACATAGTGGTTAAAAATAACGTTAATACTATAAAAATTATTTCTGTGTAAGAAGTTGATCTTTAAAAAGATGATTGCTAAAGATTAATCACTAATGTACGGTGGCTGTACTAATGTGGCCAAGACAAAGCTTGAGAAGAGCAAAATGATCAATGTGTGACTGTGAGCCGAAATGAAATGCAGTTCTGCAGCACCATCAGCAGGTCAATCTGTGCAATTTAAATTGCACGAGGAGCGAAGAAAGCGGAACATTTTCATCTGTGGCAATCTTTGATGCCTTTTTCACATTTGGACATAAACTGCAAGAATTATACACAGTCGTTTCACCCTCCTACAGTGAGTTAAACGCGGACTGAACTTTTTGACAGTAAATAAACAATAGCAACCTCTGCACTGATTTAGATAGATCTTCGACAGATGTTCCATTCTCTCCTACAGTCTCTCTACAATCTTCTCTCCCTCAAGCAGTCTGGCTCTCGGGCTGGCGGAACACCACTCCCACCAAGAGCCTCTAAAAGAGAGAAGAATTGAGGGAGATCTAGCACGTACCGACAGACCGAATTTGAACGGAGTGAAGAAAACAGGATGGGTGAGAGTCATGAGCTTCTTTTTATATTTTCTGTGCTGTTTTTAAATCTTTTATATCAACAAGATGTGCCTGTATGGCCCATTTGAGCAGTAGAAATAATGTTATTTACTTTATGAATTACGATTAAATCAGTACACAGCAGTGTCTCTGTGCGTGTATATTGTCTCCATAATTATCACTATTTGTGCAGAAAAACCACAAAGATAACGTTCTCTGCAGTCTACTTATCAAACTCAGAATCAGAAAAACGTACTAATTATGTCAGGAACAACACAGATGCAAAAGTAATATAACATTTAAAGTTTCAAAAAGTCAAATCCAACAAATGCAGCTTCTGTCCTATGACTACTTGTCAAGAAACCAATATTCCTCATTTTATTTGGTACTAAATTTGGTTGTGAAATAGTAAAGATTTTGCAGTACTGGAAATCACACAATTTTTATGTATGATTTCGTTTTGGAATCTAAGTCATTTAGTGAAAATGTTCAAGATTGTATATTACATTTTTAGATATTAGATTGTTGTTTAGAAGTTGTTTATTGCAGAGAAGTGTAGTGTAGTGGTGGTGGTGGTGAGAGTGGTGATATATAGGTCTTTCATTTCTTTTCCAGTGAATATCTCTCCTGAGGGTTTAGATGGGTTTAATATTAACAACAGCAAAATCGTGGATATTAAAGAAAATTTTGGGGAGCAAAATAATTTAAAAAAAAAGGTTTTATACCAAATCCTCATCTCAGAAATTTCTATATCTCAGACATAAGACAATGCATTTGGGAATATTCTGTGAAGTAGCTTTTTAAAATACTACAGATACTGCAATACTGCAGGACAGTTGGTTTCTATAACCACCACTGTGAAGACATCCTCTAGAACGTTGCATCAAACCCTTCTGAATGATAATGAAACCATGTTAATTATGCAAAACTTTGTAAAGAAATCAGTGGAATTCTCCTTTAAGTAAGACCAAAAGACAAAGCAATAAATTCTGTTACTGTAAATTTTGTGACGAACACATTTCCACGTTTCTCCTCACCTACATATTGATCAGCCAATTCATAAGAAAATCATAATATCTCACATGGTGGTACTATAGAAATAAAGCATGCACGTAATTTTACATATGAATTTATTTTCTGTCTCCTCTCCTCAGCCTTGAATCTGAGTAATAGAACAGTTGCCCTCCCAGCAAATACCAGCACCAGCAGTGGAGGACAGCAAAGCCTGACCTACTCCCAGATCTTCAGCCTGATCACCTACATAGCAGTGTTTGTAGTTGGCACAATTGGTAACAGTCTTGTTATTTATGTGACAGGCTACAAAATGAAGACCACAGTCAATTCCATCTGGTTTCTCAACTTGGCCCTGGCAGACTTCCTCTTCACCTTCTTCCTGATACTGAGCATTGCAAACATTTCCCAAAGATTCGTCTGGCACTTTGGTCTCTTCATGTGCAAGTTTTATAGCTTTGTGACTGTGCTCAACATGTTTGCAAGCATCTTCCTGCTGACTGCCATCAGTCTGGACCGCTGCCTGGCCACATGGGTGATCGTTTGGGCTCAGAACAAGCGCACCCCACTTAAAGCTTGGATAGCATGTTTGCTCATCTGGGTGGGAGCCATGGCCTGCAGCATACCTTTCACAATGTATCGAGAATTGAAGACATACAAAAATAAAACATACTGTTCCTCCACTGCCAACAGCAATGCTAGTAGGAATCTGGGTATCTTCAGGTTCACAGCAGGGTTTCTTATTCCCTTCATCATCATCATATGTTCCTACGTGGCCATTGCGGTGAGAGCTCGTCGCCTCCAGCGCAACAAAACAATCCGACCCTTCCGGGTCATCCTATCTGTGATCCTGGCTTTCTTTTTATGCTGGCTTCCCTTCCACATCCACTATTTCCTCTCTATAAGTGCACGCACAGCAAACTGGAGTCAGGGGGTCAAAACTGCAGTTTCGAACTCCACAACCTTTGTGGTGAGCCTGGCGTATCTGAACAGCTGCCTGAACCCAATCCTGTACGTTTTCATGTGTGAGGAGTTCAAGAAGAAGCTCAAGCAGTCCCTACTGCTGGTGCTGGAGACCGCTTTCGCTGAGGAGCACCTGGCCTTCCTCAGCTCTCGCCATTCCATCAGCTCTCGCAACTCTGAGCCTCAAATTTTCATGAAAAGAAACAACACACATACCTCACTTGTCAGCCGCTTAGACAGGGCCACATCCTCAGAGGACTGATCCAAAGCAATTTGCATAAGTACATAAACTGGGGGAGGGGGCTTACCAAGTAATAGCACAGCACAAAAACACCGGTAGTGTGGTTTTGAATGCTGCCTCTGTGTTTTAACTACTGAAGTTTGCTGTGTTTTCACACCTAATGATAGCTATCAGTTATCATATTATGAGATAAATCCACTCAGTGATCAAATGGTGTGCACCTTTACTGCTGTGACAAGAGGCCAGTAAACCAACCAAAGCACATGCACTGGAATTCACATGCTGGGTATTCACATACTCTTCATACAATAATGACTGTATTACGGGTGTGCATATAAATGCACAGACACACACACTCACACTCACACACGCAACCACACATACATACATTTGCCAAAGTATTTTTTGCCTTTTTTGTAACATTTAACATGTATGTAAAATGTGAATGATGCAGATGTTTGTCTTTAAGGTATTTTTGTTTTGACCTTGTTTGCTTCATTTTTCTCAAAATGTTTCTCTGTGCTGTCATTTGCAATTTGTAAGAATGAATTTCAGAAGATGCTCTAATGTGGAAATGATTCAAGAGATTGAAGTGATTAAAGTGTTGTTCCACAGTCAGGGGTTTGCAGACTAAGGAACATCATCTGTACAAATAAAAGTAACACATCGTTCAAACTTATGGTTTTCTTGTGTTCATTTCTTAAATAATTGTATGTTTTTTATCTTGCTGTTCTCACACAATTCTTTCCACAAATCATGAGACACAGCAAAAAGAAGCATATTCAAAGATAAATATATTGGCCAATGGTCCACAGAACAGCAAAGAGACTGGACATGAACTAAACAGGACAATAAATACAGTTTAGGGATGTGTATCAAACATAATGGATGGGTGTCAAAGCAGCACAAGAGCGGAGATTCTACAGCAAGCAGTCATGCTGAAAGATGGGGGTAAATGTCATCTATCATCACTGAAATGATGATTAGGGGTTCCAAGCTGGAGCATGGTTGGGCATGACCAGTCCACCAGTGCCTTAACTCGGTAGGTTCCATACTCAGCCAACCCTTCGATAACAAATGCCAGCCAGGTGACTGACCAAGCACGGACAAAAATATTTCTCTAGCTTGATGCAAAATTGGTGTTCCAGGAGCAGCTGGAGGACCCATGAATCATGTGCTAATCTATTGAATGGCTGTGTATAGCAATGTTGTTAAGGTAGAAAAACAGACAGCAATCTAGGGCTTCCGTCAAGACCTTACTATCAAAGCAAGATAGGGTGTGATAACTGAAGGGAATCACAAGGTACTTATAGTCTTACATTCATCACCTTCATGATTCCATATAAACTTGCAGGTGCTCTGCAGGTCCAGCTTGGTGAAAATGGAAGCCTGTTGAAGTGTCTTAATGGCTGAGGTCAATAGGGGAAGTAGATTCTTGAAAACGAACTTGACTAGCAGCCTTCTACCGGTGGGGGGATCTTCTTTGTGGGGCTTACAGTATCAACTACCAGGGGAAGCCGAGCATCAGGGTAGGCTGGAACAGTCACCACAAACTGATCTGCTCACTGTGTTGACCGATATACGGGATGAGTGACTGAATCTGCATGCAAGTCCAAGTGGCTGCCAAAGGAGGGCTATGGTAGCTCCAGTAATACCATGGGCAGCTCTAGGGAGGCTGCCAAGGTGACATCAGTGAAGTAACCCACTGTCCCTAAATCTATAAATGCCCTCTCATACTCAAGGCCTATCGACAGGGTGTCAGTTAGGAACACCCTAGAGGACTAGGGACAGTACAACATGGGTCCCAGTTCACTGTCACAGGCCTGGTGTTTTCTTGTCAGCCTAGGACAAGCTGTGCATTTTCATGGCTGTCTTTGCCTACCAGGCCCACCTGCAGCTCTGCACTCAATTATAGAAACTCAGGGGGACCTTAATGAGGTCCTCAAGAGAGGCTGGAGGCTTGTGGGAGGCCAGCAGGTCCTTGGAAGAAGGTGACCATGAGAGAGGCCAAATTCCACCCATTCTTGGCTGCTAGAGTGTAGTATACATAGTCAGCCACCAACCTCTTTTGGCTGATGTTCAGGAGCTCAGGACCAGCTGGGAGAAAGCAGGTTGACTGAACATCCAAGACACAAGAATAAACATGAGAGAAGGGGTACCTTGTTCAAGGGTATTTCAGTGGTGATACTAGCAACTTAGATTCAAACCCACAACCATCTGATTGCAGGGCCAAAGCCCTAAACTCTAGAGGTGGGCAGATCGATCCAAATATTGATAATATCGATATCAAAACTGGTATTGATATTGATCGATACCAGGGTCATAAGATCGATACTTTAGTGTCGGTACTTTCAAGTGCCTCTCCAGTCACAGCACAGAGCTCAGTATGTTGTACTGTCATGTGACTTAAGAGCGCCAGGTGAACGCGAGCTAGCAGCGTGCATGCGCACAGAGAGAGTGAGAGAGCGCGCGAGAGAGAGATAGAGAGACGGAGCACAGAACATACAGAGAGAGAGAGAGAGAGAGAGAGAGATAGAGAGACGGAACAGAGTACATTCAGAGAGAGAGAGCGTGAGAGAGAGAGAGAGAGACAGAGTAGAGGAATGAGAGGAGCGCAGTGTGTCTGTATTTTCAGCCTGAAAATGAAACAACAGCCAGCTGTCTCATTTGTAAAAAGGCTTTTAAACACACTGGAAAAACAACAACTGAGTTTTTGAAATGGAGGGAGGAGGAGAGAAATCCCCTACCCCTTGACCCCGACAGACCCAGACCCCCGCCTAGAGTGACCACCTGTCCCGCTTTACGTTGCACTGTACAGCAATTTCATCCTATTTCACGCCTCACGCAAATTGAGCATTTTGTCCCGCTTTTTCATTCTCCTACCTAACAGAAAATAAACACGGAGACTCATCCGTGGATCAGGCTTATTCGCAGCACTGCCCCATGTGTACTGATCTCTAGAACACCTGAACAGAGCCTAAGCCTCATAACAACGCTTAAGGGTCGTGTTTACAGATCAGTGCC
>JBBPCW010000001.1:11359757-11387532 GCA_037974425.1 Phenacogrammus interruptus
GGAAGTCGTGCTGGTGTGGTATGCTAGCTCCATCTTGCAAAGACTGCATATAACTATACCGTTACGTTTCTGGCTGTGTTTAAAATATTCCCACACCTTTGAGGTAGGACGGCGAGTTGTTTTCTGATGACATGTATGGCTTGGGAGTGCAGGCTGCTGAATCTGAGAAGTGGACGTAGTTTCGTTATCCATGCTGCTTTATTTTGGTTGCACCCGTGCGTCTGGTGAGTGGGCGTGATGTCGACTACTGGATTTGATGTCGACGTTTTTTTAGAACCGAGGCGTCGACGTCATTGATGCGTCGCTGCAGGCCTAATATGTTTAAATTTTGGCATATGAGTGAATGAGTAATCAACATTAGAGACTTTGAGCATGTCTTTTATTTTGTAACTGTTTCTGCACTGTTTATGTGCAGTAATGATCAAAGCAGTCAAAAAGAATGCTTCTGCAAGAACAGTGATGGAACGAAGTCCATCTATAAGCTGAAGTTTAAGACAATGTACATACAAGCACGGGTGTCAGAAGAACTTTACTACGAGGGTGTGCTGCACTCAGGGTCTCGCGTGTTTCACTCATATGTCACCCCCTAATATAACAGTTTCGGTGTTATGCCGTTTCATGCTACCCTGTTGAAAAACGCTCCCTTTATGTTATGTCAGTTCATACAGTTTAGTCAGTTTATAACAGTGCTAATGATGATGAATGGGCAAATAATATACATAATCAGAGAAAAATCTTTTTTATTTAATTGAAAAGAACCTACATAGAGAGATCTTTAGAGGTGCGTAGAGCCAGTTTCTACAGTCAGTTTCTAACACTGAGAAATGCTACTGTGAAGCAGGACACAGGTTACTTCAGATTGTGCCATGCTTACAGCTTGTGGTGATGTCTGATTCAGTGCAGATGTTCCTTAGCTTCAAATTGCAGAACAAATGCATTTTAGAATTAGAAGCAGAGAATCAGCAAAGACACAGACACCAGAGTAGCGATATATGCCCTTGTTTCACTGAAGACATCCTGTAGGAGAATACAAGTACATGTACAAGCTGAAAGTAACACTTAAAAGAGCTTTTAATATATTAGTCACAGTAAACCAGGGACCCAAAAGTAAGATGGCACAGATAAACCAGCTTCCCTAGCGCTAGGTGTCAGCGGTGGCTTGTTCCGTTCAGGTGTCTTACTATGTGCCACGCCTAAACATATACAACCAGCACGAGGGCGCGTGGCGGATGAGCCCCGGATGTCACAAAAGCAGTAAAACTATATCTGTGGTTTCTGTGAGTGTGCAGGGCTTTCCACAAACAGTTATTAATTCAGGTCTCAGAAAAATCCATGAGAGACTGAAGCTGCAACTGTGGAACTGAGAATAAGTGGTGGTTTGCTGTACATATGCGGTTCAGTGTACCCGTGTTTGCGCCCGCATGTGTATGTGAACAGTGTAGCTATGTGAGCCTGCACTGAAAGTGCTCTGCTGTAGACACAGAAGGACCAGAGTCTCTCTCAGACCGTTCTTGTCCAGAACCTGTCCACAGTCCTCTCCAGTCCTCCAAGAGACGCTTAACCTAGTGGATAAAACACTTGCCTGTAAGTGCGATGACGCAAAGCGCAAAGTTGCAGGTTCAAACACACACTTTTTACCATTGTGTCCTTGAGCAAGACACTTAACCCTCAGCTGCTCCAAGGGGACTGTCCCTGTCACTAATGATTGTCCCTCTGGATAGGGGCGTCAGCCAAATGTAACATTACCTTCAGCATAGACCTACCCGTCTCCACCACATCCATCTGCTGTCCTTCAATACCGATAGAGAACAGGAAGGGAAATCCATCAGCATCTCATCATATATCATAATACCAGTGTTAACAGGTGCCTTCTGCAGTGCATCTAAAGCTGAGAGAGGCAATGTGTTCTAGAATATTTACAAGTTTGCTTTCAAGGAATGATGTGCACCACCCTTGGGTAAAGTGTTGCAGCCTGACAGTCGAACCTGCAGCCCACAGCCCACCAGGTGGCACTGTAGCATTAACCACTTCTCCCTTTAGCATTTGATCCTCAAATCACCCCTCACTCTGACTCTGCCAGGCTGCTGATGGAGAAAGCAGAGGAGGGCCGCGCATCAAGCACGTCTGCAGAGCGGCAGCAGTGGTTCTGGGGCAGCCACGGGCCATCGTCCCTGATGACATCCCCAGACTCAGCGCCCTTCCCCTGCATGAAAGATCAGACATCTCCCCATCACCTGCTGATAAAGGTACGCACGCACGCACACACACACACACACATTATATTACATTAATACCGTAATAATGTCATAATGTTACATTGTAATGCTGCAGCCTATGATCACATTAGCTATTATTAATGGATTTATGTACCATACCTGTGTATTATGTGTTTTGGTTGGGGGGGGGGGTGTATTATCATAAAATAGAACTGTCAGTGTGTTCAATACATCAGTAGGGCATACAGAGCTCTGACGCCACCCTTTGTTTCATTTGAGAACAAATGTTTTACTGTAACACGCAGCAAAGTACCTAAAGATCCAAGGTGACAACATTTAAGTTACAACCACTCAGCATTCAGCACCACCAGTATAGTGATCACCGCCTGATCATCTGCACCGGTTTCTTCACTGATTCAGGTCTTCTGCTTGAATGATTGATATGTGGGCAATTGTGTGGCTTTACAAACATAAATCATTCTTTTAAAAATGGTCAGGTTCAGGGACTGAACTGAAAATTAGTGTCTTTGAAAGTCCCTCAGGAACAGTTCATCAAGATTACACTAAAAATGCTAGAAAATCTTGATGCGTTGAGGATGGCTGCAGACATTTGCAAAGTGCTGAAAAACAATAAAACAAAAACAAGCATTAAAAACAACATTCATTAATAGACGTTGTTTTCCTTTGTGACTAATTATACTATTGGTTTGTGTACGTTTTCTAGATACTGAGTCGCTGTCAGACCCAGACAGTCCTGTTCCGCATGATGTTAGAACACCCAAGTACCGCAAGGGGGGCAGAAGCACCGGGTTTGGCCTGCGGGCACGGAGATGTGGGGAGTGTAAGGGCTGCCTGCATGAGGAAGACTGCGGCAGGTGCATCAACTGCCTGGACAAACCCAAGTTTGGTGGACCCAACACCAAGCGACAGTGCTGCGTGTAAGTGGAGCCAGAATACGCTTTGGACCATCCTCACTATATGCAGCAAAATGTGGGAAAAATCTCTAGTCTATTAAGAACTGTACTCATTTCCTTCAGGTCACTCACAAGCTTCTTATTTCTCTTTTGTAGATTTAAAAGGTGTGATCAGATTGAGGAACGCAAGGCCATGAGATTGAATGCGAAACTTTGTAAAGGTAAATAGTTATTTTTCTGTGAAATGAGTGCGATGTGTATCCTGGGCAGCCTCCGAGGTTTTGGGAGGTTTTGTGTACAATCTTAACTCTGTCGATCTTTAGGAAACAAGAGGCAGCGTCTGTCCATAAGCACTGGTCACTCGAGTAACGAGGAGGGGGAGGGGCCAGAGGGGGCGGGGCGCTCCTCCCCCACATCTGTGGGTGACAGTCAGAGCCCCTCATTGCGTAAGCAGCCGCAGCGGCACGTCAAACCGCGCTCCTACTGCGACCTGCTGGATTACGACTCGGACCTGGACAGCGTCGGGATGCCCAACTCCACGTCTCCGGCCCGTAGGAGAGCAGCCGGCACAAGGAACACGGGTAAAAAAAAAATCCCAGTGTGGTCATAAACAGCACTTTTTTTTTTTTTTTTTTTTTTTGCATTTGTCCGTCATACTAGTGCAATAAAAAATTTATTTTAAAAGTGACTGGGTTTTGCTTTATGTGAAGGTTATCAATTCTATGCACTCATAAACTATATATATATATACACATACATATATATATATTATAAACTATTATGTGATCTTTGTTCTTATGGATTTTTTTAATCTTTTTAAATATTTACTCGTTTCAGACTTTGTGTCCCTGGATGACTTTGTTGCTGATGATCTTGATGAAGGGACACGACATCGCAGGTCTGGACTAAACAAGGTCACACCTGTCAGGCGCAAAACTGAAAAGGTAATGTGTGTTTTGTATTTTATTTTATTATTATTATTATTCCTTTATTTATTTATTTTTTAGATAAACAGCAGGCGATTCCTTTAACCGTAAACCTTTCGTGATTTCAGGGCCCTCAAGAGCAAACCCCCCCGAGCGTTCTGGCGGCGCTGGCCAACGGCTTCGCCCAGAGAGAGATGGAACCCTCTGAGCCCTCGCACAAGATCCACATCGACTTCAAGGTGAGCTGGAAGAAATAGTGAGGGTTTTATACACTCTGTTTCTCACACACACACACACACACACACACACACACACACACACACACACACACACACACTCACAGACTTACCAAGGATTTATAGGAAGCTATTTCAAAAGGTAATTACAGCTGTGGCGATTACAGATGAATGGAGCTAAAGATGATTTCATATTGAGAGAGAACTAAAGTAAAGTGACCGTTTTTGTGATATGTGAATACACCACTTACTAGTGGTTAGGGCAGTTAACTGGATAACAAAAAAATGCAAATGCCTGATGTTGACCAGCTTGCTAATAATTAATTTTGAATAAAAAGACACAATACAAAAACAAAATCTTTTTAAAAAGGGTGTATATGTGTAATGTCAAGTAAACTAGATGTTTTTTTATCTTCATCTTTGATTACTGTATAGATGTGCGGGACTGTGACCTGACACTAAACCACACGATGTCAGCACTTCCTTTATTCAGGATCACTCATCTCACCACTCGTCCACAGTTTTAAATCTCCAAAATGAGCAGTTTGTAAAATGAAAATGCATTAAATACTTTGCCTTAAAACTACAAATATACTTTTCATGCATTGCCTTTCTGGGGAATGGGATTTTGCTCCCTTACCTTAAATATGCTTAAGTATGAGGCAAGAAATGTGAATTGTAATAAAAAGAAATGATGTTAAAAATGTAATTGAGCAGGAGAAAGATATTCGGGTTTTAGATGTAACTATTAAAATATTTTCACACAAATGAATCGATATGTGCATTCCCTCTTAAGTTGGGAAATTCTCACTCACTCCCATTCTGTAATTGCTTAATTCTCACTGGGGTCGCAGGGCCAATGGGTGCGAAGCCCAGGGTGGGGCCCCAGTACCCCACAGGGCGCACACACACACCATTGACTCACACCTACAGTATATATATATTTTTTTTTTTTACCTTTATGTCACAATCAGAATTTGTCAGATTTGAATGAAACAGAGACGTGATCTTAAATCTCCTGGGTGTATGGTCCCGGCCTCTCCTGCTCTGCCAGGTTTAGTGTTTTCTGAGGTTTTTTATTGTATTTTTCTCTGCAGGAGGACAGCAGTGTGCAGAGTGTGTGGTCTGCTGGAGGCATGAGCGTCCTCACGTCCCTGCCTCTCGTTCCGCGGAGTGTGTGTCTGCTTTGTGCCAGCAGAGGGCAGCATGAGGTATTTAATTTAGATGCTCTAATGATGGTTATTGATGGAGCTGGTTAGTGAACATATCATGAGTCACTGATAGATGTTATGTTATGGTTACTGTTAAAGTGTGAGAGTTGAAATATGCGCTGTCCTCTAATTTTTGTTGTTGTCCGTGTCCTTTTCTGCCTTTAACAGCGAGGGGGCATTTCTTACTACTTTGATTGTTGTGTCTGTTAAACAGATAATTCTGATGGTTTTCTGAAACTAAAAACACAGCCCGTAATCAAAATCAGCTATAGATAAACGTATGAGCTAAATAAATAAGCAAATAACTATAAATTACTGTAACAGAAACTATTGAACCATATTATGAGTAAAAAAGTTTCTGAACAGGAACACATGTAGATGTCCTTTAGTTCTCTGTGGTGTTACTTCTTTACCAGTTGGGGACTTTAATGAAACGGCTCTTTGTTAGAAGCAGCTGCTCTAATGTAGCTTCCCGTAATGGTATCAGTCAGATCAGTCAGACAGTAGTTTATTGCGTGTGATCTCACAAGCTTAACGCATGTATATTGCGAAACCATGATGTCTCATTCCACTCAGCTGCAAATGTGTCCTGAGCCTTTAAATGGTCTTTCAGTCTGGTTCAGTGGTTTGACTTGACTGCACAACCACCACATGGTGGGTAAGCCACAGAAGGTCGTTACTGAAGAAGCTGGCTAATATTCTGTATCCAAGCATATTAATAGAAAGTTGGAAGGAAAAAATGTGGCAGAAAATGGTGCACAAGCGGCAGGAATACTCGCAGTCTTGAGTATTGTGAAGCACAGCCCATTCAAGAAATTAGGGGAGAGGACCGCAGCTGGAGTCAGTGCTTCAAGAACCCTCGGACACAGATGTATCTGGGACATGGACTCCAACTTTCACACTCCTTGTGTCAAGCCCCTCCTGGACCAGAGACAACGTTGGAAAATGCCCAAACTTTATTGTTCATGATGTTTCAGATTCACTAGGAAAGCACCAATCTTTACCGTCATGAAGGTCATCTCGGCATTGCCAGCTTGATCAGCATCCAGTGAGTCTCCTGAAGCCTTTGAGAATGTAATACATTCGGGGCAGATTTCCCAAAAACAGGATTCGACGCAAGTGAACTAATACTGCACCTGTGCTAGTGTTGCTCAGTGGTCCACAGTCCTCTTTTCAGGTGAAAGGAAATTTTGTATTTCATTTGGAACTCAAGGCCCCAGAGTCTGGAGGAAGAGTGGAGAGGCACAGAATCCAAGTTGCTTCAGGTCCAGTTTCCACAATCAGTGATGATTTAGGTATCTGAGCGCAAGTGTTCTGTTTGTGTTGCTATTTGGCCTTTATCATGGCTCATTATTTTCTGTTACTACAGTACAGTGTATAAGTGCAGTATACTTACGTACTTTTCCTTCTTCTGTGACATAGTTTTATGTTCCAGATTTTATAACTGTGTTGGGTTAGTTGTAAAATCTGCAACATTAACTGGGTTAATGGGTTATTAACTTAGGGTTAGGGTGTGTTTCAGCTTACACAAAAATTTGGGTTACATCACTGACGTAGGAACAGATCTCCATTATAACTTGAGGACCCCCTGTGTATACATATATATGTGTGTATATAAATATATTATGAGATTGTGTGCAATAAACAGTCATCTGATATGGATGGATGGATGGATGTATTTTTATGTGTATATGTCAAATGTCATGTGGCGAATCTTTTGACCTACAGAAACATACATGTTTAATATTTATTACTGTGTAAACACCTTGTTCTTCTGTGGTTGATTGTTCCAGATGATGTTCTGTCAAGTGTGCTGCGAGCCGTTCCATCTCTTCTGCCTGGAGGTGTCGGAGCGTCCTACAGAAGACAATAAGGAGAACTGGTGCTGTCGCCACTGCAAGTTCTGCCGTGTTTGTGGCCGCAAGAACAAACCTTTAAAAGTTAGTGACCAGTCTCTTATTTCAGTGTATTAGAACCATTTTTGTACCAGAAAATATAATCGGTCTAGTGGTGTTCAAAAGAAAAATAAAACGTGCGTGCGTGCGTGCGTGCGTGTGGTTTTCGAGCATCCTTTCCTGTCTACTATTATAGAGAGAAAAACAAGAATGGTCTTTATCAGTTTCCTTTGCTCTTTTTGTTTTTCTTCCTGTAGCCTCTGCTGGAGTGTGAGCGATGCCAGAACTGTTATCACCCTGCCTGCCTCGGCCCAAACTACCCCAAACCCAACAAGCGCAAGAGAACCTGGGTGAGTGGAAACACGGCCCAGAAACACCAGACTGACCCGTTTAAGGGAGACTGATATAAAAGAGGGCGAGAGGATGTCTGAGAGGTGTGTTATTGACTGGATTGAATTTTTTAATTCGGAGGTTTTGTTAAACGTGTGTTCGCAGGTGTGTATGACTTGTATCCGCTGTAAGAGCTGCGGCGTGACCCCGGGGAAGAGCTGGGACACGGACTGGGACCACGAAAAGGGCTTCTGTCCTGACTGCACACAGCTCTTCAATCAGGGTAAGAACACAGAACCTTTTACAGATGAACGACATTATTTAGGATATAAATGATAACATGGTGTACCGTTCAGAGTAAACATAGGCTTCGAAACAAGTATGCAGAATAGCCATCCTATATACTAGGGCTGTAATAGTACATGCATTCGTACCGAAACGTCACGGTACATGGGTCACGGTTCGACGGAGAAGACATGATTGACGTAATATGGAATCACAGAGGGACCAAAAAGCGTAAGTAAATCGTAAACCTGAGTCGTAGTGTGGTGCAATAGTGCCACCTACTGGCATAACACTTACACATACATGAAGATATACGCAAGAGTGTGTGTTTACTGGATAATACACTGCTGGTTATTTAAAAATAAACAAAACCAAACCAAGCCTCATTCTTTAGAACTTTTTGTGGCTTAACTTTGCTGTATCGTGAACTGTACCGAACCGTGACCCCAAAACCGAGGTACGTACCGAACCGTGACATCTGTGTACCATTACACCCCTGCTATACACAAACAGTATGTAGCTCAAATGCAAATGAATAACTTGTAGCTTAAATGCATTGAATAAATGAAACTTCAGGGCACTAAAAGTTGCTTCTCTGGATTTCCCGTTTTTGTTCTTCTAAAAAGGTAAAACGTTGTCCCACTGAGTCGCTCTAGTCCTTAAGGGGTGATGTGTATGATTTAGCAGCATGTTCGCATGTCATTTCCTTTCATCTAAAAAAAAAAACAAGCGTAGAGGAACTCTTTCGTCGGTTCGTGTTGTATTTTTATCAAATGAGAGATCTCTGGCTCAAAGTGCTCTCACTTCCTATTAAGACTAACATTTAACCTTGTTAAGTTTCTGTGTATTCTGTAAGGTATATAACCGAAGGTTTATAATCTTAAATGCAATTTGTCTACAGGCTTATACTTTGATGTTATTATGTAAAATTGTGAGGTCAGTCTAATTTCCAGTGCTCAGCATGAGTAAAAACTTTCTTTAAAGCAGTTCTGAGATTATGTAGAGCTCTTATTAATGCCATACTGATGGTGTGTAACATGTTTTTGCTAGTACATATAGTACTGTGAAAAATCTTGGCACACCCCTCTTTTCTGTATATTCTACTTCCAGATGTTCTTGTATTTTCATTGGCCTTTCAAAGACTCATTTTTAGTCCAGTCAGAGGGATTTTTGTGTTTGTCATGCAGTGATCTACGTATGAATCAAGTGCAACAAAACACTTCTAACTTAAGGCCTGAAACAGCAGATGATTCATGATGATCAGTGAAACATTACTTCCTTTTTTTCCCCATTTCAGTTAATCTGCTCAGTATGCCAAAATAAGATGGGCAGGAAAGTTTGCCAGGCAGGAAATTGTGTTTTTGCATCAGAAAGGTGATTCTAATTTAAAAAGAAATGACTGTTGAACAGTATATCAAATCTGGTGTATTGATATTTGCACTACTTTCCTAAAATGTGGGCAATTCTAAAACTGAACAAACCTCTATAGTCGTTCATGACTGGTCAACTGGGTCGGTTTTACATCGGAAAACTGTGCTCAAGGGTTTTCCCCAAATCTTTAATAACTTAAACGTGGGCTTGTCTTTCGCCCTGCAGTAGGTGCTGGTGTTTCCTTTGACAGAGATCACTATGCTGATAGAACTTCCTCTACTTTGTATGCTGCCTGTTTCATATTCTACCACAATTTTTCTGTTTATTTAAACATGACTTTTCAATTCTTTTGTGAGCATGCTTCAGTGCTTTGGGTCTTTTGTGGGCATTTTCAGCTTTGGGTCCATTTCCAAATCCTCTTATTGAATTTTGCTGTTAACCTTGATTTTACCTGGAAGTGCCGTTGAGAGCAGAATCTCTTTTACAATAGAGACCTAGCCTAGGGGGCAGCCATACAAACTTGCATGTTAAAATAAAACATTACAGAAATAAATATACAATAAGACGTTCAAACACATCGGTCTCTCAGAAGCTGAATTTGGTGGCTTAGTTTGTCCTAAATGTATGTTGGCAGAGGTTTCAGACGTTCTAAAAGAGAAAGCATGTGGGATATGGCTTTTTCGTGATGCATGGATGTGAGAATTTGAATTAACACACTAATCTTCTGAAGACCTCAGTTATTTAGACCAGAACAGACTCTGGTTTATGACACTGGGGCCGTATTACAGAAACTTCCTGTCTTAAGTATAAAGTTAAGATGGGATGGGATTTTTTTTTTTTCAATTTGGTATTACAGAAGCAAATCCTAACTGTATTTAGGAATCCTATCTTATCTCGAGTTCTAACGTCGATGATTGTCTGTGTTACCTAGCAACGAACGCAACATGTCATTAACTGTTACCTGCTACCACTGTAACTTTACGAGGTTCCTAAGGCTACTGAACTTAAGAACGGTTGTTCTGTAATGACTTTTTTCCAAAACAAGACCCTAAACTGCCGTTAACATGGTTACTACACAGTTAAATTGGGGAGTTCCTGATGTCTAACATCTAAAGATTTCCTTTTGTATGTGCAGTTTGTTGGTGGTCTGTTCAGTATCTATACAAAATGACTTGTTGTTTTACAGTGGTTTTTGACTACTGACTCAAAAGCCAATGCCTGTTCAACATTACTTAAAGTGATTCTTATGTTATAAAACTGTATTTGAGGAATTGAGGAAATGAAACTCCAGACTGCAGTGGCATGTGGGGTGGATTAGGAAATAAATCAGTTTCTATTACTGGGTTCTTTCTCATATTCCTGTTTTAGTATTTTCCTTGAAACGGTTCACTTTATGTATCCATTTACTTCATAGGCAAGTTGTTGAGTGACCATCTGCAGATAAAAATATAGTTTCCATTATAAGATGAAAGCATATGTAACAGGTAAATACCTAACATTAATAGCTCGGTAAATACACTTGTGTTTTGATACACATAATATAATTAGGTGGGT
This sequence comes from Phenacogrammus interruptus, assembly GCA_037974425.1. NCBI lineage: Eukaryota > Metazoa > Chordata > Actinopteri > Characiformes > Alestidae > Phenacogrammus > Phenacogrammus interruptus. The sequence continues at coordinate 11,370,696 of JBBPCW010000001.1, forward strand.
TAGTAGTGATGAGTACAAAAAAAACATAGGTATAGGTAAAAAAAAAAAAAAAAACATAGTAAGGCATTTTGTTTATATGGGATGTGATCCAATAAGGTAGTTTTCTTTATATGGGATATGATCCAGTAAGCAGGGGTTGACATAATTTTTTGCTCTAGTACTTTAATTAGTGGGGGATGCTGGGGGGTGTGCACGTTCCGATGGGAGGATTGGTGTCCATGACTGGGTCTATGTCTTGCCATAGTTCTTGGGTGGGGGAACGGGGCGGGGATAGCTCGCTGTATGAAGTCACAAATTAGGTACGCATGATGAAGGAAATCCAGCTGAGAGGTTACAACTTTTCTTTTAAACAGTTCAGTCAGATTGGGCCGTTTTGTTGTACTTTTTTTTATATGGAGCACTTGAAATTTTTATTTATTTATTTTTGTTACTTTCTCCTATAAAATCTCCTGAGGGAAACTTGTCATTACTGCGCAGTTTGGTTTTGTTTTATTTGTCATGCGAGAGTGTTTATGTGGGATTTTAGAAATTCTTTCTATATTTCTGGGTTGGCCTGCCATTACAAAACAGATTCCTGGGTCTTGAGCTCCAGCTTTTCTTTGGCCTTCATTTTCAGCCAGAACTACCCTGAGACCTGCTGGGCTTTTTTGCACTTTTAGGTACTTTATCAGAATCTCTTTTAATGGAGACCATGTTTCTCGTTAGCATGTTGAGAAAGTTACACTGTTGTTGTTACCAATCTCGTTAATTAGTTTCACGCAGATTATGATGTTTGAGTCTAAGACCCAGAGACCCTATTTGTTTTTTCTGTTCTGGTCTGGTTATTAGTGGCTGGTTTGCTGCTGCTCAGTCATTTGTGTTGCAGGTTGTTGTGAGAAGCTGTGAAAGCTGTCACACAGGTTTCTGGTGCTTTGCAAAGTGTGTACACTGACTGTGGTGGAGGAAGTAAATGCTCAGTTCAGTGGACTTGTCTTCTCTCAGTACAGTGGTTCTTGCAGTCCTTTTATGGGAAAAGGGGTTATTGGTCCCTCTACAAATGCAAGTTGTCAGTATGATTTCAGCCATGATTAACAAGAAGAGGTCTCTGTGTAAAAACCTATTGTTCTGTTTTTGGTCATCACTCTGGGTCGAGGAGGATGAGTTCCCCTTCCGTGTCTTGTTTCCTCCCAAGGTTTTAGCTGATGGGGTTTTCTTGCCTAAATTGAATTGAACACGTCAACAAGGCGACGTCTGGTAACATGTTGCAGACATTACATTGTTCATGTTGAGGCAATGTCTGTAACTTACCTCATAAACCATCACTGTCTGAATATTTAAACCTCTCCCACAAAAAAATCCCATTCCGTCCCAATCCCAGAAGAATGACTCTCACTCCAATTTTTTAGACCGCCCAGAAATATCCGTGAGCACAACTGATGTATTATTTTCAGACATTAGTCGTTGCAGCGTAGCTTTCACGTGTGCCTCCATTTTGGTTATGATTTTCACGGCTAAAAAGTGCGTGAAGAAGCCACTTCTTCTCTTACATTATTGGTGGTTGGGACTATCACCACCAACTGTTACGGGTGTGTGGAGCACGCCATTCACTTAAGCGGCTACAGCAAAGCAAACAGGAGGAGAGCATAAAGAGACAGGACAGATAGTATTGAGCTATATTTCTGTATAAAGTTATCATAGTGTTATGATTTCCGGTCCCCCCACTCCCGCATACATTTTCCAGTCCCATCCCAATCACGTTATTAATAGTGATTTTGTTTCTGTTTAGTTAGAACCAACTATTTTAGATGATTGTAATTTTATACAGTTGTTGTAATTTGTGTTTTAAAATTTTTTGATTGATGTTTTGTTTCCTTTACAATATATTATAGCCTTTTATATTCAGGCTACTCAAATTTATTTTAGGCTACCAAAAACTGATGAGTGCATGCCCAAAGGGCTACCAGGGATTTTGGAATTTTGCGAACCCTGCAGTCACATTGGCATATATCTGATTTATATCTGATTTATTCCCACATATGAACAAGGCCTGAAACCAATCTCAAAATATCCAAATGCATGCATTTTTTTCCTGTTTACACTGTCATGGAACAGTTCCAATCTGTGTCACATATGAGCAAAAATTCGGAATTTTTTTTTTTTCCACATTTAACTGACAGTGTTGTCAGGTGGGTGTGTGGAAGGGAAAGGGGAGGACGCCAAACTACGTGAAACGAAAACCAGATTTAATAAATAAAGCAGAACAAACACAGGGGATCCCCGACTCGGGGGCAGCAACTGAAAAACACAAAAGGAACACAAACAGCTAGGCCCGTGCTGGCAAAGCAAAACAACAAACAGAAACACAAGATATAACAGTTAAACCAGAACGTGAAAAACAAAATCAGGCCACTCCAGGGCGCACATCAAACTGGATGAAAGCCAGCACGAGCCTGAAACACAAACAGAGAGAACACACATAAGTACATGAATAACTCAATAAACCAAGACAAGGAGCAACACAACCACAAAAGAGAACAAATACCGGAATGTGGATTCAAGGCCAGACTGGGCTATAAATAGTGCGGGTAATGGGAAACAGGTGAGACAAAGTAACAAGGGGAACAGGTGTAGCAAAGCAAGATGGGGCGCGACACAAAGAGCGCTGGGAGACTCTAAAGGGTTCAAGGGAGGAAGGACACTAGAAAAAAGCAGGAGAACTCAATATTCAGGAGATGGGGAACGGAACCTACAGAGAGAGGGCGGTGCGACCGTGACGAGTGTAAACGAGGCCTTAGAGAGTTTTATTTATTTTTTTAAACATATGTGTTTTGTTATGCTGAAATGAATGTACTGGGGGGTCAGAATGTGCTGAATATGCTGGACTGGAATGCAGGTGTTGGACAGGGGCCGTTTATTCTTTTTCCAAATTTTGTAAAGAATGTCTTTGAATTTTCTTTGTTGATAAGAAGCAAACGTTCAGAATTCTGTCTTTGCGGGGATTTACTGGATCCAAACTTTAGATGTGAAATGCAGATGTTGTTCTTTTGAGTAATCTTCATCATTAGCTGCTGTTTGTTTTTTAGGTAACTACTGCACCATGTGCTTCAAGTGCTATGAGGATAATGACTATGAGAGCCAGATGATGCAGTGTTCCACCTGCAACCACTGGGTCCACGCCAGGTGTGAGGGGCTCACAGGTGAGTGTCTGTTATCCTGTGATTCATTTCATAACTGAAGAACACGAGTGACACCTTAGCAATGTCTGCATGTTATATTAGGATCTTCCTTAAAAACAATATTTTTTTGCACCATATTCTTCTGTTCTCTGATTGGTCTGCTGACCTGGGGATGTTTTAAAACATAAATACAGCTTTTGTGTAAGCTGCAGTTTGTGACGCACGCACGTACGCACGTCTATTATATCTATTAGATTTTGCCCTCCTCCACCTGTTTCCTGTTCAGTTTTCCGACGCCTGCACCGTTGCTTTTTAGTGATGCAATTGTTCCAGTGCCACAGAACATGAAGCCATGCATCTGACTGTGAAATTACATTTCACACTTTCGCTTCATTCCTCCATCGAAAAAAATACTCAGTTACTTTTGAAATATATTTTCTCGTACTAGAGCTGCACGATATGGGCAAAATATTAGTATTGAGATTTTACTGCTACATATTGTGATTGCTTCCAATATATTAAAGGGCCCATGTCCTCACTTTTCTGAATTACAAAAATCCTTACAGCCTGACTGCAGCAGTTTATGCACCTGACCATTGATACACAGATTCGCCAACACCTTTAATAAAGTAGACTTTATTTTTTCTCCTTCTACAGACGATCTGTATGAGATCCTGTCCAGCCTGCCGGAGAGCGTGGTGTACTCATGCCAGCCTTGTATGCAGGCACAGCCTGGCGAAGGGAAAGAGAAGGAACCTGCAAGCGGCTGGAGGGAGCTGCTGATGCTGGAGCTCAGGGCTGGAGTGGAGAAGGTGCTCGCCTGCCTCCTCAGCTCCACGCTCACTCAGCACCTGGTCACCTGCATGGAGGTGAGCCCAGAATACTCGGAGCTTTCTGCTCTTGCATTTATGGGGGGAATCAGTACACGCCACACAATACGATGTTTTCGGAAACCGCTGAAATATTCGCAAATCTGTGATAGGAGGGGCAGCTGGTGGCCTGGTGGTTAGGGATCTGCCCCTGTAATCTGAGGGTTGTGGGTTCGAATCCCAGGACTGCTAGTGGCACCACTGTATTTTTAACGTAGTCTTGAACCATTCTCCAGGCTTCCTGAAGGACTTTCAAGGACATTCACTTTCAGAAACTGGTCCTGACCGGTTTCAGAGGAATGTTCTTTGTTTGTTAGGGCACACAGTGACATACGTATAAATCATGCAAGCAGCACAAACGCATCCGACTTAAGGCCTGAACCAGTGAAGAAACAGGAGCAGATGATTCCAGGTGATCAGGTGGTGATCAGTATACTGGTGGTTCTGAATGCTGAGTGGTTGGAACTCCTTTATCTAGGCACCTTCCTGTTTCTTTCATTTAATCTTCTCAGTATCACGAATATAGCACAGTTTGACAAAAACAAGAAGCATACAAGGTTATTCATGGCTAAATTAAAGGAAATTACTTTTGCACTGCATTGTAGCTGATTCAGCAGTTAGCTGGGTGGCCCTTCCCTGTTTGGAACCAGCCGTAAGCATATAAATATGTCAATTATCTTAGAGTTTCTTTAGTCTACTCTTAGGCAAGTTTTCTATAAATGCAGACAATCTGGTATTATGGCTAATCTACAAGTGGACACCCCGCCAAGATGACCCCAAGAGCACAACGCAAAGTGTAAAGAAGAACCCTAGAGTGAAATCGAACAACTTGAAGTCAGCAGAACTGGCTAGATGCCACTGCTCATGGTTCATTAATACACAAAAAAATTTATAAGGAAGGATTCCATATCAGGAGTTTTTCAACAAACTCTCCAGGATAATGTGAGGGTGTCTGTCTATCAGCTGAAGCTCAGAGGAGGCAAAGGACAGTGAACCCAACCATTGCAACAAATCCACAGCACAATGATTTCAGAAAAACACATTTTGTTTTTTTAAGTGCTCCAATCAGAGTACAGAACTCAATCCTGTTGGGATGTTGTGGAATGACTTGAAGAGAGCCATGCACAGAAGACAAACAAAGAATATAAAATAAATAAGGCAGTTCTGCAGGAAGGATTGGGCTTGGATTCCCCCTGCACAAAGTTCAGGTCTGATCTGCAGTTACAGGAAGCACCTTGTTGAGGTCATTGCTTCTAAAGGAGGGTCAACCACTTTTTCCACTACCCTTGTGAACATTTAATGTGTGTGTGTGTGTAATAAGAACATGATAATTTTTCTGCTCCCCATGCTCTAGACTCTGAAGGTAATAATTTACAGTACTAATAGAACTGCAGCTGTGTTAAAGGTGTTGAACTTTGTTTAAGGTGTTTGCGAACCAAATGTTATTGCACTTTTGTTCACCTAGCAGTACTTAAAAATAAAAATAATTGTGCAATACACTGCTTTTGAATTTTGCATATAACAAGACAATTCATTGAAGAAAATCATGAGATTCGTCAAGATTCTATTTAATTGTTGCCATGCATTAAAGAAATGTGTATATCCTCCTGAGACCTGGTGGACATTTTTTCTCACCTGTATCTTTGGAGATACCCCATCAAGCCCTATAGTGTTCTGTCATGTGAGGGGTTTGCATGAGGTGCACCAAATGCAAAATGTTCCTCTGCATAAACAAAAATAAAACATGCTTCCAGGACTATCACAGCTATAATATCCAGAGGATGTTCTATGATTCAAATATAGCTTTTTGCAAGCTACAACAGACGTGATGCAGAATTGTATTGTTTTGATCAAATTGAATATATAATATAAATCTATATCTGTTGAATATTATAATGTCTCCTCTTAGTGTGCCTCTTTGGATGACCCTGATGATGGAGACGATGAAGATGATGATCTGCCTGTTTGTGATTTCCGTGCCCTGGGCAAAAAGTTTGATAAAGGCATTTATACGACGCTGGTTCGTATTTAGCTCATTTCACTTCAACTCCTGTTATAATTTCTGCTTAATTTTTCATGTTTCCAGTTTAAGGTGCAGTTATTAATCATTCATGCAGAATGTGCTTAAATTCATGTGTGTTTTGTGCAGACATCTTTTCATGAGGATGTGGTTGGAGTGATTCGCAGAAAACTGGAGGAGGAAGAAACGCTGCCTGAAGACCGGAGGCCCACTGCTCTTGCTCGCTCTTACTATTTGAAGGTCAGATGTAATTTAATAAGACAGCTGTTTTTCCAAACCTCTGTTATTACCAGTTAAGCAAATTACTGTACAGTCCCTGACAAAAGTCTTGTCGCTTGTGTACAAATTGACCTCAAATGCTGCTGAAATATATTTCTAATCAAGATTTTTTTTACAAGAAACAGCTTTTGTAATAATGTTTTAGTGCAAAACGAAACCTTCAAAAAGTATTCTAATATTCAAAGCTTGGTAAAGCCCATTGAGTCAATTTTTGCAAAGACATAAGTGTTGTCGCCTTGTCATATGAGCTTCACCTGTGTCTAATAATGGATCAATTAGGTCTCAGGTGTGTATAAAAAGAACCCCAGTACACTAGACCTTCACATCTGCACCTAGAGTTCTGCAAACATGTGCCTAAGATTCACCCTGAGACTGAAGTGTTGATTATCAAGAGGCTGAAGACCAGATCCACTGCTGATGTGGCAGACACCTTCAGTGTGTCTCAGCGTCAAGTACAGAGGATAAAAAATAGATCTGAAGAGACTGGAGACGCTTTTGACAAGCCCAGGTCAGGCAGACCCCGCAAGACAATTGAAAAACGTGTGGCATTTGCCAAGGCCCACAGCCTGCTAAAATGATGGACGCTGGAAAAGTGGCAGAAGGTGGATTTTTTAGACGAATCTTCTGTTGAATTATACCACAGTCACCGCAAATATTTCAGGAGACTTACTGAAGCCCGCATGGATCCGAGATTTACCCAGAAAACAGTGATGTTTGGTGGCGGAAAAATCATGGTCTGGGGTTACATCCAGTATGTGGGGGTGTGCGAGAGATCTGCAGGGTGGAAGGCAACATCAGTAGTCTGAAATACCAAGAAATCTTAGCTACCTTTTATATTGCCAACCATAAAAGAGGCCAAATTCTGCAGCAGGATGGTGCTCCATCACATACTTCCATCTCCACATCAAAGTTCCTCAAGGGAAAAAGATCAAGATGCTCCAGGATTGGCCAGCCCAGTCACCAGACATGAACTTCATTGAGCATGTGTGGGGTAGGATGAAAGAGGAAGCATGGAAGACGAAACCATGCTTATAGAATATTGATGAACTATTCCTGATGAATTCATCAATAAATTGTATGAATCCAAACCGCGTGGATGCAGTCCTTCAGGCTCATGGAAGTCATACAAGATATTAAATTTGGATCTCACAGCACCACTATTTAATTTGCTGACATATTTTTGTATTTGCAGTAAATTTGTTCAGTTTCTGTACAGGTAACAAAACTTTTGTCTTGCCAAAATTTTACCTTTCTGTCTTGATTAAATCATATATCTTTTTTTCAGTGAAACTAATTCATTTCAATGCATTAAACATCATTTGGGAGGATTTTAGCTTTTCATATGAGCTATTTCTAACACCAGTTGATTAATTAAAAGTCATGTTAATAGCAGGTGTTTCTAAAGAATAGATAAACGACAAGACTTTTGTCAGGGACTGTATAGTCAGATGTTTAATGGACCCTAACAGCAACTAGTAGTTCCCATAAGACATGATGAGTGCTTATCATTTAAACCTACATAGGAAATTGTTTGCGTGAGACCCACATCTTCAGGGAGTCTATTTTTTTCCGTCATACTTTGACATTCTGTGTGTGTGAGTTTTGCAGATGCCAGCTTTCTTTGTCAGTATTTGGCGGAAATGGTGTGGCCTTCAGGGAGATTCCTGAGAGATAAAATGGGTTTTCTCTTCCCAATAATTCCACCTTTTTTCTGTTTTACTTTTCAGCTGATGGAGGAATTTTTCGTCTGGTTCAACAGCCAGGACCCCAAATTGTGGGATCCGCGTTCCAAACACCTCCCTCCGTGAGTTGATTTGATGAAACATGTTTTAAAGCCTCCTCTTCTGTCACCAGACTGATGGAAATATGTCCAGAACTTTTTACTCTTAAGCGTGGTCCATGATTTTGGAGATCCACCTTCCTTTTGGTGGTAAAGGCCTCCTGAAAACTACAGTTATGTGGTTGAATTTTGCAGGACTGTACATCTCCAGCATAGAGTTTGAGACCACTGGTTAAGCGATTTTTTTTTTTTTTTTGAAAATGTCAAACCTGTTTTGATTGCCTGCACATTTCACTTTACTGTGTTGACATCAGACGTGTCTGTTTTTAAAGCTAAATGATAGTACTGTGAGAAATTCTTGATCCCTTATTTCCTTATATTTTGCTTTGAATCACCTTGTTGGTGCAAGAATACTGTCTGTCAAACTGGCTTGTCTGTTGCATATTGAGTAGATTTAATGAAGGAAATTGGAACACATTTTTCACTGTGACAGTCTGCAAGGTGCCTGAAGACACAAGATGACTAGATTAAGGTGTTCTAGCCACTATGCATTCAGAACCACCAGTATACTGATCACCGCCTGATCATCTGGTATCATCTGCACCTTTTTCTTCACTGGTTCAGGCCTTAAGTTAGATGTTTGTTCTTCTTAGATGATTCATACATAGGTCACCATGTGGTTTAACAAACAAAAAACACTGGTTGGATATTTTCTCACATGACAAAGGAGCTGACCTGAACCCCATTTGTAGGTTAAAGTCAATGTTGACCAAATATGTAGTTACTGCACTTTGACTTTGTAGGACAGTGATCCTCTAGAATACATTAAAGATATGAGGAAGCCTGGAATTTCAGAAGGGGGGCTTTAGGACTTTTGCCCAGTACTTTGTCCAGATGCTTAATAAATGCCAGTAAAAGTTTATTTGAAGAAATTTAAAAGCTGCTTTGCTGCAAAGTGACAAATCGCCACCTTTATGATGTTTAATATTTCATGCATTCTCCCTCCCTTTTTGGTCCAGTGGAATGCTTTTACATGCTGTTGTGCCCCCCAACAATGAGCACGTTTACGCACAGTGGAGGGCGCAAGATGAGAAGATCCACACTGTGAACAGAGCTAGGCAAGCTGGAGACTACTCGGAGATCACAGGGCAAGACGGCTCAGATCGTTCTACCTTTTTGTCTCACAAGTCTGTCAACGACCAGTACAGAGACCTGCTGAGCTACAGAATGGGGCTGAAAGGTAAAGGCACATTCCTGTCGTAACATCTCCGAAAATCTTTGATGCACCTGAAATGTTCACCATGATATTGCATTGCAGTTTTAACTATACATATGATTGATATGAAGCATTTCATCTATGCTTTTTGCTATATTGTGCAGTATACAAGAGCAGTATTCAGTGTATGACTGTATGACTTTTTAACACTGTTTAATGTGCTTTACTTTTGGCACCAGTGTGACATTTACGTGCTTCGGATTGTTTATAAAATAGTTTGAAATACGAAAAAACGGAATAAATAGTAGTTTTTTAAAAATGCCTAAGAAGTTTTATAGCGTAAATCCCAAATATGCTCCCAGAACACTTTAATTTCATCTTAAACTCAGTTTAATGCATTACCCTTAAAGAAAATGTAAAGATAAACCCGTATTCGCCTTTTTTAATTTAATTTACAGTAATAACAGTACAGGGCTTTAAGAAGGACAAAACGAAAAACAAGAGAAACACTGACGATCTACGGGGAAGTTTCTGATCTGCAACTGCCACAGATGGTTCAGCAAGCAAGGAGAAATAATCGAAATCAGAAAAGTTTATTGGTCCTGGAGTAATTGCTTAAAAATGGGTCGCTACTGCTAGCTGTGTTAGCATTAACAGTGTGCGGCGAGCCAAAACAAATACTCACTCAAAAGAAATGTTGGAAAAAAACACTCTACCCACATGTTTGGACAGGGCACAGCTTACTAATACTAAATAAACTGTTGAAAATTGGGGGGAAATGTGTAGAACACTGAAATTCAAGACATGGTGTAGTAATACTGCAGTCATGCTGCAGCAGGCTCACATTCTTGGATTGGCTACTTTCAAACCTCACGCCTCTAAGTACAGTGTGTTTTACATTTCAAGACGCGCTTTCTGTATTTATACAGTTACATTTTATATGGAAATGTAACTGAATTTTCGTTCCTATTAGTGATGGGCCGTTATCGGCATTAACGTGGTGCGCTAATGTGAGACTCTTATCGGGCGATAAAATAAATATCGCCCTTAATCTATTCACAAAGTTGGGTTGGGAGCAGGGTCTATACTACGCAAGTGATGATGACTTTCACCTTGATATTTTAGCGCCGATGTATACCTACTGTGAAACAGGGACATCACTAGGACAGAAAGACAAGGGGGGGCTTAGCATTAGCCTTAGCCCCCAGTGCTGTAGGAAGGAACTAGCATGTATAGAGGGCTGAAAACTTTTTACCAAGCCTTTCCTTTCACTTAAGGAAACAAGTAAAGTTAAGCAGTGAACAGTTATGGACACTCATAGTATTGTTCTGTTAAACAGAGTACAAACGGCGCTACCAGAGAAATTACTAATCGGGCTGCGGTTGCTGCTCCGGTTGCTACTCGCTAACAAGCAGCGCCATGTAGCTTCGCCTGGGTCCTAATTTCCGCCTGCTACCTACAGCAGCTTCAACAACCAGTACATCAAAGTACATAAAATTTTAATCTAGATTAATCTAAATTAATTCCAAGATTACAGTGAGATTAATCTAGATAAAAAAAATAATCTATGCCCACCCCTAGTTCCTATATAAATATATGTAATATGCATGATGTATGTATGTACATAGCCACAAAGAAAACAACAAAAAAAAGGTGGAGAATATTTGCAGTTTCTGCATTATGGTTGGGAGTTTCTGCATACCATTATCAGATCAGTTCTCAGAAAAATCCACGTTAGACTGAATCCACGACTGCTGATCCACGTAAAAATGAGGGGTTACTGTACACTGCTCAGCAATAGCCTTAATGTGTATATTTGATCATGTCTGTTTCTGAGTTAGGAGTTCTCCGTCTGCAATATAATTTTTTTTCTCCATGTGTTACAGGAAAGAAGGGACGACCGTATAAATCAGACCTGGACATCGGCTGGTCAAAAGAGGATGAGCGACAGTGCGTTTTGTGCCAAAAGTACGGTGATACAAAATCGAATGTAAGTGCAGTTATCACCATTGCAATAATCATTAAAAAAAATCCCATCCAGATATGTTTGCACTATAATAAGCACTTTCATGAATATCAAACATTAACAGTCCTGTCACAATGTCCTGTTCCTCTGCAGCATGTTTCTTTCTGATTTGCATTTTTGTCTAATTATTTATTTTGAACTCTTTAATTTGAATTATGTAATTAACAACGATTATGAAATTTATTCAGTTACTGATGTTATTGTGCATCTTTACCTCCGCAGGATGCAGGACGTCTGCTATATCTCGGCCAGAACGAGTGGGCTCATGTTAACTGCTCGATGTGGTCGGCAGAGGTGTTTGAGGAGGACAATGGCTGCCTGATAAATGTGCACAGTGCAGTGGCCCGAGGTCGTCTTATGGTAAGCTGGCATGACCTGATACCTAAAACTAATCAAAAAGTTAACAAAAACACGTGATTTTTATCAAAATGATCTGCCACCTTACTGGTCCAACCCATAACCTTTTATATAAGTGGGAATGCTGTTAGTGGCATGGTAACTTGTGATACACCAGTGTAGTAGTGTTTTCATAGCTGTTTCTCTTTCATTTGTTTTTACAGCGCTGTGAACGGTGTAATAAAACCGGGGCCACGGTGGGTTGCTGCCTTACGTCATGCCAGAGCAACTATCATTTCATGTGCGCTCGCTCCCGCAACTGCGTCTTCCAGGACGACAAGAAGGTTTTCTGTCACAAACATCGGGATCTCATCAGCGGGCAGGTGCGGCGGCAGCGGCTGCGAGTGTTTTGATTTTCCTTGCTTACGATCCTATTGAACAGCTGTGAATACACTCTCCTTCTCGACCTTTCAGATAATTTCCGGACAGGGCTTTGAAGTTCTTCGGAGAATCTATGTGGACTTTGAGGGAATCAGCCTACGCAGGAAGTTTTTGACCGGACTAGAACCAGAATGCATAAATATGATGATTGGTAAGCATTGTGATTGTTTTTGAATATTATTCTGACAGATTTGTGTATTATTTTGTTTGATACCACCATTTCGGTATTTCCTGTTTGCTCTACACTTTAGGTTCTCTTCAGGTCAGCAAACTTGGCAAACTGAACGAACTGTCTGCTAGCCAGGGGAAACTTTTCCCTGTGGGTTATGAGTGAGTAACACTGCTGATTTTAATCCGTACATAATTTGAATGGGCCAGTTTAAAAATTCTCAGACTGTAATTAATAATTGCCTTATAGGCAGGTCATGTGCAGGTATAAAAATGTTTCATTAATCCCCAAAAATATTTCCAGTAATGCTTTCTACTAATTCATGTGTGACTTCTGGACCTCACGGTTTTTGTATTTGTGGAACATTGTGCAAAATAACCACACACTCTGGCCTTTGTGTATGAAAAAGCATAAAAATAACATTATTGAAGCGTTTTACTTGAATATGCACTTGATTCTGAAAGTGAACCTGGTTGGCCAAAGTTGATTTAAAAAAATAAATAAATAAATTTATGTTATCAGATGCTCTCGCTGGTACTGGAGCACAGTGAACCCTCGTCGCCGCTGCAGGTATACCTGTCGAGTCATGGAGGTACGATCACCTGTTCAGGAGAAGCCAGTCGAAGAATTGCCGGATCAGGGAGAGAATCGCACAATCGCCCACAGCCCGTGTCCCCAGTCAGGTAGGTGCTAGCTAAACTATTAAATTACATTTTTTTTAATGTTGGGTTTTAATGAGATCTTACATTTTAGATGCTTTTTATACTCTTGTGCTTGTCATTAGAATCCGAAACTCCAGCGGAGGATGTGACTTCAGTGAATCCCAGAACAGAACCCTCCTTTGCTAAGCCGGACCATGGCACTCGACCCAAAATCTCTCTCTACCCACAGAACAGAAGACCAGCTGGAGGACTGTCTAGACCCCTGCCATCTCCTGGTAACCTATACAGAATGCGTTTATTTTCGACTGATCATTAGGGTGTATTTGTTGGCTCTGTATGCCAGTATACTTGCTAAATACTTTATTTGAAAGTTGGGTGCTGTGCTAAACAAAATGTAGATACTATAAATACTGTTGAATTAAAGGTGCCAATTCAATCAAGTCTTTGTTTCACTTTTAAGTCCTGCAGAGCCAAAACAACATAAGTGGTCACTTAATTGTATATAACAATTAAGATTCAATATGTGTATTATTTGTCGCATACACCATTATACATATACAACGTGAAGTGAAATGTAACCCTGAATTGCTCCAGAGACAAAATCTCTTCTTATATTTGGTTTTCTGAAAAGTTTTCTCCAAAGCTTAATGGGTTTCCTTTAATGTTTCAGGAGCAGCTCCGTCCAAGCCCCATCATATTTTGACTATTAGTGATTTAGACACTTGCAGACCACGTCGGCATAGCCCACACTCTCAAAATACTGGGATCCGTGGACACATAGCCTGCCCTAGCTTGGGATCTGCCACTGGCTCAGTTAGCCTTCGAGCTGGGGGTTCCAATCACTCAAAAACCACCCAGCCTACCTCCCCAGGCTTTCCCCTCGGTGCTACTGAAAACCTCTTGACCTCTTCATCAGCCCGCTCTGTGGGTCGAAGTGCTTCCTCTGCCAGGGGTACTGGAACATTGGCACCCCTTTCTACCTCAGGATTGTTTTCTCAGCCCACATGGCAAAGTGGCATTGGCAGCACCTCTTGCTCTAACCGTTCTCTCTCTTCCCCCATCCAACTTTCTTCAAGACCAAGGCTGCCTTTTGAGCTGAATCAATTGGACTCAACAGAACTGCCACATAATTTCATGGCATCGCCACAGGACCTGCCTGCAGAAAATGGAGCCTCACCATTAGAAGAAACGGTCAGTCCGTCAAGGGGTGGTCATCTAGTCACTGACTACACCCCCTTCCACTTGGACTCAGACCTGACTGTTGTATCAGACCTTAAAAATGAGCTTGAAATTGAGGAAACAGTACTAAATGAGGGAGCGACCATGAACTGCAGTGAACAGATTGTTGTTGAAGGTGAAGAGAACCAAGTGGAGTTTTGGGACAGAAAAGGAAGTGATATCAAGTCGAAGGTATCTTCTCATCGACTGTCTCATGCTGTGGATTCCCGTGCAGAGGACTGGGACAATAGTTCCTCTGATGAAGATATGGGAAACTATTTCAACTTCTCTCGCACTACAGTTACCTGCAAGACCTCAAGGGATTCTTCACAGGCACCTACTTCCTCCTCTATGAGATCAATTTCACAGTTAGACGGTGTTGATGATGGGACAGACAGTGATGCCAGTGTCACCAACAGTAATACCCAAAATTTGAAGAACCCAAGTCAGAAACCATCTCAGTCTGTTGATGTTCAGCATCACAAACAGTGGGCCGGTAATGGGCTGTGTGTGAACCTGCCAAGTCCTGTCTTTGATTCATCATCCATTAGCAGCCAGCTGCAACATCCAGCCAAACACTTGGGGTCATTGTCCTCGGTTGGTACTGTTCATCAAAAGTCCTCTGGTCAAACCCATTCTAATGACATCCCACAGGTGACAAAGGGGGCTGCTGAGGTAAATGTACCCCGATCCTCACAGAGTTGCACAAAAGCTGGGCTTCAGGACAGCCAGAGTATTGGCTTTATTGGTCAGACATTTAAGTCAACTTCTCAAGAGACTTTATCAGATTGTGTTGTGCCAAAGGAGACTGATACAACATTTTCTGCTTTCACTGATGACTTCCAAGCTCCCAGTTTAGGTACAGACTCAAAGATACCCATGGTTCTGGAAAGATGTGAACCTCCCTCACCCAATGCCTCCTTTACTGAATTGGTTCCAGTTCAGGAAGATACTCAAACTGACACACAGGGAACCACAGAGTTGAACGAAATCTACTTGGATCATAACAGCGGACACTTTATTTCCTCCACAGACGGATCCAAGATTTTCCCGAACGATGTTTCAGGTGGCAAACCAGAACCCACTGTTACAAGCCCTGTAAATGGAAACCAAGATCAAGCCCTAGAACCAAGTTCTAGATCTACAGAAACCGCTAGTTCTACATCCTCCGTTCAGTCTTTGCAGTCTAGTTCCTCTGTGCAGCCTTGTTTGGTGTCAATTACAAATTCCTCAAATACTTCTATATACCCTGTTCAAAACCCAGAGGGGAAAACAGTTCTCCCAACAGTGGAGAGTTTTAGAACCAAACTACTGTCACCTTCAGACACTACTCGCCATGCTCCATCAGTACCTAGTGGAATGATGCCTTATGTGTCTGCAGATTTGCCTCCGCAGTCAGAGTCAGTTCTTGTTACCCCGTCAGGCACTGCAGTGCCTCTTGCCACTCTTGGGGCAGTTTTTGGAACAGTGTCTACCCCTGTGTACTCGGCTTACACTCAGCCTGTGGGTTCAGCAACTGTCAGCATAGTCCCTGCTGCAATCCCCCAGCCATCCACTAACTGCCAGCCAGTGCCCTCCATTATCCAGCCGGCCTCTGGCCATGTTGTTGTTAATGGATATAGCTCCATGCCTTTGCAAAGGGAAACTGTCTCAGGACGTACAATTTCCATAAACTTTTCAACTCCAAGACAAACATTAGAGCCTCAACAGCAGGTGACCCAAGCATTACCAGGCCATGCAATTCTCACTGTGAAGGAAGTCGGTGGACCTAACGTGGATCCTACCCCTCATGTTTTACTCGTTAATCGGCTTGGCCAAATTTTCGTCAAGAATCCTGAAAGTAACACTTTCCAACTACCCAGTCCCAACTCTCCTTCTTACAACTGCGTTACACAGATTGCCAGCCTTCTGCAAAGCAATGCTCTTTCTGCTACTCTTGCAGCAGCAGGCAACTTGTCTGCAGTTGCTGGAGCAACAATGCCAGCCCAGGTCGCACGGATGGTGACACCTGTGGTTCCAAAATCTGAGACCATAACCCAGCTCCTGACAGCTAACAGCAATGGAACAGCAGTACCACAGGAAGTAAAGTCTAAACAAGATGTATCTGCAAATGGAAATGTAGCAGAAAAAAAGCCACTGAAAAAGGAAGCACCTCGGAAGACTAAGTCTACAACAACGCCTGGTTCCTCTAGCAAGGCAGCGGACAATCATGCAAAAAGTGCTCAAGCCATCATCAACCAAGCTATGGCCAGTTATTATGACCCGAATCGAAGTGGTGCCCATATCCTGAGTCCATCCTCTCCCCGCAATCCCAATGTGGGAGGCAGAGGTCAATCCCTGAGTTCAGTGGTCCTACCCCCAGGCTTTCTTGTTGAACCAGAGTCCACATGCTCATCAGCAGCCACCCCACACTCAACATCATCTCGGCCAAAGCAGGTTCGAATGAAGAGAGTGTCCTCTTTCTCAGACCGCATTGCCACGAAGAAATCAAAGCCTGAATTTTTAGAACCGGAACTGTCCAGTGGTCCTGAAGATCAGCGCAAATTAAGTTCAGCTGCAAGGTAAGAGAAAGATTAAATTGATTTTGATAAGTGAAAGTGACCATTTTGTCATACGTGAACACACCACAGCACACAGTGTGAACAGCACGAAATTCTTCCTCTGCA
>JBBPCW010000001.1:11387632-11400705 GCA_037974425.1 Phenacogrammus interruptus
TAGGGGGCTGGGTGGGAATCTTGTTTGTCAGCAAATACTTGGGTTTATTGGAACTGACAAGTAGGAGGTTGTTTTCAGTTTCCATATGGAATGTGGGAACACCCATAAACTCGCAGTCTGCGGAGCTGCTGACACATATTTGCTTTCTTGTTGACTGCAGCAGTTATTTGACTTCAGTTCAGCCAAAAAATGCATTAATGGAAGTCAAATAACTGCTCCATTGGTTATTTAAACCTTTTGCAAAATACCATATTTGTAGCCGTGAACTGTAATGGCTCTTTTTCTAAATGTTTTACAGACTTTGTTTAGGTGTTTAATGTGTTTAAAGTGTTTAATGTTTAGGTGGGGTTTTTTTGCTTTGTACAGCAGGTGTGTGGGAGTTCGCATAAAAACACCAACAGTGAAAGGGATCCTTGATCTAGACAAACCCAGTGATGAGCGAAGCAGTGATTCTGAAAGTGCCAGGTACAACATATTTGAACACTTTTTGATTTTGTGAAATTCACTGGGATTAATAGCTGTGATTGACCCTTATAGCTCAGTAGTTTGAGTCTATGTTTGTGTTTGGCTTGTTTTTTTTTATTTAATTGTTACCCTCTGAACTGAAGGCCAGGAATGTGGGATCGGTTCTCCGTGTGTCGTGGAGGTGAAAGCAGTAAACCACAGGCCTGGGACACCACTGGACGTACTACTCTGTCTGACTGGAACAAATACTCAGGTATACACAGTCAGTGCCAGTAATTATAGACAAAACCAAACTATCTCTACAGCTTGATGATGACACATGAAATGTTGAATTAATGAAAAGTGAATGAGAGAACACTTCAAATGCATTTTTAAAACAAAACAAAAAACATCTGGTCTTCAATACTTCATACGTCTCACACAACTCCACCACTGCAGACCTTCGCTGCGTTCCTGTGGTTTTACATTAGATTTGAAACTCCACAGAGCCAAAATTGGTCCAGCTCCTTTTGACTATTCAGCTCTACCCTCTTAAAACATCAAGCACTGCCCAATTCCATCGACTTCTTTCTCAAAGTCCACAAACTGCAGCAAGACTTTTCTCAGCTTCAGCCATGAAGTGGTGGAAAGAACTTCTGCTGACTGTCAGAACTGCTGAGACCCTTACTGTCTTCAAACACGGACTGAAGACCTTCCTCTTCACTGAGCACTGAGGAGAACATCCACATCTCATAAACTAACTTAACACAAGCATCACAAATAATGTCTTCTATGAGGGTCCTGGTGGATCCTCTGGGTGATCTGAGAGGGTCCTGGTGGATCCTCTGGGTGATCTGAGAGGGTCCTGGTGGATCCTCTGGGTAATCTGAGAGGGTCCTGGTGGATCCTCTGGGTGATCTGAGAGGGTCCTGGTGAATCCTCTGTGTCATCTGAAAGGGTTCTGGTGGATCCTCTGGGTGATCTGAGAGGGTTCTGGTGGATCCTCTGGGTGATCTGAGAGGGTCCTGGTGAATCCTCTGGGTGATCTGAGAGGGTCCTGGTGGATCCTCTGGGTGATCTGAGAGGGTCCTGGTGAATCCTCTGGGTGATCTGGTGGAGGATTAACTCGATCTCTGATAGAATCTTAGTCTGCTAACAGCTCTCTGCTAAGGTCTGGTCTTGCTGGTGTGAGGGGTGTGTTTTCCTTTAGACTATAAAACACTCCTGAGTGTTGCAATGTTATAGAAATGCTGTAAATGTTAGTGTGCTCTAAGATTGCCCTGGCTGCAGGACACAGAGGAGGAGCACCTTTGTTCCTAAAGCTGTCCTTCTTTTGAACTCCTGACACCGCCCCGCCCCCCAAACCACCTTTATCACCTCACACATTCCCACCTCCCCCACCCCCTGACCCAAACCACCTCAGATTTGAGTCTCTCTCATTGCTTACTTTTCACTTTCAAAATATGATGCACCTTACTGTTCCTGTCATTTAAAGCCACTCATTATTGTTCATAGTGCATTATACAGAATATACATACATATACAGATATGTAATCTCATTCCAGTCGCACCTTGCGCAAGTCAATACCTCATCCCTTGTTAATCACTGCTTGTTCCCTGTTAAAAAGAAAAATCATCTGTTACTGTGTCATCTGTTTGCACTGCTTCTCTTTTAAATTACCCCTTTTGAATTGAATTGTGATTTAAGAATTGAATTTTGAATTGAAGGGTATGATAACAGCTCTTAAATGATATAAGATCATTGAAATCAGTGACTGTTTGTATTATGTTAGGGATGATGTCCTGCTCGGATGATGAGATGCCTCCCTCAGACACTGAAGAACAGCTACCTTCCAGAGGAGACCAACCCCACCTACGCTTTGAGATCAGCAGTGATGATGGCTTTAGTGTGGAGGCAGACAGCATCGAGGGTAATTGATGTCATTTTTTCATTTCCTTTGTGAATGAGAGCAAAATATTTTTTAAATCTCTAGGAGAGACAATGTGCACAGAGCAGTGCAGCCAAGGCAAAGAAACAGGCCAGTATTGGCACATACCAAGTCTTTAGGTGTATGACTCATTTCAAACTGTCCTTGTTCCTTTCAGTGGTGTATTTTCCCAGGCTTGTTCGTTTGGTGGCTGAAATCCCCATCTTCATAACGCAACCTTCAATTTCCACATGAACTCAAGTTCATTTCTGATTAATTCTATTGTCCCCACTCTCTTACCATGAAACTTGAACAGTGGCCTGGAGAGCTGTCTTTGATGGGGTCCAGGAGGCTCGTGCTGCTGCCAGGCTGAGGCAGCTGTCCTTCACTGGGCTGACTGGGGCTCATATGATGGGTTTGCTGCACGATGCAGTGGTTTATCTGGTGGAGCAGCTTGAGGGGGCAAAGTGCTGCCATCGTCACAGTTTTCGCTTCCATAAACAGGCCAGCCAGGAAGAAGACCTGCCCATCAACCCCAGCGGCTGTGCTCGGTCGGAGGTGTATCTGAGGTAAGTTGTGTGGGAAAACAGAGCTGGTGTTTGTGTTTTTCCCATGGAGTCTGCAGCTAAGCAGTAGTGATATGAAACTGTGGTGGCAGAAATGGTCTCTACTCGCCAATCCGATCTGCTTGTTGATCTCACTTTTGCGTATCTTCTCAGGAAATCTACCTTTGACATGTTCAACTTCCTGGCCTCCCAGCACAGACAGCTTCCTGATGCTGACTTGTATGATGAAGAGGAGGATGAAGTTCTCCTAAAACCAAGCAGGTTGGGCAAAAACGATGTTGTTCTCTTTATTTAGAATGAACTTTTTTAATGAATACATTTCAGTAACAGAGGTCCTGACTTTTTGCAGACGAGCAACAAGTTTGGAACTTCCCATGGCAATGCGTTTCAGACACCTCGAAAGGACGTCTAAAGAAGCTGTTGGTGTTTACAGGTGACCTACAAATTGCTCTTTGGAATTTATACAGAACCTTGTCACAGTTTGTATTTGAAAAGGGCAAACAGTGATGAAGCAGGGAGCCTTAAAGCAGAAGAAAAAAAGCTATTTTAAAAATGTTAAACTACATCAGCTAAACTATGGTTGGAAGAAATGATTAAGGTACTACATTTGGAAAAAATTCGATGCCTAATGGCAAATAAATTTGACCGTTTTGATAAGATCTGGTCTGCTCTTCTCGTATATCTTGATATTGCAGGCTGAGTAGTCACACGGTGCTGACCGCTCCATTAGTGTGCCATGATTTTTTGTCCCTAGGGTGGGGTGGGGGGTTCAGGGCTGTTTTGTTTTGTTCCATATGTTTGTTGTAATTGCACAGTGTACAGTGTGTTGTTTTGTGTCTTTTTTTTTTTTTTTTCCTCTATTTCTTATTTTTATCTTTTTTATACAACTTAAAAAACCATGGTATGCAACAATTACTATTGCACTGTTTCACTGAATACCTTAATAAAAAAGATTTAAACAAAAATGTTAAACTATACTTCGAATGCAGTGTAATATACATTATTTAGTGCTATAACAAATCATTAAGACAACATACTGGCTGGGACTGCTCATGCCGTCATTCTGTGGTTAATGATTTTTCCCTATGTAACATCTGTCCTGTTAACTTGTAGCACTACTTCTTAGCTACTATGTTAAAGTGCAAATGGTGTACTTTGTGTTTGCGCTCTCTACCTCCAGTATCTAACATAAATAACATCTTTGACATCTCAGGTCGGCGATTCATGGACGAGGGCTGTTCTGCAAGAGAAACATCGAAGCAGGTGAAATGGTAATCGAGTACTCGGGCATCGTCATCCGCTCTGTTCTCACAGACAAACGAGAGAAATACTACGATGGGAAGGTGAGAGAAGCAGGATTCCTATTGTGCTCTTGTCAGCTTAGACAGGAACACCAGAAACCTCCAGATCTTAGCAAGGTTTTAGCCAAGTGGTGTGTAAAAGTGTCTATATTTCTTAGCATCTCTCAGTCGTGTTTTGTCGCTTGTTAAAAATCAGTCTTGTTCCATGTATGTGTTTTTGGTACAAATGGCCGCCGCCTTGCTCCTCTTTCGACAGGGCATTGGCTGCTACATGTTCCGCATTGACGACTTTGAGGTGGTGGATGCGACCATGCATGGCAATGCGGCGCGATTCATCAACCACTCCTGCGAACCCAACTGTTACTCCCGCGTCATCAACGTGGAGGGCCAGAAGCACATTGTCATTTTTGCCCTGAGGAAGATCTACCGAGGAGAGGAGCTCACCTACGACTACAAATTTCCCATTGAGGACGCCAGCAACAAGCTCGGCTGCAACTGCGGGGCCAGGCGCTGCCGCCGCTTCCTCAACTGAGCCGGAAAAGAGGACAATTATGAAAGCAAGCTCCAAATGAAGGAGTGCAGCAAACGGGTGATAAAAGCAGACAGTCGGCGCAGAGACAGGCAGTAAAGGGCCACCAGGACTGGCTTTTAGTTGAGGTCTGTTGACTGAGAGCTTCAGAGATGTGGGATGTTCACTCCATGATCCACCAAACCATCTGTTCATCCACCCAGCTGATTACAACATAATGGTTCACAAGGTTATGCATCCAGAACACCATGTTTAGAGTGTGAGTGCATGTGAGTGTGGTCACAGTTTCTGAGGGAACCGGATGTCCTTTTTGATTTTTTTCCTCTGGCAGAGATGGTCTGGATGGAAGTATATGACTGATCAAGAGATACATATATATATACATATATAAATACTTATAAATAAAATACTTTTATCTGAGATATTTATCAGTGATATGCTAGAAATTAGAATAGGACTTTAGTCAGAATTGATGTTTAAATGAGGAAAAGGCTTTATATGCTCAGGAAGATGCTGCGGACCCCTGCAGTACACAACAGTGATCCATTCCGTTCATAAAGCATTCAGTAAGAGAACTTCTCAGATCAGATTTTATAGTCTTTTAAGCCTCTAAAGTCTTAGGAGAAGCAGATTTGTTGTTGGTAAACTCCCCAGGAAGGCCCTCCTTGTTTTGTATCTTATTTATTCCATTTTCTTGGATTTGGATCACTGTCCTGTCTCGTCTCCTGTCCTGCTGTTGTTTGGTCTGAACTGAGCACTTAGCCCATTTCGTACCTTCATCAGACTTCATGGTGCTAGATTTTATCGAAAGTCTTGAAAACGAGGGATGCTGTACATTTCATTAATCATTTTCCTTCCTTGCTGTTTAAGAGACTTAGACTTTATTTGTGAATTAAGTACTTGACGGTTACTGGGTGGAGGAGGTAAAATCAGGTATGGAGAAAGATGACTATGAAGCCCTCTGCTTTAGCTTCAGACACTACTGGGGAAATCCACTTTTACAGGTTGTTGACTCTGGTCAGGTCTTTTTAGTTTCCGTGCCACAATTGTACATAAACATGCTGCACCTAGAACCTTCCGCACGCCTTTCAATCACTCAAGAAAATATATTCGTGAATGCAGTGTTTAGAACTGACTCCGTTAACTAGAACCCACTCTGTCAAATTTCTCAGTCCGACCTTATTGTTCCAGTTGGTGTCTGTTAATGTGCTCTCTCTGTGTGGAAGGGGATTTTTCTTTTCTTTACACATTTTTTCTTTTTTTTTTTGTTTGTTTTCGAGTTTTTTTGCGGGTGAGTTCTTGCAGTGCAGCCTTTTTACGGTGGCTTTTTGAGCCGCAATTTCTCCTTTTTATCAACAACATCACGGTTTTAATTCTTCTTTTAACGTATAAACTGTGGCCACATGCTTCACATAGAGCTTTGCTTCTTCCTGACTGTCCGCACTGAGCGACAGAGGGAATCCCTCACCTTGGCCTCGTCTGTCCCTGTCTCTTAATACTCAAAGGATTTGATTTGACCCACTTTTTTTCCTCTCTTTCTTTTCTCCCCCTCTGAACTTGTTAGGATTCTACCTCAGGCTGTTTAGAAAGACCTTCACAAAAAATTAATGCAAACCCCAGAAAAGAATGCTTGGTCTTAAAGTCCTGCGGACTGGCCTGTTGTGCAATGAAGGATGCAAAGCACTAGATAAGACCTTTGTGACGATCTGTCTCCCAGAGTTGTGTGGAAAAAAAAACTGTTCTTATGTAGGGTTATTTTAAACAAGAAAAAAATGTGCTAAAAAAGACTTAAAAACATGGATATGTGTGTCTTTACTACATTGTAAAAAAGTTCCCTGAGTTTGTAAATAATTGTATACATATTTCTAAACCTGTTTAATTTTCTATGCACTTTTTTATTTATAATGTTATTTGCTTAATAAAGATGTTAAAATGTTTGAACAGAAATGTATACTGATTCAAATGGGTTTTAGCTTTTTTTTTTTTTTTTAATTAGTGGTGGGCATAGATACATTTTTTAATCTAGATTAATCTAAATTAAAATGGCTCATTTGAATTCTGCCGAAGGCATTCAGAATGTGTGCTACCCAAATAATGACTAAAAGTAAGGCTTTGAGAACGGGTTTCTCAACTCCTACAGTAAACAAGGTGCAAACAACCTTAGTCTTGTCAAGGTTTTCATTGGGAAGCTTCTTAAAAATACATTTTCCCTGAAGCAAACCTGGCGGCTTCATAGCTGCATACATGTTAGTACGTCAGGTTTGGTAATTTCACAGCATGGTCGTCATTAGGTCTATTTTGAGGGGTCTGAAGCCCACCCCAAAATGAACCCAAGCCACCCTAAATATATAGTCATTATTTTACTATTTTTAAATTATATATCCAAACATTTCATACAAGATATTACTGAGCGCAGATACACACGTTTCAAATAAAAACAAGACTATGAATTGAAATTGAAAATAAGTCTAGCTATCATTATTCAATTAAAATGATGTAGTGGCTGTAGAAGCTGCTGTAGGTAGCAGGCGGGCATTAGGACCCAGGCGGAGCTACACAGCGCTGCTTGTTAGTGAGCAGCAATCGGAGCCTGTTTAGTAATATTTCTCTGGTAGCGCCGTTTGTACTCAGTTTAACAGAACAATACTATGAGTCTGTGACAATAACTGTTCACTGATTAACTTGTTTCCTTAAGTGAAAGGAAAGGTTTGGTGAAAAGTTTTCAGCCCTCTATACATGCTAATTCCTTCCTACAACCCTGGGAGCTAAGCCCCCTCTTGTCTTTCCGTCCTAGTGATGTCCCTGGCTAGGTATACATCAGCGCTAAAATATCAAGGTGAAAGTCATTATAGCTTGCGTAGTATAGACCCAGCTCCCAACCCAACTTTGTGAATAGATTAACGGCAATATTTGTTTTATCGCTCGATAAGAGTCTCATATTAACGCCGATAACATCTCACCACTACTTTTAATATATACTACTAAAATCAGACATGCAGATATGCATGCAGATATTCAGGAGCGTCTAGTTAAAAATGATTTTCAAACAAATAACCTGCTTAGAACTGAGCTTAATCTGTGTCAGGAGGTCCAGGCAGTGTGGTGTATGAATTTGCATTTATTCATAGACAGAGAATAGATTGTCGAGGATTAAAATTTAGCTACATTTGAACAGAAATGTTACAGAACTGGAAATAAATGCAGAGATACTGACCTTTATACTCAAAGTAAGGTAAATTCAGATATTAATAAAGCCTTAAACAAAATTAGAGGCTCCTGTTCACAAGATCACCTGTACTACACACTTGCATGTGACACTTGCAAGGTTGCCAGGTAGTTCTCATGGTTTCCTCATGGATAAGGTGTTGTAGTTGAATTTGTATCAGTGTGATATGTGACTCATTAATTCCTGAATGAGTTAAAAAAAATGTTTGCAAGAGCTATTAAAAGCTGTAAATAAGGGCAGCATCCCTTATCACAGGTCAGGGTCAATATTTCAACAGTTTAACAAATACTATTAATAAAGTCATATAAATACTAATCAGACATTAAAAGAATAAGACCATAAACATACAATTGGGTTACAAGTGCACTTTCACTGACATTTTACCCACAAAACGCACATGTTCTTTAAATCTGCTGTGTGAACCACTGGAATTTTGAAGTGAAACAAACGCTTATCACTCAAAGACCAATAGACTAAATAACAGTTTCTATTCAAAAGCCATAATAGCACATAACACTGCAAAAACGTAACTGTGCAATATCAAATTTGTGTGCAATTTTTTTTTTACCTACAATGACTAAAGATATTCATTCATTCAAATGTTTTAGCTGCCCCAAAAGCTGTGGAAAATACTGCTTTTATGGTTAAATGATTAATTATTCCATCATTTTCTATTGTGTTGGAACCCTGAACAGCAAACTATTCGTCACTGATCATCACTTCTTCCTCTTCTCCATTGTGATGCTCTGTTATTCTGTTTTGCTGTCTGGTGTCTACTAGTGAGGTCAGGTTCCCCTTTTAGTCTTTGTTTCTCCCACAAATGTGGTTTTAGGGAGATTCTCGACTTGATCACTATGCACTCAAATTCTATAAAGCAGCATTGTGAGAACAGCTATGAAAGCGGATATGAAGGCTTTAATACTGAGAAGGTGAAATGATAATACTGACTAGATGAAATGACTGCTAAGTGTAAAAAAAACTAATTAAAAAAAATAAACAATGTGTAATTATACTGATATTAAAAAATTATAAGGGAATACGTTTGTGTATTTGTGCTCTACATAATACATTTAAACTAGATACACTAGGCAACTGAACCACAGCGACCCTGTCGAGTCCAACGTCATTATGAATCTCTAGACAATTGCATAGCTTTTTGTGAAGCTACTGAACCAGATAATTCTAAACAGGATTATTATAAAACATGATGTTTTCTTCTGAAGCAGCTCTGGAGATCAAAATAGCCCTTGCTCAGTTACGTGTTTTCACAAATCAAAAATCAAACATACATTTGTGTCAATGACTGAAAAGTGCAAACATTTTGAAACATTTTAGAGGAATTTTCAGTTAAACTTGAAAGGTTTCCTGTTTATTCACCACAAGCTTCCTGAGAACAGCCACTGCATCATTACGCCCGATTTTGCTTAATAATGCAGCCAGATGTCCCACGGTCCAGTCGGGGTAGTTTGCGATGATTTTTTCCAGCACAGCGATGAGGGGACTCCTGCTGTCCTTCATGGAATAGGCGTAGTTGATCCAGGTGAAGGAGATATCGCAGTTGGCGGCGAGGTGCCGAGTGTTCTTCACCCCAGGTGTGTCCGGGTCCAGCAAAAGTACAAGCTCTTCCACAACATCCAGATGATTCAGCACTACAGGAAGAGGAGCATCCTGGATCCCGAGGGCTGGAGGAGCAAAATCACAAGAGAGAAAGAGATTAAATACAGATCCAGTACATGTTTAAAGTTTAAAAAGGGAAATTTAATCCCAGCCTTAATACTTTTCTGGGTCCAACTGGTAAAATGGGTGGGTAGAGAAAATTAAATGGGTACAAACATGGGAACATTTGATCTGGATACTCACGTAGAAGTTCGTTTACATTCTTGGAGTCGTCTGTGTTGCTCAGCCTGATGTGTTCACAACCGTCTTCCCCCACAGAAAACAACAATGAGATCAGACAGAAAGACAAAGGAGACTCCTGTTCTTTCTTCCAGTATTCTCACATTGTGCTCATCTCAGATAATAAAGGCCATATTTATCTCTAACTACACTTTTGTCTCAGCTTGTTTATTTATTTATTTGTTTGTTTGTTTGATTGTTTGTTTGTTTATTACATCTGTACATAGACAATATACAATATTATGTAAACGTTTTGTATTATGTAAATTATTGACCACCCCTCGATAAATAACATATCTTGGTCATTTTTTTTATTAAAAAGATGTAAACACAGTCTCTCTAGTAATTGGAAAAAATGCACAATATTTTCAGCAAATATTGATGCATAGTTACTTTTTATGCCACAAATTGATAAAAAATAAATAAGATAAAAAAATAAAAACATTATCTGGCACTCTGTAACACCCCCTGTAGCAGATATCACAGCTTGCAAACAAAGTTTTTCAATTCTTGTACTTGTAATTTTCTCCCATTTTTCCTTGCAAAAGGCTTCTAGATCTGTAATATTCTTTGGCCTTGCATGCACAGATCTACCTACAAATTTTCAATGATGTTTAAATCAGGGGACTGTGATAGTCATTCCAAAACCTTCAGCTTGCATCTTTTGAGGTAGTCCATGGTGGGTTTTGAGGTATGTTTAGGATCATTGTCCTGTTGTAGAAGCCATCCTCTTTTCAGCTTCAGCTTTTTTATAGATGGTGGGATGTTTGCTTCCAGAATTTGTTGGTATTTAGTGGAATCCATTCCCCCTCCACCCATGTAATGTTTCCTGTGCCACTAACTGCAACATAACCCCAAAGCATGATAGATCCACCTCCATGCTTAGTAGTTGGCAAGGTGTTCTTTTCATGAAATGCTGCTCCTATTTTCTCCAAACATGCCTGATTGTGGCCAAAGAGTTCTATTGTAACTTCATCAGTCCATAGCACTTGTTTCCAAAATGCATCAGACTTCTGTAGATGTTCTGTCGCATACTTATGATGTTGGATTTCATGAAGGTCTTGTCTGTGCAAGCATTGCTTCACAGTGGAACGGTGCACCACCACTCCTGCATCTGCTAAATGTTCCTGCAGTCAAATTTGTCTTTCTGACCAGCATACGAGCTGTTCTCTCAGAGTGTTTTCCTGTTTTTCCTCACTGGAACCTCCTCAGTTACCCTGTGCTGCCATTCCTTAATTACATTTTTCACTGTAGAAATTGCAAGTTGACAATGCTTTGCTATACTTTTGTAGCCTTCTCCTGCATTGTGGGCATTAATACTTTTCATTTTCAGAGTCTTATATAAGCTTTCATTCTGGACTGCTTTCTGAACATCAGTACAGAACATCAATTCAGATCAGAGGTCTTTACAAACCTCAGTTTTAAAGTCGCAGTAAGAGTCTTTTAAATTCTGAAGGGATAAGAATATATACATGAATTATGGCTTGTTTTGGTTGATGAAACACAATATCAATGTCTTAAGTGTATCCTTAATTATCATTAAATCTTGTCTGGAAAAGAAAGCAATGAACGTTTTGTGGAGAGACCTTTTGTTGCACTGACAACAACAATTTGAACAATTTGAACAATTTGATTCAAAGCAGACATAAAATACAAGAACACGCAGACATCCATTTTACTAAATGGGCAGGTATGAGGGCCGATGCTCTTTCCAAAAAACAAAACATAAGACAAGCAGACAACCAAAGAATACTGTGAAGGTCAGCAGGCAACACAGGCTTGAACTAAGGAACTATATAAACAGTAATGGACTTGTTTTGAACCAATGAATAAATAATCACTTTATTTGAAACATTAACCAGATGTTCTTGAATTGGACTTTAACAGTTCAACACATATAAACTAAAATATGGTGGCCGCTGGCGGCCGCTGACCAGATGTCACAAACAGAAAGACAATAATTTATAATGCCTCTAGGAACTCTTTTCTGTACAAATACAAATAGTCCTTTCACGCACATACAAACACACACACCAACCTTTAAAGCACTGCTTCCTTTTCTTTGTAATGCAGATCAAACTGACTAGGCAAACACACAGCAGTGCGGAAACGACAGCCAATCCCAACCCTGCATAAAATCAAAACAAAGCTGTATAAATTACACACATCAAGCAAAGACAAACAGCCAAATAAATACACAACAGTCACATAAACTTACAGGCAGCATGATAGCTTATAGATGGTTGGGTGTTCCCGGTCGAATTCACTGGCGTGGATGTTTCACTATACCCAGTCGTTGTTCTGATGTAATTTAAAGTCTGATGGAACGAAAATACATGGATCAAAAACTTAAAGCGTACAAGTTTTGGCTGTGAATTTCTTTAAGCAAAGTTTACTTTTTCACATTGATTAAAATGCATTTGCAGCGATTAGTTGTTTCTCAAAATTCTTCACACAGGCAGCAAAACATGTTTCAGTGGTGACCAAACTTGCTCCTGGACGTCTACCTTCACTTATCCCCTCCAGATCATCTAATTACTGATCAGCTGAATGATTTGTTCATGAACCCCATGACCACAAAGTTGCAGGTTCAAATCCCCCCACAAAAGCAAGACACTTAACCCTCAGTTGCTCCAGGGAGCTGTCCCTAATGATTGCAAGTCACTCTGGATAAGAAAAGCAGTCAAATGCCCCCTTTACATTTACAATATTCCAGTTGTGGTCACTGGAGGTACTTTGATAACAATGGATGAGTCATTAAAGGTCCAAGACAATGAATTAGAAGATATCAGCATGGTTTCATTATGAAGTATTTGTTTCTTTTACTCTGTTTTTCTATTTGTACCTGTTAAGGTATTTACGATTCTTCCTTTTAAAGGTTTCTCTGGTGTAAAAAGGCCATTTTGTTCTCAGCAGGGCTAAAACTGTGCATTTTATTAGACAGAGATCAGATTTATACAGTACATGATGTTTCTTCTGAGGCTGCACAGTTTGTGCTGGCCAGCTTTTCATGGTATTTCAGTTTTGGGACATAGAACTCCGTTGGCTGGATATGTTTGGGTAGAAAACTGTTCTCAGTCAACCAGTAAGCCAGCAGCACTATGCAGCACACTCACACACACACACACACACACACACACACACACACACACACACACACACACACACACACACACACACACA
>JBBPCW010000001.1:11404180-11415067 GCA_037974425.1 Phenacogrammus interruptus
GGGGAGACAGAGACAAAGAGAGCGAGAGAGAGAGGGCGAGAGAAAGAGAGAGAGAGAGAGAGGGGGGGGGAGAAAGAGAGGGGAGAAAGAGGGGGAGAGGTAGAGAAACAGAGAGACAGAGCCAAAGAGAGAGAGAGGGCAAGAGAAAGAGAGAGAGAGACAGGGCGAGAGAAAGAGAGAGAGAGAGAGAGAGAGAGAGAGGGCAAGAGAAAGAGAGAGAGAGACAGGGCGAGAGAAAGAGAGAGACATGAACTCAGAGCATTTCTCAGACAACCATAATTGTCTCCAATAGTTCATTAACTACACTGAAAACAGCGAGTGACGGAGAGAGTAAAAGAGGTTTAAATATAAATACCTGACAAACTACAGGAAACTGTGATCTGTGCACATGTTGTCCATCAATGCCCAGAGGAAAGACGGCAGCCAGAGCAAGAACACAGCCCACAGCCGTGATGTTATTCAGGTATGGCTGAGAGTTCTGGATGTATCTGTAAGCACAGAGACTCTACTGAAACCCTGATAAAGACGGGAGTACACCAGTACACTTCACTATTTTACCAGTACAATACACTCTGACATACCACCACACCAGTACACCACACCAGTGCACCACATTAACTACACTGTACTACTACACTACGCTAATATACAACACTACACCTCTACACTGAACCAGTGCTGCACTTTACTAGTGCTGGGCACCATTACCTTTTTTAGAGACTGAAAATATTTTTAATCTAGTATTATCAGATATTTAAGGTTCTTGAGATTATTTCATTCCAGTCCAGGTTTACACATTTTACATTAGAATACCAATAGAATACTTAGGTACAGAAATTGCACAACATATTATTTGGCTGACACCACAGAAACACTGGATTGTGATACCTAACACTAACCATAATAAACCACATCAAATCACTGCATCTTATGGTCTTAGTTCAGGGTTCTGCATCACTATATGGAGCATCGTCTGGCCTGAAGGCATTAGACTGGAGGGGTTTGGACACGGTTCATTTGGACATTGTACTTGCCGGCACCACGCTGTGAGTTTAACAAGAGGTGAGGGACTGGGAACGCAGGTAAAAGACACGCTAAATTCTGTGAAATCACATCCTCTGGCAACCTTGGTTTCTAAATAACACTGCAGATTAGCTCAGTCTTAGTGCACACACTGCAAAAAGGAACGAGTTTGAGCAGGAGAAGCTGAGTCAGATTTTGGCCCACAGAGCCAGTAGCTGCCCCTGTATTTGTAACTAGGCTGTGGGGCTTGAGATTTACTGTTCTGACACTTATAATTTTATTCACCAATAATTATTCACCAATAAATGAGATATATGGGAAATGATACCAGCTACAGCAGTGGATAACTGAGTAAAGTACACTTTGCTTGCATGTGCACTGATATGCAGTCGATTGTAATTAACATATCTATTGTTTTCAGTTGGCACAAATGGAGTATAGAGGATACCAGCTTACTAGAACCAGTTTAGGGGAGCTTTGCCACTTCCTATTCCTCACACAACTGCAGCAACGTTAGAGGGTGCTGTTGAGCAGGTTCTCAATGACCTTTGTGACTTGGGAGGTAGAGCAAGAAAAGGTCTCTGCATTTAACCCATTCACCACGTGAAACAATGGGGAACCAGTGCCTGGGGAGCAGTGTGTGGGGACAATAACTTGCTCAAGGGTACCTCAGTGGAGCCACTAGCAGTCCTGTGATTGAAACCCACGGCCATCCGATCACAAAAGCAACTCCCTAACACCCGGCCACCAGCTGATCCACAAACGCCTATTTATTTAGAAAAACAGCAAAAGATATACACTACCTGGACAAAAGTATTGGGACACACCTCGTTTTTCTGGGTGGGACACACCCTTACTTCAAGTGAAGGGCAATCTTAATCTCTCAGCATGCCAAGACATTTGAGACAACACTATGCTTCCAACTTTGTGGACACGGTTCGGGGAAGGCCCTTTTCTATTCCAGCATGAATGTGCCCCAGTGCACAAAGCAATGTCCATAAAGACATGGTTGGATTAGTGTGGAAGAACTTGACTGGCCCACACAGAGCCCTGACCTCAACCCCATCCAACACCTTTAGGATGAACTGGAACGGAAATTGTGAGCCAGGCCTTCTCAGATAACATGCTGGACCTCATAAATGCTTTACAGAACAAATTCCCACAGAAACACTCTAAAATATGAAAGGATATCCCTTTATTTTGAAAAGCAGAACAGTGCATTAATTACAAAATAGATATAAATAGATATAATGCACCAACATATTTTTGTTTTTGACATTACTGGGAACTACCATTACTGCTCCTGAGTGCTGATTGGTTGCTGGGCTGACCAGCTCATGGGCTGGGTGAAGCGGTTTGCACCCAGTGATACAGTAATGATGGTTAGGTTGTAAAAAAAAAACACCTAAAAATGTCACAGCAGAACTGAAACACTGCTATTCTGTGTTGAGAACATGAGGGCTTTTGCCTTCATGAAAAGGTTAACAGTTTTTAAAATGATAAACTAAATTCTCAAAAAGAAACACTCATGAAAAGGGTACTTTGGAAACCAAAAATGGTTCGAAGTGCAAAGTATCCTTTCAGTTTTAAGAGTACAAAAACAGCATATGAACCTTTTCATTTTGTATTGTCACTCTGATAACACCACCGACATGTAGATTCAAGGTGCAATTCATGATCAAAAACATGTTAGAAACATGGCTAGAAAGTTTACGAAGTGTCTGGTTGTGGCCCTAATATTCTGAAGAATGGTGACTGACCGTTCTTGCTCATCTCCTCTACTGATGCTGTATGTGTTTAAAGGTGCCCATTGAAATGTTATCTTTATATTTGCAGTGAATGGACCAGTAAAATAGTTCGAATTCACTTGCAAAGTATCATCTTCTACCATTGGCTTCCACTCTAAAAATGTTCCTATTTAGGAGGTGTACACTACC
Source organism: Phenacogrammus interruptus (assembly GCA_037974425.1). Taxonomy (NCBI): domain Eukaryota; kingdom Metazoa; phylum Chordata; class Actinopteri; order Characiformes; family Alestidae; genus Phenacogrammus; species Phenacogrammus interruptus. The sequence goes on from JBBPCW010000001.1 coordinate 11,407,141, forward strand.
AGTCAAAAGTTTTGACACACAGTGAGATTTTCCATATTTACATGTTACTCACTTAATATCTATTACGAATGCACTCAGTATTCTTTGCTACCAACTATATTTTCAGTTCCTTTATTAGCCAGAAAATGTCATATTTTTAATTAGTCACTACTGACCTTCAAAAAGCCACCTAATATAATTAGAATTAGAATTAGAATCACCGGACAACTCTTAGATATGTAATAAGCTATTGAGTGATGAAACAGTTAACGAGTGGATTTAAAGTTAAAGGACATTTGACTCTATATCATCCACAACTAGTTCCTAGAATGTCAGACATGTTACATATTCTCTCATTTTATAAAGGATATTTATTTTACTTAACATCTAGACAACTTTCTAATGTTGAAAAATAAATAAGTAGGTTCATGAAACGAATAGATAAATGGAAAAAAATGTAGTGTGTAAAAACATTTGACCTAAAGTGTACAACGTGTGCCTGCAAGACTAAGACTAAACCAAAGCTTTTAAAAAAAGGTAAATAGTTAATATTATTGGTTGCAAAAAAGTGTTAATTGTTTGATCATTAAGTGGTTATTGTTATTGGCACAGGGCTGTTCCTGCGTTCAGGACTCACCTTACGTTACTGTTGTAGATGTTGAAGGTGAGACACACGATGCCCAGGAGAATCCCCAGCCCAGCAAAAACAGAAACAGAAACAAAGAGCTTCTGAGACAGAAAGCGAAACTCTTGAATGACCATTGTCTGATCTGCTGGAGGGCCAGCACCTGCAGAGAGGGGAGAGAAATAGGTCAGCAGAAAGAAAAAAAATCAGAGAACCTGGAGGCAGACCAGAGCAGAATGAACAGAAAAAGACATAGCGAGACGAGAGTAAGGAGACTATGGAAACGCATTTAAGACCAAACAGCAGCGGGGCTTGAGATCTTTGAGAGATCAGAGCTCAGCACTCTGAATCACAGACGTCCAGGCAGTAACTGGAGGTTCGCCACTCAGGGAGTAAAACCATGCAGCACCAGTATAGTCTGTATCTGCAGAACTGGCAGGAGGAGCACGACAGAAATGCTCTTAAATAAAGGATTTCATTCACACTTTCAGTCCACAGAATTTAAGCTGTGCAGCTTGAAATAAATGAATCATCTCAAATCCCACGATACGCCAGTACATAAAGAAACTAACAGGATGAGAGAAACATACACTGAAGACTGAACACAGAACGTCCTTCAGCCTCTCAGCAAACACAGAGAACCCTCAGGGTTTATCATACACACGGATCAACTTTAGACTTCACAGGGTAGATTAAATTGGCTTCATATTATGGATAAAAATATTGTGTTCTGTATTACAATTACTGTAAAATGTGAGATGGCAATAAAACTATAATGCCACAGGTCTCAGAACTGACCCAGCACAAAGTGAGAGATGTGCAGGACTTCCATTGATGTTTTGCATACATTTCTATAATTATTAACAGTTCTGTTGAGCTCTGATGTTTGCTTGAGTAGCCTCAGTTAAATCTTTTACTAATTTACGGAATATTCTGGCTGACCGACCCTCACAGCTACTTCCAGAGTTACTTCCAAAGTTCTGCATAAAAATACATTAATAATAAAGTGTGTTTCAGGGTTGTAGTAAAACACATAAAAAAACAACAGATGGTGTAACTTGTTCTGTGCCCTGTAGCTTGTGACTTAACAAGGCTCTTCTTCTTCTACTTTTGGCTGCTCCTGATTAGGGGTCTCCACAGCGGATCAACCGTCTCCATTTCCTTCTCTCCTCTGCGTCTTCCTCTCTCATACCAACTGCCTGCATGTCCTGTCTCACCACATCCATAAACCTCCTACTAGATCTTCCTCTTCTCGTCCTTCCCTGCAGCTCCATCCTCAGGCTCCTTTTCTCAAAATACTTGTAGTCTCTCCTCAGCACCAACACAAACTCACCTCTGACTTTTCCTTTTAATGAGATTTTTTTCCAAATAAATCTGTGCTATTGAACAAGACAGTAAGTCTATACTCCTGAAGGTGCTGTTCGTCTAAATAAGTGTCAAAAAGTTGATAACTATATTACTGGTTACAAGACATGCGCATAATGTAACTGTAGAACATGTATTTGCCTACAAGTGAAAGATTAATTCAATGTTTAGAAACTAGTGGCTGTGGGTAAAGGTGCTGTCACTGTTTATAAAGGTCACTGAGTCAGTGTTGCTGATCTTTCATTACTGAACTGCATCATACAATTATGAGTCATTAACAAACTGTAGGTAAAACATTAAACTGATGGTTACTTTAGAGCAAACTATTACTCACAGGGATGCATGTGGATCTGTGAGGTAACAGGCAGGTCAGAGTTTTTCATCTTTATTTGTCAGATGGAGAAAAAACACTCTGCTTTGAGTCTGTGTGGTGGTGAAAGGATCATATAGCCTGATGGAAAGTGATTTTAGGCTCCATTGGTATTTTAGCACTTGTGTCTTTAACACTAACAATTATTTAATCACAGTTTTTTTTTAAAAATCCTTTCATTTTGAAAGTTCTTGTGCTTTTACCAAAGTAATGCGAGTGCTCTACATGTTGGCTGGATTTTCGCAGGGGTCAGACATTATGGACAAAAGTATTGGGACAGCATTTAGATACAAACACTTAAAAATGGAGTTGGTCCCTCTTTGCAGCTGCTATAATGGTTCTACCACCCATGCTCTGGACTTTTGAGGGTAACTTGTTTTTCTACAACAAACTAGATAAAACGTGAATAGCCTGCCGCAGCAAATAGCTTTGGCTTTATATTTGCTTTGATTACATTAATTTTTTAAGTTGATATTTACATGAAACTTTTTACCTGTAACTGTGTTAAAGGGAACCCTGCTTTTAAAAAGCTCCTTGGTTTTTAACAGCAGTATCCAAAAGTTATTGCATTTTTGTCAATACAGCAGTAAAATAAAGGTGCGCAATACACTACTTTTGAATTAATTGATTATTTAATTTTAACCGTGCGATTATATAAATACACACATTCTGAGATACGTTGCGGCTGCTGTATTTTGTTGGATAAACTTAGTTGTGTATTTGGTATTTGATTTTAAACTACATTTTTATGCATGTTGTGAATGAATGCTCGGAGTCCAGTGGCACTAAAGTATAACAAGCAGGACACCTGGCAGACCTCCATCAATAAACAAGGGCAGTAAACACCTCCCGGCTGGCAGGAAGCCTCTCTGTCAAACAAACATCTTGTTGCCAGTCTGCTGAGATGGAAAGAGGCAGCGTGACCGCAGGACTGGAGTCGGTCATTCTCGAGGAACCGGAGTGTGAGGGCCTCGTGTCCTCGTTAGAGCTGAGGCTTCAGGCGCCACGAAGTGTCACATAGTCTGATTGTTTTGATTCATTTTTTCCATAATGTCAAGGCACAGATGGGTCCGGAGTGACATCCTGACACTTGCATGTGCCCGTTGCTAAGCGACCGCATCAGCGGCGTCCGGGAACATGTGGGTGGGTGTGAGCTGGAGAGCGCCGTCACTTGATGCACTCACATGCAAAACCTTCCTTCGTCCTTGATCTAAGAATCAGGACAGGGTGTTGCCATGGAGACACCGCTTCACAACCGTTGCCAAAGCAATTTGGAAAGGAAAGTCGTGCTCGAGTGGTTGTCAGGGGTTACCACGGGGGAGAGAAGGCAATGCGCCGAGAACATGCAGAGAGACTGCAAACGGGTTCAACCCAAACTTCAGCTAATATGTTCTGATCTGGGGTCAGGTTTAACATCTAACATTGTATTGTTGCTTCAGAGGCCAGAGCTCGCTGGACCAGCTCAAGATCAGGACTTCACACTACTTTTACCCAAAAGCCTCCAGAGAACACAAGCCCTTCGGGAGGGTCGGGGTTACAGGGATTGCGCCCCGTTTCTACTCTTTGAAACAAGAGCAAAAATGGGAGGAGATTTCACAGGTCTGATGGCCATGTTGTGGGCGAGAAAAGCGAGCTGTAAGTAAATGGGTCACAACAGAGTTTCCTGAAATTAGCTGCAACTGGCAGCCAAATAGATGTGAATTAGCTGCTGCAACAAAAAAAAAACTAGGTTTCACAAACTGGTTTCCAGCAGGAGGCTGAAGTTAAAGCTGCTCTAAAGAACAGCAGCATTAAACTGTTAGTGTCGGTTCATTCTGAACTCAAGACTTTTCAAGGATGACAGGGAACCTAATAACAGCTTAGCTGTGATATTCAATAGAAATCAGAAGATATAAGATATATATATATATATATATATATATATACACACACACACACATAAAATATATATATATATATAATGTGCATGAATTTATAAACTTAACTCCTTACGCACTTGACGCACTGACGCCTTTGATTGGCAGTTCTGCTTAATCTTAATCTTGACTTTGTTGTGTCCAAGCCGAAGCAAATTCTCAGATCTGCAGACCAAGCTATTCTATCAATTGGATCAGAGCATGGAGGATTGATTAGAGCTTCAATCAATTCTGACTTACAGCTGGCAAGGGGCGGGGTGGATAAATAGCATCCCAAATTGAGGATGAGTCAACCCAGAAACGCACAGAGCTTTCAATACTCAAGCTCTTTTCACACACAATTAGAAAGTAACCCATGCTTGATCTTTATTTAATGTTCAGTAATTTGACTTTTCACTGTGATTTTCACTTATTTTGCTGACAATCCAGCCCTGGCACCTAAACTACTAACTGGGAAGCTGTAAAGTGGTCTTACCTGTGATGTGTAATCTTGCATGCTAGTACATCACAGATTGTCCCTGTTGTATAAAGGTCTCATATGTAAAGTTTCCATGATACTGGCCTTTTAATGTAGCTATTTTATACCACTTTACTCATAATTAAATACTTACACATTATAACCACAGCATAAGAAAATGATAGTGACACTAAGTTCGTATATAATTGGACTGATGATTGAATTAAATTCAGTTTACGTTTCATTTACGTAACAGTTACAATGTGGTTTTTAATGTGGTTTTAATTGGGGCAGCTATTGAGCAGTGATCAGAAAGGCGAGCGTTTGAATTCCACCGCTGAGGTACAACTGAACAAGATACCGTCCCCACACTCTGCTCCCCAGGCGCTGTTTCCTGGCTGCCCACTGTTTCAATTTGTGAATGGATTAAATACACAGAAGAATTCAGCCTGTGTGCTGTGGTGTGTTCACTTATGACAAATGGACACTTTCCACACATTAATGTCTTATTTCAGGGGAAAAATACTAATAAAGTTGTTTCTGAGAAGGAAATAAGAAACGTTTGTGTGGAAAAAGAGTAATGCAGAACATCGATCCAGCTTGAGTAACAGAGAGAGGCCAGGCGGAACGTCACTCCGGTGGTCAATTCAGTGTTCATTCATCTGCTGAGGACGTGTCTAGAGCACACTGTAACCTTCACCTGCTGTTCAGTTCCCAGCAGTTTGTACAGCACAGCAGACTTAAAGGGCAGCGAGGTGCCTCTGACATATTAAATGCTGGAGCAGCTCTTTGTCAGGCCAGCGAAAATCAATAGCTGTAATCCTCAATCAGCGCAAAACACAAGAGGACTGAGAGGAGAAATGAATGGAATGGACAAAACCTGGGACAGGCGTCTAGACACAGGAGAAAAGAATCTGTCTCACCTATCCACTTGTCATTTCCGTACCAGGAGAGATTGCCTTTTGAGCTGTCATAGTATCCAATCTTCTTGTAACTGCCCCCTATGCAACAAAACAGCATGGTTTAAAAGCCGCAGTGACATTACTCACAGCATGAAGGAGAGTAAAATATAAACCCTACTATGGTCCATATACACCTATACTGCTATAAACTGCTATTAGATGCGACTTCTCGGTTCGTGCTGTAACAGTCTTTCATGCTTAAAAAGCAAAATGCATAAATAAACTCTGCATTTAAAAAGGTCAGAACAGTCATTTACAAATATGGTCTCCAGCCAAGAGTGTTTCAATTAGAAACACATTTAACAGTTGACGAGCCAAAGTTACGGTGATGAAGCAAAGAGACAGAATCCCATTATAATCCTCATTAAAATGTTGCTTCTGAAATGCAGTTTAAATACACATGCTGTTACACAATTTTGTGAAAACAATATTTTCTACAACGTATTTGTCATTAGTACTGGAGGAATGTGGAGTTTCGATGGAAATTCAATACCTTGCAGTTGCTCTATGAGTGTCCAAGCCATTCTGGAGCCCTGAGCATCGAAGACTACATGACCCTGAAAAGTGAGCAGCAAAATAATGTTGTTCAAAGCTGCACAAACTCACCAATTAATACAAAAAACAACTGTAAATGTAACTTTCCTCCATTAAACCTCTTTAATACTAGACCCAGTTCACTTTTATAAACTACATATTACACAGGACAACACATTTTTTTTGTAGTCTTCAGAAACCACAACACACTTCTCTAAACCAGTTTTTCATGCTGATTTCAGATTTGCTTTCAGTTTTTTCAGTCACGTCAACTTTTGAATGATGAGTAATATTAGGTTTGCAGTAGACTTGCATGCGGTTTTTATAAAACTGCAGGCGCCAATCAAGTAACTGTTTCCATATTTTCAGTGTGGAGTCAGACAGGCCACACAGTGGCATAGATATAATGATCAGTGTCAGTCAGACACCACTGTTTCTTCAAAAACACTCAGCATATGATTATTATATGATCTTATACCAACTTATCATGCAATAAATAACTAGCCTCATCATATAAACTGTATGTGCAGGAAAAACTAAACACAGATTTAAAATCAGCAAAACACTACAAACCCCACATAAACTTATCTCTGATGATTTTGACCTGTTGACCTGTGTTATTAATCATAGCTAAAACCTTCAGCCTCTAATAACTAAAAATTGCATTTAGAGTTCAGAACTTTAAGGTTTACTTTTATTTTGTTGCTTTATTTTGTTGGTTTTTTAAACATTAATTTATTATTGACTCTTTTGCTCACCGATACTCCTTCGAATGAGCTCGTATTGAGGGCCCGATAGATCTCCGCCGTGATGTCCTTGTTGTTGTAATTAAAGTCCTCTAGACTTCGGCCTTTAGCTCGCAGAGGGGCGACAGTCTTGTTCAGGGCCAAAGCAAGAGCCCACACAGCGTCATACGCCAGAGGAGCTTCCTGGAACCCCCCTGTCTCTTCAGGGTTCTTTCCCCCAAGGCGGGACATGAGCTGGGCAATGAACTCTTCCGAAGTCTGCATGGGTGAGACAGATGTGAAAATTAGGAACCAGGGAATTTAAATTGTTTTTCATTCTTCAAGAGCAACAGACCAGTAATCAGAAGGTCATTATCATCATGACCTGGAGCAAAACATTTAAACCAAAGCAGAGAATTGCAATAACTCTGGAGGTGATGAGTCATCTCTTCATCTAATTAGGCTTATTGAATTGCCCTCATGTGCTTCATCAGGCCCTTTTTAAAACGACAAGCTACAAGATGAGTCACAATGTGCAGTTCCGGCAGAATACAACATGTAATGTGAAATTATATGCTGTGTTAAATGTCTATAAAGGCAAAAAAGTCATGCAATATTAATAAACTGAGTTTGGATTTATGGAGAATTCTTACCCTGAAAGATTATAAACCCCTAACATTCACAGACTGGAGGACATCCATTATATCAGACTGGAGGACATCCATTATCGGAACTTCGTATTAACCCAGTCAGTCTGCATAGCTCTCTTGATAATAAACTGCAAGCTGTGGTGAAATGGGCGGGAGGTTTTGAAGTAGCCAATCCGAAAGCGTTATTCACTGCTCCTTGGCTGCTACTCTGACGCATCTCTGGCTGCAGACCAGCATTCCCACATTAGATTAGATTAGATTAGATTAAACTTTATTGTCATTACACATGTACAAGTACAAGGCAAGGAAATGCAGTTTAGGTCTAACCAGAAGTGCAATAAGCA
>JBBPCW010000001.1:11423254-11433693 GCA_037974425.1 Phenacogrammus interruptus
TGTGTGTGTGTGTGTGTGGGTGTGTGTGTGTGTGTGTGTGTGTGTGTGTGTGTGTGTGTGTGTGTGTGTGTGTGTGTATATATACTGCCACAAGTCGACGACCCCTGGGAGAAGTCATCTTGTGCTTGTTTTTTTCTCTGCCTCTGATTGGCTTACGCTGACACGCGTTCCTTGGTTTACCCAGTTATTACAGTCACATAAAAAGGGCGGTAACGTTGGTGTGTGTGGGGGGGGTCTAAACACAAGACCACAACAAGAAAAAAGCAGAGGCAGTAGGTGACAAACATACATCACATGCCTGGAGATTCTCCACTCTAGACACCACAAACAGCACCGTGACCTGCACACCCTGCAGGTCGGTGTTAAAGTACAATAAAAGTACGAGCGTTCTGCACAGCCACCTGAAACGGCATCTGCTAGCTAACATAACGCTAGCACTGCTGGCATGGAGGACACTGAGTGGCCCCAATAGCTTAAGCTGTTCCCACTTTCTGCTGTACACTTAAATTTACCAGAAAATTCAAGGCATTAGCATTTGTTTAGTTTTGTTTAATTGTCATGTTGACAGTTAATGTTACAGTGAACTTTAATAAAAGTTGCTCAATGTTGGACGCTTGTGTTCCTTCACAGTGTGATGATGTCATCAAATGACTTGTCGACTTGATTTCTACTTTATTGACAGACAAGTCGTTCTGAAAAAATCTGAAGTTGTTAATGCCCTAATATATATATATATATATATAATTTTTAATTGCAATTATACATGAAAGTGCAATAACATTTGGTTTAACACTTTAAACAAATAAGGAGCTTTTTAACAGCAGTGTGTCAGGTCTCGGCCAGTGGCCGGTAGAGGCCACTGTTTTGGTTTGGTTTTTGGGACTTTTATTTTGGTATTTTGTGCATGTTTTTGTCTTGTTTCACAGTTTCAGGTGTCTTGTGTTTAGTTTAGTGATTATGCTTTGTGATTGGTTTCTGTCTAAGTCCGTCTGTGTATTTCAGTTCAGTTCATGTGGACCGCTGTATCGGTCCATCACCCTTAACACCCTGTATCACGCTCTTTATGTTCAGTTTAATAAAAAAGGAAAGACACAAATATGGAAGCCTGCCTCTGTCATACTTGGGAAAAAGCACAGTGTTCCCTTTAACGCAGTTACAGTTACAGTTCAAATATTTCTGTAAATCTCAACTTAAACATTAATGTAATCAAATCAAATATAAAACCAAAGCTATTTGCCACAGCAGGCCATTCACGGTTTATCTATTTTGTTACAGAAAAATAAGTTCCAGAGCATTATAGCAGCTGCAAAGAGGGCCCTCCATATGAAAGTCTATGTACCGTTAAGTAAATATTGCATTAACATGATAATACTATAGATGTATAAGCACACATACACTCACACTCACATTCAAATATAGATCAAAGAGTAAAGCTTTGGCTTAAGTGTTGCTTGCAAGGCCTATCAGCAACATTTTACTTTTTGAACGGTGTAAAAAAATATAAAACATCCCTTGACTCTTGCAGTCTGCCCTCAGGTCTCCTGGGAACTGTGGCTTTTAATCCAGAGACGAGTCTCAGCACAGTCATCGCCCTGAGGACCTGAGATCCCTCACAAGAGGAAGAAAAACACGTTCCGGCTCCAACTGAGGTCCACAGTGCTAAGTGCCTGCAGCAAACTGTGACAGCCCCTCTTTGTAATGCCTGCCGGTTACGTGGACAACTATTAGTTAGGTCTAATAATAAAGAGGGTAATTAAATATCTGTATGGGACAAATTCTAGAGGCATCTGAAGTGCTGTAAGAAGTAGGTTTACAGAGTTGAAAGTAGCACGTCTGGATTGAGATGTTTGTGCACGGATATAAAACCACAGCCTCCCATTTAAAAACTGAGACTACAGTTTCATGTGAGACTACTCTGTGAAAAAAAACACTTCATGGTTAACATTTCACCTTTCTCTTATGTTTAAAGCAATTAAACTTCACACACGCATATAAATATTCTATTTGTTTTTAATGTAAACACAAACACATTTATATATCTAAAAAAACACAATAACCCACACAAATATTATAAGGTGACCACAGAGAGAGAAAATAAAGAAAAATTCAAATGTTGGATATATGGGCATTTAATTATTGTTAGTATTTTTCTGGTTCTCCTATTTTACTTTTGCAGAGATGTCAGACAAGCCAGGGATAATTCACTTCAAAAATGTACTGCAAATTAAATAGTTAACTGGACTTTTGGAAGAGTAACTTATTAATGATGTAGGGAAACAGCTATTGTAAACATTTACTGCAAAATGACAGTAATTTAGACAAACTGTCGTTTCTTACCATGGACTGTTGGCAGTCCTTGGCAGAGAAACATTAACTTTTAATTAATGGAAAGGTTTGCAAATGTGCTGCATCTCTAAATGTAACGTTCCTGCATTTTGCTTTGAGCTGGTCTGTCATTTCAGTGATGGGTTGCAGGAAACACAGGTATGAATAAGGGATGTGTTTGGATATTCTGCTCGCTCCGATCTGGCCACAACAGCTGCCAACCGAACCGCAGAGCAGAAGCACCTCATCAAGTCATGTCTTTCTCTCTCCCTGCTTTACCTCCGTCTCCCTCCATCACAGTTAATAATTGATCAAAGTTTGGAGTCTGAGCTTTGATAAAATCGTGGCAACAATCTGGAGAGCATAGATGTGTGTGCGTGTGTGTCATCCCTGAATATCAACATCACAACACAAACACAAGTCCTTCATTTCCCTCACCCTCCCACACTCATCCACGTTCTTATTGTCATCCAGTTTATTCGTAGCCAGTTCCCACCCACCATCCATTTATACTGAATTTGTCGTCCCAAATCATTCTTTTGAAGAAAGAATTTCTGAAATCTGAGTAACATGCCGAATGTTGTCTGCTGCTGTATGCTGATTTATGACTTGTATTAATCATGGGTAGCAGCACAAATTCAGAAAGAGGGCGGCAAATGTTCCACTCTCACCCATTAAACCTCACCCATTAAATCTCAGCCCACAGGCACGGCAAACCACAGACCGCTAGAATTCCAAGGCAATTAAATCAGCAGTTTGCTTACTATGAAAAAAAGCAAATTTCCCACCAATGTTTTAGCTGACCACCTGTTTGTGCTACAGCTCATTTCTGTAATTATATACATGTGCGTTTGGGCATCCCTGGTCAAATTACGTGTTCTGTCATTTTTTATATATACATAACTGGTCAAAAGTTTGAGAACACCCCGATTTTCCTGTTTTTTTGTATTGAAATTCATGTGTTTCAATGTCTCATTGTTCATTCTGCAGAAAGTTCTTGTGCAGCACTTAAAGGCTGCACTGTTTTACTCTTCTGTCCAGTTCATCCTAAAGCAGCCAGATGAGGTTTAAGTCTGGAGATTCTGGCCACTCCATGTTTTCCAGCTTGCCATCTTGTTCTTTTTTCTAAGGTAGTTCTGGCCTAGCTTGGACTTATGTTTTGGGTCACTATCTTGCTGTAGGATGAACCCGACCAACTAGGCACGTACCAGAGGAACTGCATGGCGCTACAGAATTATTTCCCACTTCTGGATAGCCTTACCATTTTTAAACCTGTCGCAGTTCAGCACTGTCCTTTCTACCACTTCATGCTATTCATTGGACTGTTTGAATTTCAATTTTAAAAAAAGTTTGAAACACTGGATGTTTAAAAATTTTGACTGATAGCGTAGATATATGTACAGAGGAGGAAATATTTATTTGATTCCCTACTTGTAAGTTTGTAAGTTTGTAAGTTTGCTGACATATAGCAAACAGCCTCTAATTTTTGAGGTAGTTTCATTTTTATGAAAAGAGACAGAATATCAAACAAAAATCAAGAAAAAAAGGCTTGGCACCTCGAGGCTTAAGCTACTCCACAGTTTTTCTTTAGGACTGAGGTCTGGAGACTGGCTAGGCCACTCCAGGACCTTAATGTGCTTCTTCTTTAGCCACTCGTTTGCTACCTCGGCAGTATGTTTTGGTTCATTGTCATGCTGGAAGACCCACAACCCATCTTCAGTGTTCTGACTGAATGAAGGAGGTTCTCGCCCAAGATTTCACGGTACATGGCACCATCAATTGGCCCCTCAGTGCAATGAAGTACCCCAAGCATAATGTTTCCACCTGCATGCTTGACTGTGGGGGTGTTCTTTGGGTCATCCTCAGCATTTCTCTTCCTCTGGGCACTGCAAGATTTAAATCCATTATGATGCAGAGTGTTAACAATGGTGTTCTTAGTGACTGTGGTTCCAACTTCCTTCAGATCATTAACAAGCTCCTCCCATGTAGTTCTGGGCTGATCCCTCACCTTTCTCATGATCGTCCTCAACCCATGAGGCAAGATACTGCATGGAGCTCAAGACTGAGGGCAATTGATGGTCATTTTATATTGCTTCCTTTTCCAAATAATCGGACCACCAGTTGTCACCTTCTCACTTAGCTTCTTGCTGATATTGCTGTAACCCATTCCAGCTTTGTGTAGGTCTACAATCTTGTCCCTGATGTCCTTTGCCAGCTCTCTGGTCTTGCCCATGGTGGTGGAGAGGTTGGAATGAAATAAACTGATTCTGTGGACAGGTGTGCTTTATATACACAGGGAGTTAAGATCAGGATTATCTAAAAATGGATTGATTGTAATCTGTGTACAACATGGGCACACAGCCAGTCTGTGGGAGCCAGAAGTCTGTCTGAGTTGTAGGGGGATGGAATACTTATTTCACTCAATCACATGCAAATCAATGTATAACTTTTTTGTAATTTTTTATGTTTTTTCTTGATTTTTGGTTGATGTTCTGTCTCTCTCCACGAAAATGAAACTACCTCATAAATTAGAGTCTGCTCATTTTTTTTGTCAGCAAACTTACAAATTCAGCAGAGGGTCAAATAATTATTTCCACCGTACACACACACACACACACACACACACATGTAAATAATATATTCAACCATATGTGAGGCAGGTTATTACTAGTTTAACAATATTTTCAAAACGTCTAAATTAAAAGGTCTAATTTCTAGGTCTAGTTCAGGGATTAAACGTTAAAAGTCGTCACCCATGGATGAGAACGGGACTCACTAACGATAGTGAAAAAGAAGTTTCATCTACTAATTCAGGGTTCAGGGTTTACCCTTTGACTGTTTCTCAATGATAAATATATAATTTACTTTCCACATTGTACACTTCAAAACTACAGCCTCCTGTTGGTAAAAGCATCATGCAAACAGTTTTAAAGTCTGCAACTGAACTAATGAAGATGAGGAGGAAGGAAGGACAAAAACTTCTAGTGTCCTTCTAGTTCTAGTTTCTCTTTTTACACGACATCAGTACTTCACCATTTTCACACTGTAATGGAAAGTTATAATTTGTTCATCCACATGGAATATTTTGATAAAGCGAGAGGCCTACTTTCTCATTCAAATGCATAAAATAATGGGCTGGATAAAAGTGCTTTTAATTTTGCAAACATGGCATGGCAGGGCTTGATAATACTCATCTAAGAAATAAATATTAATCAAATGTCATACAGGATTGGTAAATTAGAGAGACTTTCATGTTTTAAGGAAATACTGCTGGGTGTGATAATTGCTTGTTTGAAAAGGATTAAGCGAAGCAGCCCACGTGGCCGCGGCCCTTTGAACAATAATTAAAAGCAAACCCAAATCAAATTTGATTTCCTCTCTTTGTAATTACTTTTCAGGCACCCAAAGCTATTTAGATTATGATCTCATTCAGGTATCCAGTGCCCCCCCATCAAATGAAAATGCTTATAATACCCATTGGTGCTGAAATGCCACTGGTTTAAAGCTCTGACCTTAAAAATCTCCTCCAACATCAAATATTGCCAGACTTTATTTCTCACACTAAGTTCTGAGCTAAGTACCAGGAACATGGAAGTATATAGTAGGATGGAAGAGTTAAAAACTTACAAGAGCTTTCAAGAGTTCCTAGCTAGAATCAGACATACAACTCTGCTCCTGATGCAGAAATAAATGAGAATATACTAGAAGATAAGCATTATAGAAAATGATTTACAGCATATGAGCAGACAGATTGACCTCGGAGATTAGTGACGTACGCATTTAGTTTCTCACATGCAACTGGGTCAGTCAGCTCCCTTTTCAGAACTGTCAGTGTGTTTCATCTGTTTCATGTATTTCATTTCTGCCGTTCTGTTTTAGGACTTCACCTTCATGCTACCAGATCTCCATATGGAGCCGGATGCCATACAAGTAAGGCAAATTCTAAAAAGCATATACTGAGTCACATAGATTCCTTTTCAAACGCTTCATTTAAAGGTATACTGTAAGGGCAAAGTATTGGGACACCTGACCTTTACACCAACAGGGACTTTAATAAGACTACATTGACTTAAAAAATGGAGTTGGTCCCACTTTGCAGCTATAAGAGCATTCCATTCACTCTTCTTGGAACTCTTTCCACAAGATTTTGAAGTTCAGTAGAGAATTTATGAGGTCAGGCACTGATGTTGGATGAGAAAGGCTGACTCTAAAGGTGTTGGATGGGGTTGAGGTCAGTCAAGTTCTTCCACACCAAACTCATCCAGCCATATCTTTATGGAGCTTGCTTTGTGCACTGGTGTACAGTCATGTTCGAATAGAGAAGGTTGTTCCCCAAACTGTGTCCAGGTTTTGAAGAAGCATGGTGTTGTCCAAAATGTCTTGATACACTAAAGCATTAAGACTGCACTGCCTAGCCCAAACTCTGACAAACAAGTGTGTCCCAATACTTTTGTTCACACACTGTATCAAAGGATTCTGAGGTCAAAGCTCAGGCTATGAAGTTCTGCAGCTAAACAACAGTGTTTAGATTTCAGAGCGGAGGACGCAAATGATCTTTCATGAAATCCCTGACTCGGTTCTAATCAGTTTGAAAAATGGATGTGCTGAAGTATCGCCTCTCCTTATCGCTGCAAGATTTACAGAAATGCACTTCTGTTTGAACAGTGGTTTCATTTGTGGCTGTTGCCATGCCAACTTTCCTTCCCCTCTCCCTCTCCGTTGCCGAGTGTGATTCCGATGCAGAGCTCTGCACACCAATCACAGCCTCTCGCAGCTACGGCACAACTCCGAAAACCCCTTTCACCACCTCCTCACCAGAATAAGACTTTCAAATCTACAGAACAAAGTGAGCCACTATTACTGAAAACACACCTTCACCCTGTATTTCAATGTTCTGCCTCAGGTGTCCTGTGATAGTGTGTGTCTAACCTGTTTCATGCACTTTTGAACACATTTCTAATTAAGAGCAATTCTGAAAAGCCTCATGGTTGACGCGTCAATAAAGTACTGAACTTGACATAATTGAACATAATTATTTGAGTGCATGCTCTTAAACTATACAAATCACGTGGAGCTATTTCTAACAACTGAACTGAAAAATATTCAGCAAACAGGATGGTCCAGACCAACTTTACTGCACATTATCAGACGTTTCCTTGATTTTATTACAAAGCCATAAAGAGTAAAGTTTCAGGGGAGATCACTGGTAGAGATGGTTAACCTGTGTCTTTCGGTGTTGGGCTTATATGAGCAGAATATGCTTGATTGTATACCGGACGGAGAAAAATAATCTAATCCAATGCTGTAACAAATTCAGGCATCCCTTCTCATTGTGTGGTTTTATGGTGCTTGAAGTGTATTACATTGAGTGGAGAAAACCAGGCGGTTTGACTTTAAGCCTACATTTAGATGCTCATCTTAAAGGAGCCTCTTAATTTTTCCAAGTAGGATTTCTACCCTTGATTTAGCAAAGCTTAATACACTGCAAGATCTAATCACAGATTTTCAGTAAGATTCGAGTGTGAGGTGGTGAAGGTCATTCCAAAGCCTTAATAAAATAGCTCAGATTTTGATGGCTGTTTTAGACCACTGTCTTCTTGTTCTTCAGCTTCTTCGTTGACCGTGGGATATTAGTTCCCGTAATTTTATGTGAGTGGAGTCCTTTCTTCCCTGAACCCCCAAAACCATAGTTTGGCATCACAGGCTGCCCCATAACACAAAGCTGAACTGATCCGCCCCTTGATTTTTGTTAAGCTCTCACCACAGAAGGACCACACCGCCTCTACTGGGACAGCCAATGAGAGCAGTGGTCATTCATTTATAAAATAATCAGGAAATGAACTGTTCTTCTGAGAAAAATGAAGAGAATCACTTCTTCTGAATAACATCTCAACGGCGAAGAAAGAAGCTATTTGTTTTATGCTTGGAGCACAGAGGATCACATTAAAGAGGAAAAACGGTTAAGCCCTCAAATTAAAAAATATCTTTTTTTTAAATAAGAAATATCAGACAGCATCTGCTACTGGAAAAACAGCATTGTGCCGTCTCTAGTTTTAGGCAGAGATTTAGAATGAATAAATAATATTAATTATTATATAACAAATGTCATATATTTATACACACACTACCAGCCATTTTGGCAGACACAGATTTTTTACATTCAATAGTCTTTACTAACAACTAAGTCTTTACTAACAACTAAAGTTGCCAGAAAATGTAATTTTAATTTTTTCAGGACTATTGACCTACAAAAAGCCACACAATTATAATTATAATATGGATCACCAGACAAGTGTTAGATATTTAATGAGGAATTAAGTGGCAGCAAATAGTGCATTTAAGGTTACAGTCTTGACTTTCAGAAACAGAATCATTAAAAAAAATCTGAAATTCTAGACTTTACTTCCAATAAAGTAATACTTGACTAGTGCATTTAAAGTTAAAGTACAATATGGATAAAGACTGCATTACAATCACTATATATATATATACTGTTACTGTAGTTCTTTGTCATTACATAATTAATTTAGTTAATTACAAATACATTTAAATTTGGTCTCTGTTCGTTGACCGACATTTTTCTTTTGTGGGGCATAATATCGGCATCAGCATCTTAACCTGCATTCCTGGTTTTCATGAATGTGCACATCACTGTCAAACGCCAATCACAACATGTCATTATCATGTCCATCAACCTCATCATCACTGGAGCTATTAATGTACAAGTGGCTCCATCTGGAGCTCCACAAGTCACACAAGAACGCTCAGCTTTATCACAGAGACTCCAAGAGAAACTGGTAGATACAGATTATCATTCTATCACTATGAGAAACAAGTCAACTGTATCTGATGGGCCAACATTTATGAAACATTAGATGAAACTGCAGTGTTGCACATCAGCTCTCAGCGCTGTTTTCCATGTCTCACAGTGTGATGGTTCTACAGTTGACATATTATTCTGTAATAAATCTAAATATTATTCAGTAATTACCATACATACTTTTAAAATGAATAAATATGTAAGCTATGCAGTGATCACAAACATACGGGTTTCACACTTTTCTAAATCAACAGAAATGTTCAGCTGTTCACTCACCATACTGTCGTAATATATGAGCTCCAGTTCGTAGTCTGGCAGGATGTCAGTGCGGTTGTTGACGAGGTCCAGGGCCATTTGGGCAGCAGGTAAACAGGCCTGTCCCCCCGGCCATCCGCCGCTCATCGGGAATAACGCACCGATATACAGCTTCTTTTTCCCTGTAACCGCACACGGCCAGGAGAGAAGATTCAAAAAAGTATAGAGGAAAACAGCTTTTGTCCAGAGTCTCTTCAAGGGACTTTGAGTCTCCATAGATGCTGCTGACAGATCAGTTCTGATTCTCTGATCCAGTGAAGTGTGGTCAGTTCTGATCCTGCACTATAAACTACAATATGCTATTATACAGTTCAGCTCAGAGTGAGAGAGAGATAGTGAGAGAGAGAGAGTGAGAGAGGGGGTGTGGACTGTGCAGCTTAAATGCGTGTTAATCAACGGATCTTGCTTTAATGCATTAGTGAGCTAGTAAAGAAAGTAAAGTTTTTACAATACTTTCGTAATGTGTTTCATGGAACTGTTAAAATATCAGATAAAGGGTCGTAAAGACCCTAACCCATGCATTTCTTTGTCATTCCAAAAGAAAAAAGAGATAATAAATGCAATTACTCAAAAACCACCATTATGAGAGAAAAAATTCACTCTTAAAATCCCCCAAAACAGAAAACCAGAGAAGAGAGGGAACAACAACACTGTTCTCCAATAAACACTACAGTCTTCAAACAAACACTACTGTTCCCCAACAAACACTGTCCTTCACATTCTACTGTATCTCCTCACCACAGATGAGCACATTTCTCTTTTATTTTTTTCCTTGAAAATGATCAGATTATCTCTGATATTGACAAAGGAAGAGGCAACGAGTTCATCGCTCTCAAGATGCTCACAGCCCAACACACTCCACCAACTCACAGCCCAACACACCCCAATAAATCATAGCCCAACACCCTCCACCAACTCACAGCTTAATAAACACCGACAACTCACAGCACAACACAGTCCAAGTCACAGCCCAACACAC
>JBBPCW010000001.1:11440664-11452759 GCA_037974425.1 Phenacogrammus interruptus
ACCCTTAAAGAAAATGTAAATATTAACCCGAGGTTTAAATACGGAAAAGTCAGGAACGAGAGAGAGACAGAGAATAAAAAGAGAGAGCGAGAGAGATAAATACAGAGAGAGCGAGAGAGAGACAGAGAGAAAGAGAGAGAGAGAGAGAGAGAGAGAAACAGAGAGAGAGATACAGAGACAGCAAGAGATACAGAGAGAGAGAGATACAGAGAGAGAGAGATAATCACACAAACGAGAGAGAGACAGAGAAAGGGAGAGAGAGCGAGAGACAGAGAGAGCGAGAGAGAGAAATGTTCCGGAAAAGTCACGAACGAGAGAGAGAGAGGCACAGAGAGAGAGCGCACGAGAGAGAGAGCGACAGAGAGCAAAAGACAGGTTTTAAAAAGAGTATATCCATGCTAAAATATCAAGGTGAAAGTCATCATAGCTTGCGTAGTATAGACCAGTGGTTCTCAACCTTTTGCAAGCTGCCCCCCCCCCCCCCCCCCCCGCAAAGCTGGTTCACAGCAGTTGGGGTTGACTGGTTGTACACATCATATTTAAACAGGAACCTTTTATCAGAATTAAAAGTAAACTATATGATGTACTTCATGAACAAATACCTGACATACAAAAGTAAGTTAAAGAGATATATTAGAGGACAAGTTGTCAAAAAGTACCTCTAAATCATCCTCCACGATGACGACAGAGGAATATGAGAAGGTGTTGAACACCTGGTTCAGAGCCCAGCGGTAATGTCTTGAGATTTTGTAATATCCCTGGAACTTCCTATGTGCTACAGGCACTGAGATATCTGACAAATCAGGCTGTTTAATATGAGTCAGCTGACTGCCGTATGAGGCGATCACATTCGCTGTCTCTGTGTGTCCACAATCCTGGCTCACAATGATTGGGTAGAGCTCAGCTGACGGGCGGTATTCAAGCAGTTTATCCAAGCAGCGTTTCACCGTCACCCTGTTACAGGCTATGACCAAGATGGGAATGACGGCATGAGGTGGCTCTATAGTTTTACTCTTCTCATCTGTTTTACTCTTCTCATCTGTTTCACCATCTTTCTTCTCCTCCCACAGCGACTTGTGCTTCTGAATCTGTTGAAGAATTTTGTTCTGTGACTCAAGTTCTGTTTCAAATGCATTTACTAAATGCATTAATTCCTTGATGACATTGCCATCTTTGTGTTTTTTGCCCTCCTCATATCCAGGCTCCCCCAGCTGGCCATTAGGAGACCGTCCTAGGAGGACAAAAATCAGAACTGCATTCCAAGCAACAAACAATAAAGCACCACAAATAATGAGGGAACTTCTCTTGCAGAGCATGGCCGAAGAGAGGCTGAGGAGACTGGGGCTTCAGGACAGCCTCAGTATGCAATATAATAAAGAGGGCTGGGGGGATGAAGAGGGTTTGGCAAGCTTTCACTAACCAAAGCTTCAGCATAGGTCTAGGGGATGAAAATCGTATCATCACATGCTTGGCTAGAGGTTAAAATGCATCAGAAAAGTCTGACAAAACTGGAGCGGAGTAGTGATAAAGGTAGAATGTGAAAAAGGGACATGTTCCTTATTCCTGAAAAAGGTCATAAGGGCTTCTGTGAGTCCTCAAGCTTCATGTCAAGGTCCAAGGTCACAGAAGACATTTCAGGAGTGACTGTAAAAAAGGGAAAAATATATATTACCCAAAAATATTACAAATAATCACACATTTAAAAATGTTTTTTATTTTAATATTATTACATATATACTACATTTAAAAAATAAACACAAACAAATTTATACATTAACTTGATATTTTTATGTACATCAGTGTGTTACTTCTTGTTTCCATCAGAAACCTGGTTTGAATCAGTCCTTTATTAAAATAAATCAAAAGCTGCTGATGGAATTTCACAAATCCAAACAATGGCTGGAGGAACCGAGGAGAAATCTGGATCTGAACCTAACATATTCACTATTCTTTTTTATAAACTAATCTTGTTTCTCTTTACTGGATTCTTGTTTGTTAGCATGTATTCTACTGTTCATTTTGCTAGTAGAAAGACACATTATTAGACGCTGAGAAAAATTGCTTTAAACAATTTGCCTTAACCTAAGTGCCTAAGACTTTTGCACGTACTGTATTTCCATCATGACTGACCCTCTTGCTATAGGCTTACAAAAACGGGGGGAGTGATATATTCACAGGTGACCAATTTAAATAAAAAACAACATAAACCTTATAAGATGTAGGGTGTCCAAAATCTCCCAGGTTCAACAGGGTAGAGAAGGGAATACCATGTAACTTTCATAAGCATCAAACTATTCAGTGATCCCTCCTGCCCTGTATTTGTGAATATTGTCATTTTTGGAAGAGATATTTCTCATCGGGATAGAAATGTTTCATCACAGGAGGAAGGTAATCAGACTGAGTAACTGTGTATTGATTTGCCAGAACTGTAGAGGTCAAGCACTATTGCTGGTATCACTCTTTTGGTGAATCCCCACTTGTGGAAAATATGTTGAGGAACGACTTGGCTGCCTGCTCATGGTTCTTCTTTCCACATCTCTCTAAACCAGCACCTCTCTGAACTCTCAATTGAGTACTTTTGAAATGAATGGTTTGTGCTGTAACATTACAATACTGTTCTTCTCTGTATAGTTGTATATCTCTGTTCTTGCAGAAACAGTCTGATCACAACCTGCACTGACATTATTTAGCCACCCTAGAAACATCTGCTCTTCCAAACGCAATATTCACTTCCAGTAATGTCATGATTTATTTAGCCAATAAAGCAAAAATAATGAATGGCTGAAAATGTGCCTAATGTTAATATATTAAATATAGTTTTAGCTTCTCATAGCATCCAGCAATACATAAATACAGACTTTGTGACAGCAGATGCTCCAGCCATGTGTCTCCAATATGGAACCCTGATTTAAAGTCACTCAAAGCCCTCTTGCCTACTGACCACAAATAAAGGACAGATGCTGCATGTTAGTTTCATTTACACTCATGTTTATGCCCTCAGTTATTCAGATTTTGTCTATACCCTCTCTCTGTTTTTTTCATAGACTGATGGTATATTTATTTATTTTGCTGATCTTTTGCACATCTAAAGCACACAGTTACATTCCAGTGTTGTTGCTTTCCACCTGACTGCTGATGCAGCATTTTTTTGAAATGTTAAAAAATGACCTAGTCTCATATTGCACATCCTTAAACCAATTGCACATTTTTACTTTGAGCCGACAGTTATATTTATATGTATACTTTGTGTCCTTTGTACCCTGTAGACCTGGAGCCACACCATCTTGTGTGAGATCCAGAGTTTAATTGACGCTTAGATTTGTACATAAATGCTTCTCCACAGACTACAGGCAATAAACACTGAACTGTGCAACATTACAGTACAATGAATACTAAGTTAAAAACACTAACTACTATGAGGTAGTTAAATGATACACTGTATGGATAAAATTATTAAATTCTGGTGGCCCTTTACTTCCAGTGAAGGCTTAACTTAATGTGGGCAACACCATGCTTCCAACTTTGTGTATACAGTTTGGTGAAGAACCTGTTCTATTCCAGCATGACTGTGTCCTAGTGCACTAAGCAAGGTCCATAAAGACATGGTTGGATGAGTTCAGTGTGGAAGACTAGAGCCCTGACTTTAACCCCATTCAGCACCTTTAGGATGTTGGGTGTCAGTGTCTGATGTCATAAATGAATGGCACATATTCCCACAGAAACTTGTGGAAAGCCTTCCAAGAAGAGTGGAAGCTGTTCTAGCTGCAAAGGGGTGACAAGCTCCACATTAAAGTCTATGTCTGTGAATGCAATGCTAATAAAGTCCCTATTGGTGTAATGGTCTGGTGTCCAAATACTTGTGCCTATACTGGGTTCACTTTGACTTTGAGCATATGCTGTTCCCAATAAATGAAGAAAACTATTTAAGTCATTAAATGAAATAATCTACATGCATTATAATGTGGCCTGGAGAATGTAAACATGGGTGTGAGTTGTAACAATATTACCATGCTCGTTGCGTTTAACAGGGAATAAAATAATATTTTCACTAAGTAATGCTCTTCTGCCGTTTTATAACACCTGTCCTGAAGGAGAAACAACCATGGAGCTATGCAGGTGCTCCAGTATGAAGAAAGGTTTCGAAGGAGTCCTGGAGGAGCAGCAGGTTGTCATTGAATCGATCATCTAACCTGTAGATCAACAACAAACTACAGGACCTGTTTCTGTCCCACTGGGCTCGATTTAACTACCCAAAAAAGCTCGTCTAGGA
Organism: Phenacogrammus interruptus; assembly: GCA_037974425.1. NCBI lineage: Eukaryota > Metazoa > Chordata > Actinopteri > Characiformes > Alestidae > Phenacogrammus > Phenacogrammus interruptus. Next base: position 11,444,935 of record JBBPCW010000001.1, read on the forward strand.
CGTGGCAACCTTTCAGGCAGAATGAAATCTGGTACTGAAACTATATTTACTTACAGGAGCACGAGGAGAGCTGATCCCCTTTCGAGTCCATTTCTTCCCCCCTGCTGCCCTCTCGAGTGAAACCAGCCTGTCGGTTCGAGTGAACAGAGACTCAGGAGTCAAATTGTGAGGCGATTATTTTTTGTTAATCCCTTTATATGTGACTTTTTCTTTCATAATTCTTCACATCTCTCCCTCCTTCAGGCTTCGGTCCTTCCGGATGACGTTTCATTAAGGAAGTCCCGCCTCCTTCAACTCACGTTCACAATTCAGAGAACCGATTCCTAGGAATGTGAATCAATAAAGTCGATTCCACACACCAATTCCTGGATTTCTTCACTTAAAAAAACAGAATACATTTGAAAACATACACCATATGGGAAAAATTATTGGGACACACTTCTTAATTACTGCACATTACCGCAGATGAATAAAATCAAGCAAAAGAGACAACTAAAGAGACAATGTCATGCTTCCAACTCTGTAGACAGTTTGGGGAAAAGGCCAATTTCTGTTCCAGTGTGACTGTGCCCCAGTACACTAAAAAGGTCTTTAAATACATGGTTTTTAAAGACCTTAAACCTGACCTCAACTCCATACAACACCTTTGAGATGAACTGGAATGGTGATTGTGAGCCAGGCCTTCTCGTCCAACATTTGTTGAAAGCCTTCCAAGGAGAGTGGAACCTGTTACAGCTGCAGTAGGGTGATCAGCTTTGAATGCAAAGTCCCTGTTGGTGTAACTATAGTGTATGAAGTACAAATTAAGTTGATAAACAGTTGAATTTAGTAAAGCATCTTTTAACTTCTGTGCTACCTCCTCAAAAGTTCTTCAGAGACTCTTTAGTTTGGGTTTTTGAATGAACTGTACCTCATCTAACTCTGCTAAAAGGGAGGATAGCTAACCTGTAATGTGTCCCTCATCTTCTCTATCTACACCTCTAAGTAACTGGGTGGTTCAGCCCTGCTAATGTTGTTAAAAAAGGCCTCTGTAACTACAGTATAATTCAATTTATTGTGTATGTGTGTTGTGGAAGGATGTACTTTGTGTTATAGGTTGCCTATAAATACACCCCAAAGCCCACTCTTGTGGTCTGTGGTTTAGCTTAAGTATGCGCATATTTCCACATTTTTCAGAAGTGCATAAGCACTTGTTCATCATATTTATCTACATATACATATGACTAGTATGTACAGTATCAGGCAGTGTTAATGTTCATTTTCATAACCAGTCCAAATTTAAAGTTCTCTCCAGATGTCCACATACAAGGAGATAATGTGTGTTGCTGAAAAATTCCACTGGGCCTTAGGGCTTTCTAGTTCAGCCATTGTTGTAAGCTGAATGGGGGGTAATGAGGAATTTCTAGAAATTCCAGACAGACCACTCGACATACAAGCTTCACCAGACATCACACAGTCCACCCACACAATGGGAGTCCCAAATATCAAATATCAACACTGATTTACACTCTACACTCTCTCAGTGACAATCAGTCTTGCCTCCTGATATATATATATATATATGTGTGTGTGTGTATGTGTGTGTGGTTTTATATCAACCATGAGTTGAATAACTTGAAGTACATTCTCATTAACATTTACTAATCTAAAATAATGACGTTAATGGAACACCACAAAACATACATTCCAAGTCCAAGAAATTTTAGCCCATTAGGCAAGAGTCCAGATATTTAGATTGTGCAAGCATCACAACTATGCTGAACTTTGGATATAAACTTTTCAATGCATTACTTAGAACAGGGTGCAGTTGGTGTGTTCTTGCCCACGGTGCACTGTACCACACCCAGCACATCCTATGATGCAAACTCATTGTAGGTGCAGTTGCAGGCAAATTTGAAGGTCTGTAGGTGTCTCTCATAAGGAGTATGTCAAGCAGAGACTCCTAGGTCCAGGCCTTGTCAAGCAGAGTCATAGGCAGTTCATCTTAGAAGCCCAGAGTCTGGTGGACAGGAGCATTTGGAACAAGAATGCTGACATCACAATTCATCACAGTCTCAGCTCAAGGATCAAGGCCCTGAATCTAATTCATATTTACAGTAAAAGAACATTACGTCATTCACAAAACTGCCTGTGTATTTCATATATAAATTACATTCATATAAAAATACACAAAATAAACATTGATAAAAATTCTGTTCCTATTATAAGGTCAATGGGGAGAAATAATTGTGGGAGTTCAGTCATGGTGGAGGTTGTGTTGACAGACATCACGTCCTGATAAAACCAATGAACCCAAGACACTTTCTGGTATTTGTATGCAGCTCACTGCAAAGTCTGAATTGAAATTGTACTCGAACCATAAATGATGATGTTTCAGTTGATAAGAACCCAAGGACAGAGAGGAAAACATGTTCTCCATGTGGGATAAAGATTTGGATGAGACCCTCTATTGTCTGGAATTTAAAAAGAAAAATGACAGTCCTAATAGCATTATATCCCACAAATAAACATTTAATACAATAACACATATCCTATTCAAACAGTCCGATTAAACACAGAAGTTTACACAGTAAGTCTGATACGCATATGACTGACATGACTGTGACGGTCACAACATCAGTACAATGGAGAATTTCTTCCAAGAACAATAGACCTCCTGTATGTTCCATTAACCCATGCAGAGAACCATTTAAGCAATTTATAACCTAATAATATTAACACAACATATATTTGTAGTCACTTATTCGATATTTAGGCACAAAACAACAATAAAAGTTGCTGTAATTGCCTAGTTTTTATCCCTTTGACAACCAAATCAACCAAAGCACTCTGAATACAGTGTTATAACTTCTCTCTATTTAAAAGGACTGATCTCTGCATACATATATACATTTCAAAGCATGTAATCAAACCTTGCATTTTTAATTTAATTTTAGGTAACGATATTTTTAATTCAATGTCACCTTTTAACACTGATGACCTGTCTTTTGCTGTATCCAGGCCAGTGCATATACTTGCTTCTTTACCACTGTATTGTTTAATTATTACAGATTGAATATTTTAAGATTATAAGAAAATCTCATCTCATGGTGTGATCTTCCCTGTGCTCTAAGGGCATAAATAAATAAATGAAAAATAAAGATAAGGGGGCAGGATCAACACCCAGTTCAGTTAAGTCAGACTTTTAACACAGCAGCTTCTTCCTAAGCTTCACCTTTTATATTGTTCTAAGCAGGTTTCTTCATATACCACACTACACAGGCAGCATTTCAGTGAAAACATACATTGTCATACATCACACAACCTGTAACACAAGCTACAGTTTCCATTTATTGTCCTGTGCACAGGTATGACAGGTATGCCCACTGCAAAAAAACAAACAAAACAAAACTACTGGACAACATTAAAATGTCCTCAGTGTGAGAAGTACAATATTAACAGTGGATACAGAGGCAAAATGAGGATGTTTATGGCTGTTAATCTGCTGCAAATATGGTTTTCTATCACATGGTTCCGAGTTACATCCTGTCTTATCTTGATAAACTTTGTGGCAAAAAAAAATGAGGCTGCCTACAAACATAAAACGATTATTTTGTGTTTCTTTCAGGATCATTTTGTAAACAAGCACGGCTGCAAGTTCAGCTGCGGTAACCTGAACAGTCGACATTTTTAGACTGTTCTAATTCTCAGGGTGACGCCTCTCAGGAGACGCAACACAGCCCACTCCTGTATTCCACTTTTAGTCACATATTCATATGATTACTGACTAAAACAAGAAATTCTTGCTATGAAGGACCTATTTAGCTCTGTGATATTTTAATACCAAGAATGACAGTCAGCGAACCAAGTCTTCAGCAGCAGTAACCATTTCACGTTCTAGGTCCCGGGCCTTTCTTGGTTTTAACCTTCCGTCCACAACTAGAGGCACACCTGGCACATCCAGTCACCTCATTAGTCTGCAAAATATGAAAGAATAACAATGTAAATTCTTCAGAATTATTTTACACAGAAGCTGCAACAGTAAGTTCGTGTCTGTAAACCAGAATTAAGATATATATTGCCTTATCTGTGAACTTTGGATCACTTCGGGTCACATAAAATCGACCCTTAAAGGGTCCATAATGTCAAAACTTGTATTCTTAATAAATTAATTACATTTAGTATGTGAACAATGTAAATCAGTGGCCACCAACCTTTCTGAAAGTACTTCATGGGAAACTACTTGATGCACTAGAACAGAGTTTACCTAAAGCCATCTAAACTCTATGTATAATACACATGTTTTAAATGCTTTTCATAAGATAGTCATTTTCAAACCAATATAAATGCAAATGTGATTAAGGAAGAATAGCAACAGGAGAAAATAAATGTTACATTCACTGGTGTACTATTTTTAGAACAGCCCGTGGGTAGACCCCTGATGTAAACGTTCTTCAAAATGAAGTATTCACTACCATGCCCATGCACTCTATACACAGAACCTTAGTCCAAAAAAAAATCTGATTAAGATTAAATGTTTTTGTGACGTTATGTGAACCAACTATAACTACACATCCACCTGTTTCATCAACTTAACTCTGCCTGTTCACATTTAAAATTATGTACATACCTTCATTTTATTATGGAAAATTGAGAGTAAAATCTTTTACAAGATATAGCACCTATACATGCTCAACTAGGGGTGGGCGATATGGCACAAATATCACAATTTTTTCCAGTTAAATCATGATTTCAATTTTATCACTGTATTTATATTAATTTGTAACTATAATTTTTTTTGGTTGTACTGTCCCTGAACAGTACAACCAAACTGTTGTTGGTTGAGCGCTGTTTCTATAAGGCAGGCATTAAGCAGACTAGCAAATAGTGTGATTTGGCTGAACCGCAATAGATAGATGGAATATAGTCTATCATTACTACGATCGCTCTGCTTTGGCACATAGATCATCTTCACAATCTCATATCGTCATATCACCCACCCCTGCGCTCAACATATATTGAACGTATTATACACAATACATATTGATACATATGAATAATTGCATTATTAACTTGTTACAGCAGAAAAGTGAGCAGTACAAAAGAAGAAGGTAGAAGCAGTATAACCGATAAAATCAAAGCTAAAACACAACAGTATAACATTTAAAAGTACATGATACAAATATCATATAAAAATAAACATGTTAGTGTGTATGTGTATATGAAAATGTGTGTGTACATACACAGTGGACCTATACATTATATGGACAAAATATTACAATGCCTGACCATTATACAAGGACTGCATTCAAATCCATAGACTTTAATATGGAGTCGGTCCCTCTTTGCAGCTATAACAGCTTCCACTCTTCAAGATTTTGGAGTGTTTAAGTGGGAATTTGTGCCCATGCATCCTGTAGAGCATGTAAGAGGTCAGACACTGTTGCAGGACAAGAAGGCCTGGTCAGCAATACTCCATTCCAGTTCATCCCAAAGGTGGGATGGGTTTGAGGTCAGGGCTCTGCGGGGCAGTCAAGTTCGTCTCCAATTAACTCATCCAGCCAAGTTTTTATGCAGCTTGCTTTGTGCACTGGAGCACAGTCATGCTGGAACAGAAAAGGTATTTCCCCAAACGGTGTCCACAAAGTTAAAAGCATGGCGTGGTCCAACATGTCTTGGTATGATGAAGCAAGATTGCCCTTCACTGGAAGTAAGGGACTATCTGAATTCAATGATTCATTCTTTTTGTCCATTTAATAATATATATATAGAGGAATTTACTCACCTTCAGAGGACCCCTCTTCCAGACCACCCCGAGTTTGTGGAGGACGAGCTGAGAGAAGCTCGCAGTAAAATGCAACAGTGCGTCTGTTAACACAGAGAGGCTGTCACGGTCCCTTTTACAGCCCACACAAACACACACCACCTTCCCTGGCTCAGAAAGTAACGTTAATTTCAGCGATGGGGACCCGGTCTCCCGAAGACCACCCTTAACTTTATGGGAATCCAAGTGTGGGTGTAAAGAGTCCAAGTCCACCTCAGACAGCCTGGACTCCTGTACCTGAGACATATTCCCACGCTCTTCTGGTCTCGGACCAGAGTTTCTGGGGGTGGGCAAACCTTTCACCTGAATGTTCCGCTTCTTCAGCTCCTGTCTGACAGACTCCAGACGGACAACGACGAAAGAAACTCCGGGAGAGCCCACACGCGTCTCTGGCCAGTTAAACCCCCACAGAGAGTTTCTCCTCTCGGGCCTGTCCGCCTCTTCAACTCGGGATGGGGGCTGCAGAGCCCCATAAGTCAGGCCGAGGCGGTAGGCTGAAGCTGGGGGTCTCTTACACCGGAGAACAGCAGACAGAGCCGAGGCTGAGGGGATCGAGGCCATCGCTGGTTTCCACGCTCGTCCTTTTTTGGATTAATCGTGAAAAAAATAGAAAATGTCAACGATAGCTGGTTACGACATGAAGTCCTCGTGTGACTGGAAACACACTTTCAACGCAGAAGAGCAGGCTTGCGTCAGACAACAGGATCCCGGTGAAGTTGGACCCAGGCCTGGAGGGGTGGTCTTTACTCCCGCTGCTGAAGATTATGTAGCAGAGGCGGGTGGAGAAACTTAAAACCACACTCCGTCACATTAAAGAGCATGTTCTCTCTGCCCTACAGATCCAGGAGGAAAATGACTGTTTGACCATAACATTATATAAGTAAGGAGTAAGGGGTGCATTTCTTTGGCAAGAAAAAATTGGCAATAAAATATGCCATGATGACCGTTTGACCAAGTTCTGTGGCCAACGAAGTACCAAATCACATTTTAAATGTATATTTATTCAGTTCTATTTTTTTTATGTAGCACTTTTTACAACCAATGTTGTCACAAAGCAGCTTTACAGAATCCAGGCCCGAGCCCTAGTGAGCAAGACAAGAGGTGAGGTAAGTTGAGGTAAGGTAGTATATAGAGTCAGTATAGTCGTTCTGCTCCACAGATCCTGGAGTACAACTACTTTCAGATTGTGTAATTTAAAGATACTCTGCTGTTTGGCAGGAAAGAAAAATAAGTAATGATGACCTCTTGACCCAGATCTGTGCCCACAGAAGTACCACCAGCCCAAAAATTCAACACATTCTTTTTTAAAACACATTCTTTTTTCTACACATAGGTTTTCGGGGGAATAACCCCTGATCTACTCCGGCTAAAAATACAAACGAGGGCTCGTTGGAAAGGCCTCCTTCAGATCAATATAACTGTGGAGTTTGAAGTGTCTGAGTGCTTGCACCACAAAAAATTGCGCTTGAAGCGCGGGGGCTCAACCCTGCCCACCCTTGTGTGAAAACAGCCAGAAAAAAATATATTATTTTATTGCCACAAAAAAGGCGGAGGATATTTGCAGTTTCCGCGTTATTGTGGGCATTTCCACATAAAATTATGAGTTCGGTTCTCAAAAAAAATCTCTGTGTGACTGAGTCCTGATCCGCGTGAAACTGGGGGGTTTACAGTATACACCAAAGAGTAAAACTGAACATCCTTTTCATGCTCTTCTGCTTTAAATTGCTGTGAATAACTATGAAACCTCTGATGGTGGAAGAAATGCTCCATCTTCTGGATTAATATGTTCCTGGCCTAATTTTGGTGTGGGTGAGGATTCATCACTTTTGAACAAGTAAAGTTAAATGTACAGTCCACTAGAGGGCAGCTGAACATCTCTAATTAACAGGGAAGGGTCAAAGACTGGGACAGTGAAAACTCCTGACTCCAATACCCATGCATGCTCAAAGGCCTCTCGGCAGAAATATCCCAGCATGAAAACACACACACACACACACACACACACATATATGTATATATATA
>JBBPCW010000001.1:11480313-11500356 GCA_037974425.1 Phenacogrammus interruptus
TGTGTGTGTGTGTGTGTGTGTGTGTGTGTGTGTGTGTGTGTGTGTGTGTGTGTGTGTGTGTGTGTGTCAGACTGAAGAAATGAAAGTTGTATTTAATGTTTGTTTAAATGTTTATATTGTAATTCCAATTGCAGTGTAAATGCAATGGGGTGTGTATGTGTGTGTGGCGTGTGTGTGTTTTGTTTTTTAGAAAGAACTCTTTTTGTAAATTCTATGTATGCGTGTGTAGAACCATTTAGAATGTTATATACCACCACTTTACAGAAACACATCACAGAAACCTTTACTTGAAAAATGGACATCCTGGCAAATCTGTGTCTTGTAACTGTGCAAAATATAAAACCAAAACTTCATAGCTGTTTTTTTTTCCGAGTCAAGAAATATGCACAGTGAATAATGCATATTATACATTCCAAAGGATCAAAAAATGCAGATTCAGATTAGCACAAGATGAGAAAATAAGTACTGGTGTCCTGTTTATTTGCTTTAAGGCAGTTTAAACCAGCGATTAATGCTTTGAGCAGTGTACAATTCATCACCATATCTCAAATCAGATCCCTAGCCCTCATCCCCAGGGAATGCAGGAGTGTGTTGAAAGACTGCATTACATTTTCCCCATTAACAAAGAACATAAATCTTATTCTGGTGTCTTTATTTTGATATACAAAAAACTAGTAGGAGCTAATGAACATGTACGTTGTAAAGTAGATTTGCATGTTATGCCAACTGTGTGCTGTCTTGATGTGTATTGTATTTTTCACTGTTGTGGAAGAAAAAATGATGCTTGGTAGGACTGGGATCAGATATTAGTTAAGGCGTAATTACTGAAAATGGCCATAAAATCGATAAGTGCAAATTATTTTTTTTCTTTCCCTTTTGTTAAAGTGTGCATGGAATGGTTTGAAATCACTTAAATATCCCCTCTCTCCTGTTAAATTATGTTTTGTTGACAGTGACAAAATAATCTATTTTGTCAGAATTTATTCTTAGCAGTGAGGACAGAAGAAATACTTTTGATTTCCTAAAGCAGCATGGATGAAAAAGCATAAAAGGCTAGTCAAAGTCGTTTCTGAAATGAGTCTATTTTAGACAGGTTGGTTTGCTCCTCAGACAAGCAGACCTGAGGTTAGACACATAGGAACACTGCAAGTACAGCAAGCACCCCCTAGAGAGACACTTCTCTAATCATATTCACCATCACCACTTCCTAATGGGTCATAAGCAAGCCGCCGGGGAGCGTCTCTGCGCTCAGGACACGGTGAGAGGAGCAGCGCTGGCAGCACCACCTGTGTCTGGTCCTGAAGGTCAACATTAGCCAGTCACCCTGTCAATCACCTGCCTGAATCAAATTTTACAAAAACACAGCATGAATGTCACATGTTCAGTGCATGTGAATTTCAGATATGCATTTTAGCCTTGGTGCTCACTCAGGTGAGAGAAACACATGGTGCCTTTGAGAGGAGCCTGCAGAAAGCTGGTGTTTGCATTGACAGCTATATTTGCATGCTTATTTTTTCTGTCAGGCCTGAGGACAGGCTTAGGAAGCAAACATTTGGGTAGAGAGTGGGGACAGCGTTGTTAAAATGCTAATACAGATCTTTGATATTTGACATACCATTAATACAGCGTATGGTGACCTTTTTAAATTCCGCTCACCCTGTCTGCCTCATCTGTGGAAAACTGGATCAATGGAGCATAAAAGAAGCTGGGGGGGATCTAGATCTTTAAACACCAATATGTTCTGTCATGAAATTGTTATTAGAAAAGCAGCGGAGCAAAAATCCTCCCGGTTCAGAAGCTCTGCTTGCACATTGTGCGCTGGCTGGAGTATGATGTTTGCGCAATAGATTTGTAGCCATGCCTAGTCATAGCGCTGGAATGAAAGCTGGATGGATGAGTCTTGGTAACTCATGCTGTTTTGAAAGGAGTGAGGATGACATGCAGTTGAATATTCATGCAATCTCTTAATGTTGTTTGCATGGATAAATAGATAATGAACTTGCACTTCAAAATATTTTCCAAAAGTCAGCTGTGATCAATCATGAACGAGTCGAGTTGCTAAGAGATAGAACTTAGGGAGAGTTATATAAAGTCTATTCTTCTGTTTCAACAACATATCAAGATATTTACATTTCAAAGACCACTCCCCATAGATGGTATGAACTAAAACAACTGACGGTATGAAGTGCAGGAGAGTGATGTCTAAATTGCTGTTCATTCCTCCGCATTTAATTTAGGTTTAAGCAAAACGGTCAACAGGAACCTCTCAGATGGTCTCTGTTTTTTTATTGCTCCAGTCCAAGTCAACATACATCAACGGAAGAAAAACCTGAACTGCCTGAAGTGTCTGATGACTGTTAAGAGATCCAACAGTTAAATGTTTATGGATGCTGCAACATTAGCCCGCTGATAATACAAAATTGCAGACTTGCAAATGTGTATAAAGGAGCTGTGAATGATGTGTGTTTCCCACACAGGAATTAATCCCAGTCCTGGACTATATTTTCCTTTCTAAGGCGAATCTTAGTTGCCATGAAAATGAACTGTTGCCCATTCCATTAGCTTTATATCACAACAATGATTAAGAAAATTGTCCCAGATTTAGACCAAATGAAAAGCCAATTATCCTCTATAAAGTGGGCCTATTCCTCCTAATTGGGGATTTATGACTATTTGAAATCAAGTGACCTGATAGAACTTTATGAAGCACTGAGTAATAGAGGAACGCAGCTTTTAACAAGGTTAATTTAGCTCCACTAAAACTGTAAAGGACCATTAAGTTTGAGGAACAGGCTATCACCATTAAACCAATGAAAGCCATTAAAATGAAGAGAGAAACCTCCCCACCTCATCTTCAGTCTGATGCCTTCAAACACACAGTGTAATCTGGTGCCACTGAAACAGCGGACATTCTAACCCAGATCGGCTGTTGCCTCGCATGCCCGAATACCTTTCCCAATTAACTTTAATGGTCAGTATTACCGTTTATGCCTCTCTCCTCCCCCAGTGCACCTCACACTTTTGTCCCTTCTTTCACCTCCTCACCAGACCCCTTAAAGTCGACTCTATAAACGGATTACTCGGCCAACCTGGTGGCCCTCCTCCGCAATGAGAAGCGTAATTGGTTTACTATAGAAATGGAAAGGGATAATCCTTCTGTTTGATTAATGCCTACCTAATCAATCGGTGTCTGGCCGCCACACCTCCGCAGTCGCATTCTTTGAAGGGGAACAGCTGGCTTTTCAAAAGGTCAAACCAAAGAGGGGCAGCTGGTGTCACCAAGGATGATGGATCAAGCATGCCACATCAAACCATCTCTTAAAACGTTCAGCAGGTTTTCAGTCAATCCACTGTCCACATCCACTGTGGCACTGTTTTACCCGTGTATGCTTCTACTTCAGAAACACAATGGCCGAATTTTCTTTTTGTTCCTCTTTAAATAGAGATTGTTTCACTTGATTGATTGCACACAGCTGTGATGGACCAGTGATTTTTCCTGAACACGTGAATTATGGCTGCCGTTTGTTTTCAGTACAGGTGATGGTGCAGCGCTTACAAATTCATTTGAAGCCCAGGCCAATGCCCCACACCCACACAATGAAAACAAGGCACTCTGCATACAAATACCTCTCTTGTACCTCAAGTCAGTGCAATACAGCAGTCAAGTAAAAGGTTTAGAGTGTAGGTGTGGGTTTAATAGATTGAATGTGGGACACTTCATCTAAAGCCTTAATTAAACCACAAATAAAAATGATCACTATATATATATCGTAATCATTATTGCGGTATTATTCTCTGCAGTACTGATATGGCACTGTGTACCACAAATATAATTCGAAAGCATTTCTATGTATATGGGTTGGCGAGTGAATGTACCCTTTGAAACAAAAACTATTTACATACTTAAAACCTTTTCAAGAGGTCACAGCTGAAGTATGCAGCCATGTAATCCACCAGAGTCATGCATGCTTATAGATGCAGAGCATCTCAAAGACTCGCCCACTAACTCCTTCACATATAATTGTTTGAGAATGTTTGAAAATGGACTTCTATTACCTCTCAAAAGTGTCGCTGCAAAAGTGTCCCTCTAGTTCTCCATCAGTTGTCTTCTGTGCACCATACACAGTGCTGCCAGGCAAAATGAGCTAGCAGTCCCACTTGGAGCTGATGTTAAGCTCAGAACAGTAAGAGTGAACAAGAATAGGAATGAGAGTGTGTGAGGAGCTGCTTTTTGAAGACTAATACAAGAAGAGAAACAGAAAAATAGAATTCTTCATATAACAAAGCAATTAATAATACTATATTTCTATCTTGCAATCACATTTCTACATTATTCTATAGCTATTATATAGAGAGAACCTAATACAATTGTACCACATTCTGTATTTGCCTGGAGAAGTCATGCAGATGGCAGAGTATGTTTGTTGGCTACACCGGGAGGGTAAGCTATTAAAAGCCAGTCCAAGACATTGTGAAGTAGTATAATCTTCCAATTGAAAGTTCTGCTAAGTCCACAGGATTAATCTGTGTACAGAACCCAGTTCCTCGATATTACACGAGTGCAAAACAATTGTCTGCTGAGTAGACAAACACTACTGTGAGCATCATATAAAAAGACAACAACAATTGTGGCAGCTTTTTCAATTCACTGCTCCACATCTACTCAATAATACAGAGCTCTCTATCCTCTTACTGTGCTGGATTAATACGCCATTTGAGAAAAGATCACTGAGTGAAATGAATGTTCTTCATTCTTCAGTGCTAACCGCACAAGACCCCATTATGTGTGCACTATATGCTGACCTTGTGCTTGGGATCCAGCAGGAGTGAGGCTTAGGCTGGGGGAATCAAAGCTGGGTGGGGCGGCGGAGCTGCAGATGGGATTAGGGTGTAAAGTCTTCAAAGCGCAGCTCCTCACACATTCTGCTCAATTCAGTTTGCCCCGTAAAGACTCTTTATTCCATTTCTCATTCACTCCTACTGTTCTGCTCTTAACATGAGCTCCAAGTGGGACAGTTAGCTCATTCCTACTGGCAGTGTGTAAGGTGCATGGAAGACAGGCGATGGAGAACTAGAGGTTACTAGGAAGAAACATTTGCAGAGAGGCAACTTTCCTGTGTTCGCAAAGTACTATAGAGCACTTAAACAGCTCTTGATGTTGATGTGTAGGAAGCAGGAAAAAATGCTTTATGTAAGGATCTTTGACACTTTGACAAGGGTCTGATTGTGATGGGTATAGGACTAGGTCAGAGCATCTCCGAAATGACGACAGGGGTCATGGGCGCCCAAGGCTTATTGATGCGCCCTGGAGAGTAAGGGCTGTCCCGTCAGGCCCAATCCCACAGAAGAGCAACTGTAGCACAAATTGTTGAAGTTGGCTTTGATAGAAAAGTGTCTGAACACACTGTGTATCACAGTGTATGGGGAGGTAAAGCTGCAGAGAGGTTAGATTGCCCATGCTGTATATCCAGATGTACCTAAATGCACTGCACAGGAGAGAGAAATACAGCATTCTATGCTTGGCATTACCTTTAGTGATATCAGGGTTGTTTGCAGCCTCTTGGCCTTGAAAAAGGATATGGCTTAAACACCTGAACTCAACAATTAGGGGTACTTTTGGCCATATAGTGTATGTTTGTTTTACAGTGTTTCTAAAGCAGGTGCTGTGAAAATCACATTAACCTTTGGGAGATGTTTTATATGTGCATTCAACTTTTACAGCATATGTGTACCTCTTTGTAAAGTTTTGAGATTGAAAGATTGAAACATATTCAACATTTTTTTTAACATTTAAAAAGCTTGGTTTATCTCTCTGCCCATACTGTAATTTTCCTGTTCTCAATAGAAATTAAGCTAAATATGTTTATGAATTACAATGAAATTGCCTAGACTAGATTAAAACCTAGATTTATTTGCAACATTTAAAATGACAGGTTCTGGCAACAAGCAGGCATAGAATGTTCTTTCAGCTGCAGAAAATGAAAGAAAATAGAGGAATGTGAGCAGGACAAGGACAGAAATGTAAGACTGCATAGAAGACTGTATAATATGTTGGTGAACAGAATAGAAAGAAAATGGGTTTTCTGTAACTGAATATGAAGTCTTGTTAGGGGAAAAAATTCAATAGGTCTTTATCCATATCTGTCTAGATTAAAATTGTGGCTGAAATAGTGAAAGACCAGTGACACAGAGCAAAGAGTCCTTCATGAACTTGTCCAAGTAGCTTAAAATAATTACTGTAGAATATTTTACCGCACTATGTACTCACACTCTGTGTCAGCCATTAAAATACAGGAGGGAACTTGGTGAAAGTAAATACAAAGCTAGAAGTGTTTGACAGGCAATTAATATTAATTATAGTTAGCAAGGCTGTGATTATGAATGTTAATAGAGTGAAACAGCACTTCACACTTCACCAGAACCCAGTGGCTTTAATCAAAGCGTAAGGGAGTAACACAGGTTCAAAAACAACACAAGCGACAAGGTCAAAGCCGTCGACAGACTCTAAATAAACTGTTTGAAGAGCCCATTTCACAGTGTCCGAGCACCCACTGTCCTTTGCAGAACCATTTATGTGGTTTCTTGAAAAGTACAAACCTAATTGGAAATCAGACGATAATAATGTGATGGTAAAATCAACGCAAATAGAAATCGTAATACATTTTACTGCATGAAAACTAACATTGAGCCCTTTAATTGATGTATCATGCTTAATATAAACAGCACAACTTGATAAACAAGGTCAATTTTAACTTTAACAGCAGCAATAATATTAACGTCTGCAAATTCAGCAATTCAGACAACTCTCAAAACAAAATACTGTCCTCAAAAACCGGTTTGATTCCTCATTATTGATGATGCTCAGCTGCAAGGACATAGAATTGGGTAGGGACAGTAGGGACACCATTCCTAACAATATAGAGGGAATTGTTCCTAGCAATAATTTTAAGCAAAATAAAGCTGCTTATTTCTGTCATGTTTGGAACGCAAATGGTTAAACAGTTTTGTTTCTCTACTGCTAGTCCTGTTTTCCTCACCCAGTATTGTTGTAGGACAGCGATGCCATTTTGTGCTTATTGGCTGAAGCTGAATCTGGCTTTAAGAAGCATTGGTCCATTATTGTGTGGATGCAGGTGAGAAAGAGGACCAATTTATATGAACAATTCTGTGCTCGAAAATATGGAAGACATCGCATTTAGTATAGATTCTGTAAGAGACTGGTGTTGCACAGTATACTGATACCCACCGTGATTCCCATTCTTTGTATTTGACGTAAAATATGACCTACCTGCCATAAAATGGGAACTTCAAGGTTCCAGTCAGATGGCAAATTAAAATCAAGAATTTCTTCTGTTATTAATGGTACTTCGTTATTGGTTACGTGGATGACAGTACCATGCTACCTGCCATATGTTCTATGTATATGTACACTTTGATATTACTGTATGAAAGATGTTAACGATTGCACTATGGCTGGAGCAGAGTTATCGCTTTTGTCTCCCCATCAATGTCCCAATCAAAGCTACGCCCATGCTCAGCTGTCAGTGTGTCTAAAACGCATTAGGATTCTATACACTCCAATCCACTATGCTTTCACCGATTGAAACTCACTCAAGGAACATACTAATATTATAGATCACTGCTGAACAGAGCTTATATAAACGCTGATTAAGCGGTGTAACACTAACAATTACTTTTTTAAAAACATCCAGAAAGCCCCATGTTTACAATAAGATCACATCTCAGACTGATTATGGTCAAGAGACGTATCACTGGACAGCACCTATTTATTTACTGAACTCACAGAAATAGTACAGACATGTATAACTTCAATAACAAGTATAAATATATAATTCCAACATATTATATATCATTTAATTACTTCAATCTACACTGTAGACTGTGGTTTTTCACGCCCCAATACAGCTTGCAATGCTTAGAAGCATGGCCTTTTGTCTCTCAGGAACAGTAAACAGTAAATGACTTTGTTCTGTACACAGCAGGTGATGAGACAACAGTGGAGGGCAGCGGGGTGGATGGACGGCGTTATGCAATCAATATCCCTACTCATTCGGAACTAAAAGGAGTGCCAAGCCGCTGAGTGAAGCACTGTTTACATGTTTGCTCCCTCCGCAAAATCTGTCCACAGAGAGAAAAGAGAAGACAGAGCAAATAAAAGGAGTAATCTTTAGAGCTCAATGGCACAGACTAATCCCACGGATCCTGAGTTGATTGAGGATGCTGGAAAAGGCAACCAGGTCTATGACCCATGTCACTGCCCAGCAAGGTCATGGCAAAGTCACTTATCTCTGTAAATCAAGTGTTTCTGTGTGAACAATGAATGGACAATTTCAATTACGTTGTGCACAGGGAGCAGGGAAACACTGCAGTTTAAATTATATTACTTTAACGTCTGAAATAGTGTGTTATTCTGACGTCCCTGTATATTCAAACAAGTAATTACACACATACACACACACACATACTCACTCAGTGGGGTAAGTCATTTTCTAAAGTTGCTTACTTAGTTTTGATGTTTAATGAATTACAAATTTGCCATAATTTGCATATATATTACTTTGATTAAAACATTTTCCCCAGCAGAACATCAAGAACTAACCCACAAACACAATCTCATATTATTTCAATTTAAATGATACCAGGGCACAGCCAACATTTTATAGGCAGTCCCTCTCTGCTGCTGCCTGCTTGTTTCATAATAAATTGAGTAGTATGGCGTGGGGTCCAAGAGGCCATGGGTCATTCTTTCAAATTCAAAAAACTCTCAGAACAAAACTATTATAATGTAAAACTAAAAAACACACTCAGATCTCAGTGTAACTGCACTGCAGTTCTGAAATATAAACTGAATATCTTTACTTACAATTGGGCCTATCATCATCATCATCATCATCATCATCATCATCATTATCTTCGTCATCAAAGCATTCACTACATTTAGAATACCATGCATGTTTACACACTTGAAAATAAAGGTCACACGAATGAATGGCATGAATGTTTATCAGTTGAATACACTCCATACGGTCATCTGAAAAGGGTTCATAGCAACTGTTGCCAGGTTGGACGAGCTAGAAGTTTGAACAGGACCTTGAAAACAATAAACCTAATAAAAAATGGTAGTGCACCTTATTTAGCTGATAAAACTAGGGAGGCTGGAAAAGTGGCATTGTTATTCGTAGTAGGAGATAAAGGCCCAGATAGTGAGGATCAAAACACAAACTGTGTGTTGAGAATAAAAATGAAGAAAAGCCAGTTTTCCTAAGGCAACATGTAGATGCCATTTTGGAAAACAGGTGAACTCAACCATTTCCCATGTAATTAATATCATTTGATTATCACCTCCTAGTCTAAAAGCTTCGCCCAAATGATGTGCTCCAGTCTACTGGAGGGGAACGCCAGCAGTTTTCTCCTTAATTACATTTGCCTAAAATTCAGCTGGAGAAAGTTTAAAGGCAACTCTGTAGACCTTCATGTACTTATCCAAGGTTATATTTTAATAGTGCTGTAGCATATATAGCACTTTAGGACTCTTCATGGATGATTCAGATAGGAATGCTTCAACAATACCTTTAAAACTGTCAGAAAATATCATGTTCAATATAAACACACAACAGAGAATGCAGCAATCAGTTCAATGTAATTGTCAATCTTTCTGTGGCAAAGTTTTGAATACAGGTATAAAACACAAATTACCCACTTTGGTATGAATTTCACTATAACTGAGTACTTAATATAAATTGCACTGCACAGTATGAAACATTTTTGATTAAGCTGATGTAAATATAGGGGGTAGTTCAGAGTTTCAGGGCATTCTTATTATACATTAAATTCATAGAAGATACTCAGTTTATTCTCAATTACTGCTCAGTTTATCGCTGAATTGCATCAATTACTGAATTGATTCAAACACAAATTAACCACACACCCACATGGTAGTTTGTGGTGAGCTGTTTGAAATACGCCACATCCATAATGCAAACATTTCACAGCTATAATGATAGCTTTCTGACAATAATGTATTCCAAAATTTATTAAAAAGTTCATATCCTCCCCCAGGTCTTTTAATAAAATCTATGTGGTTTTATTCACCAAGAATAGTTGTAATAAATTTTTATGTGACCATTTTAGATTTTTAGCAAAATATGTAAATGAACTTCGGATTGGCTGGCCTATACTGTGCCTCACTCAGTAATCAGCTTGGAATGGAACATTCAAAACAGGTTGTCTATGCTGCTACATTTACATACATGAACCATATGAACTGAAGAGTAAATACTAGGTTTTGAAACTTTAACAGTATTTAGGTACTTTATGAAACTATATTTGTTTATAAAACAAGTAAAAATTGGTTTTGAATGAAATGCGACCTTGAATAAGTGTACATTTAGTAAGATTTTATTCTTGTTAATGATTCTACTTGTTCATTCATTGTGAAATGTTCAAACAATGTATTACATGCATATGTTTATATACTATCTGTATATTTAACTATATTATATTTATATATACTGTGTATGTATAAATGTGTGTGTAGATTATTTATTAGCTGGCAGCTGGTGGTTAGGGCATTCGCCCTGCGATCAGAAAGTCATGGGTTTGAACCCCAGGACCCTAGTGGCACCTCTGATACCCTTGAGCAACGCACTGTCCCCACACACTGTTCCCCGGACGCTGTGTTCCTGGCTGCCCGCTGCTTCACTTGGTGAATGGGTTAAATACAGAGGAAGAATTTCATGCTGTTCACATGTGAGAGAATGGAAACTTTACTTTTACACTTATTCATTTATTCTATTCTATTATCTATTCCCTAATACTTTTACTTTGTTGGCTGATAGGCCATAAAAATATCTGCATTATTATGTAGTACAATGAATTGTATAAAGTTTTGTAAAGGTTTACAATTACAGTGTTTACAATACATCTGTGTTTTGTAGCCCACAAAATAAACTCATCATTTACATTGGTAAACCTAGATTCAAAATTAAGAGCTACTAGTATACTAAGATTCTACCAGAGGTGGAATTAATACTCCACTGGGGTCCTATTAGATCACACATGCACACAGTTTGTAATTTAAGTTAATGACATATAGTTGTTATTCTTGTGTTCAGTGAAGAGATGTGTCTTCAATCTCTGGTTGAAGTTTGTTCCACCACTTCGGTGCCAAAACTAAAAAAAGTCTTGATGCTTGTCTTCAACCTTTGAAAAGTGGTGGGTTGAGTTGTGCTGTGCTTGCTGCTTTAAGAAAGCAAGCTGTGACCCGTGGTCTGATCCGGGCTGGTAGGAAAGACAGAGTTGGAGGATTTTTGGCTTTGTAAGCAAGAGTTTTAAATTCAAGCAGCACCACAGGAAGCCAGTGAAGGTTTTGCAGGAGTGGAGTGGTGTGGGAGAGTTTTGGTGTATTGAAGACCAGACATGCTTTGACAGTCTGGATCATCTGTAGAGGATTTGTTTTGAAATAATAGTGATGATATTTCACTGATGTCTGAATACATTTTTGTATTGATTTGAAAAACTGCACTTTACATTTTAGTTCGAGTTCAAAAAAATTACAGACAACCACATCAAATTAATGTCCATTTACAGAACTTTTTTTTTTCTTTTAGCATTATAAAGTTGTGTTCTAAAAGTGTAAATGGTCACCGATATGATACACCGCTGCTAGTTAAGACTTTCCATCATCACTTATGATGTGCTATTTGGGCTAATATGCACTAGCTCAGTGTTATATGAAATATGTTAATTTAGCAACAGTGATTTATTGTTGAACCTAGAACCATTATACAGTAATATGCTTCTACCTGATTCCATTCCACTGGATCCAGAATGATAATACAGTAACATGCAATAAAAAGTACCGCAACTGTGCAAACCAGATGTTCAGCATCTGAACTGTGTTACTTAAGTTGTGCATGAATGAATAGAGAAAAGTACTAGAGCATGTGAGCTAAAAACATTACAAATCACACGCTGTATGGAGTAGGCGCTTAATTTTGCACAACAAACATTACATATGGAGGTTTGCAAAGATCCAAAGCTGAAGCCTGACCAAACTGTCTTAGTTGGTACTGCTAAGCTTATACCAGAACCAGGACATGAACCAACAGAAATGACTTTATGTAGTCTTTAGATCCTGAATTGAGTGACTGAATATTGTGGGATAAACTGATATGTTACACTTTGTGTGAAACTGCTGTTCACCAAATTGTGAAGTCCACACAACTGGGTCAGAGATTCTTGTAGGATGGGCCTTGTAGGATGTTTTATATTTTTTAAAAGGGTGAATAGTTAATGTACACCTTCATTCAGTGAATTAAACAGTTTTGTTCCCTGGTGAGCAATTAGATAGAAGCCGCTTCTTTTACAATCATTGTTAAAGTTTCCAGCTTCTCATTACATTTCGTGTGGAATTCTTTGTTATAACACCTCAAAGTTGCCTTGGTAAACGGTTCCATTTCGCATTATATAACAAAAAACGAGGATCCTTTGGGCTGTGCTAATGAAGGTCCTATCTTTCTCTGGTGCAGCTTGGCTTTTAGAAAGCAGCATATGTGTCTTGACTGCAATGACATGTAAAAAGCTGCACTTATGATTGATATACTTTCTGTATTAACAGATCTGTACTATTTATCCAAATGACAAAAACATGGCAAAATGGCTATACATACAAGGCTGTATTTACAAAACTTTAATAAATTGTTTGACCCATTTTTGATCAATTTAAATCATGATGAAACACAAATATGCTTCTAAATGGAAGTTCTTACTTTTACCTATGTTTACTGAGTTGCTAAAGTAGTGAAAACACTAAAGTGCATAGGGCAGTGAACATGTAGGGCAGGGTGTGAGAGCTGTCTTAGTAAGATGTGTTATGAAGAACCTTTCCAAAGTATAAAGAACCACAACATAATGTAAATGTTCTTCAAAGAGTCCTTTTATTATCTAATTATCTGATTATGCCTTTTACCTTTTAATAGGTTCTTCACACTCATTCTACCACAGTCCACAGTATCTCTCTGTAGAAGCACTGGCAAGCTCGTGAGCACTACACCCAGAGTAAAGGGCATGAGCTGTGGGACAAAACATTAAAAGCACTCCCTTCAACAAGCAAACTTTCTTTCTGACTGACACAGAGAGCTCCCCCAGCCTCAGACAGAGAATCTCTTTTTATACCAGGGATGGAAGCAACAATGAGCCCAAAATCTGAGGTTGACCTGATGAAGGGTCTCAGGAGTGCTGATTTTAGAAGGTCAGGTCTATCCTCACAGAACTCTGTCTCATTGAGCTAAAAGAGCAAATCCGATGTAGAAAGAGCACCCCGCTGTTCAAATCTTTGAGAATAAAGTTCTTGATCTAAAAATCCTGAATTGATCCATGCTGGATATGAAGCATTAGGTTTTGAACCATTGAAAAGTTGACATTTATTTACAATAGGCTCCTTTATATTTTACAGAAAGGCAAGAGTAGCTAGGACTGGGCAGTGAAGGCAGACTTTGCAGACAATATAAATCAATAATTATAGTTCACCTATAATCATCTGGCTGTGTCTGTACGTAATTGGTTTTCTTGCAGTATATTATATTATATAGTATTTTTTTTCTGTACTATCCTTGCTCTTTCCACTAATTTGATCTCTCAAAATACATTTTGTGAGGTTGTACATGCTTTAGAGAATTTTTACCAAAATCATAATTTATCTTAAAGCAAAATTGCACACTACTGTACTAGAATTTTGATTGTATTATTCATTTCAAATGAGAGGTCTCTTGAATGTTTGTGAAAGTGGCCCCTTATAGTCGTGTGTAAACACACCACAGAGTGTGAAGAACTTTCTCTGCATTTAACCCGTTCAGGAAGTGAAGCAGTGGGCTGACACCAACGGGGGGCACACGGCTCAAGAGTACCTTGCTCAAGGGTACCTCAGTGGCGTCACTAGCAGTCTGACAAATTGAACCCATGACCAACTTCCTAACCACTAGGCCACCAGCTGCCCCAATGTTTATGTTTTCCTCATTGGTGAATCAAATCCCAGTCTTCTGCGTGACAAGTGGAGATACTGTCCACTATTCTAACAAATATGATGAGCTTTATTATACAGTTAACACTGGCACTAGACACTAGATGGGTTTTTGCATACTGGCAAATGTGCTGCTTCCCGCAAGCTTAGTCTTGAATGGGTGCCTCAACATAGACCAGTTTGATTGTGTAACACTGGCAACTCTAAATAAAGCATTTCAAATCAGGTTGAAGTGATTTTTTAATCAATGTTCTATAAAGATTCTCCAACAGTGGGACCACGTTACTGCAGAGGAACATATTTTTGAGTGTTAATAGGTCTGCTGCTCTTCTAGCAATATATTTTATTTTAGCTAATTTGACAAGTTGCTGTTTGCTGTGTGGATACCGTACTGTGAAAAAGTCTTAGGCACCTCAGAAAATTATACTTAAAAGCTGTTTAGCTGGGCAGTAAGTGTTTGTATTTTTAATACATTGCATAACATTAGTCTTAGAATAAATACAAATAACATTAATACAGTGAATAGTTGTTTAATGTATGTAAATGTGTTCACTTAACCATTTCCAGACCTCATGTTATGGAAGCCCAGTATTACTTGTTGTTACAATCAAATAGCTGGTGCGACTCAATCAGTACTTCGTTAGATTTAATCAGGTGTACAAACGCATGCAGTACTTGTTCTAACCAGCTTAGAAAATATCAAGTATTTTTTAAAAACAAAACTACTTTTTTTCATACTTTTTACTGCTTTCTTGTTTGTTTTTATTCTACTGTTACTTGTGTTTTTGTTGTAAAATGGCACTGCTGAGGTAAATTACACAAATTACAAATGTACCTTTGCACAGACCTATTATTAATCGCTAAATCGCTAAATCTATATATCTCCACTTGTGTCTATTTTTTGTAGACTAAAGTGCCAGTTACTGTTCTTTTGATGATAATTAATACACCAATAGTAATCATCAGACTAGGCCACCTTCCTCCATAGCTCCAGGCTTGAAGTCTGATGCTTATGTTCTCATTGCAGAGGTTTTCAGGGGTGGGCAGGGGTCAGCATGGATACTCTGACCGGTCTACAGCTACGCAGCCCCATACGCATCAAACTGTGTCTTCTGATACCTTTCTCTCAGAGCCAGCATTAACTTAAAACTTTTAGTACATAGAACTCTCCTCTGGTTCTCACACTTGCCTGAAACTTGAATGTTACCTTGTATTGTATTAAAAAAAATAAAATAAAAAAATGTATTTTTATTGTAAGTCGCTTTGGATGAAAGTGTCTGCCAAAGGAATGAAATGAAATGTAACTTTATCAGCAGTTAGTTCTATAGTAGCTCTTCTGTGCGATCAGACCAGATAGGCTTCCCATGTGCACCACTTCCAACTTGCACCACTGGTTCACCAGTTAAACCAGTTTTAATGGATAGCAACCACTGCATACCAGGAACACCCCCCAAGACATGCAGTCTGGAGATGCTCTGGACCAGCTGTCTAGCTGTTACAATTTGGTCTATGTCAGAGTCACTAAGATCCTTATAGTTCCCTATTTTTCCTGCTTCCAACACATCAGCATCAATAACTAATCATTCACTTGCTGCCTAATATATTATGCTCCCTGACAGCGATCATTGTATCGAGATAATAAATGTTTTTCACTTCACCTGTCAGCAGTTTTAATGCTATAGCCAGTTGGTATAAGTTTATACTTGGAGAGACAGGTGGCTTTGCTTGAACAAAGACTAGCTATTGCCCTGTCTGCCTTAGTCAAGTAAAAAATAGAGAATCCTGTTGCCCTGATGAGATGTGTATCCAGAGGAGAATGCAGATGTGCAAGTAAACATGCGGCTCCCGAGCACTGCTGGGAGAAAGTGCACAGGAGTGAATTCAGCTCAATCTTATTGATGCTGTTGCCACAGTAACAGGGTTCGAAGGGCTCAGTCTCCCTTACCTCCTTTCCTCTCTCACATATGGGAAAGTGCACACACACACACACACACACACATACACACTCAGACACACAGATATTCATTGATATTCTTTTGGGCACTCGCTCATTTGCAAAGGCTGCCATGCACAAACAACAGGTGATTCCTTTCAGCATATATTCAGTAAAAAGGCCACTGACCTTCAAACCCAGAGAAATGCATATGTTACCTGAAATAAACGCAATCCTATATTTATTTTAAAGTTGTTTATGATGCACGAATACTATCCTCTACACAGAGGACTGTATAATAATGGTCTGGACATGCAAGAGGAATGCTATGCCATTTCCCCCCTGGACCTAACGCTGCCGAGACACTTGAGTCTCTTTTCATGTTGGAGTGCCTCAGAGAGCCCTAAGCCACACAAAAGGGTTCTGAAAGAGTGCTCAAAGCTCCCTGTCTACTGGGATGAGACAGAGGAGCCATAGCTAGATCGACTTTCGCATGCACTCAATCTGTTGCTGGCGGTAGCTGAAGGAATCTTTCCAAGCTGGCCCCAAGCTTCATCACAGTAATTGTCAAAATCAACACCAGTGAAAGCTGATACCCGTCAGGCGAGTTTAAAAATCAGTGAATTGGTCAAAGATAATTTATTAATAAGCGAAGACACAGCAGGTTATTATAAATAAGACTACTCAAATGTTCTAACACTGCTGTGAATGTAAAGCCCAGATCGCAAACAGTTATTCAGAAGATAATACATCGGCCTGTCATCAAAGCCTCCTAGGCAAATAGTCAAGGCTGTCTAGAGTTTCACAAGCATCTAACAGAATGAAAAAATGAGTCATGAGATGACTGATGAAAGATGGCTAGCTCCTTTGCTCTAAATATAGGGACCACACCAGCCTTCCATACATTTGCTAGAACCAAAGTCAGGACAAAGAATGAGATTTCACACAGTGTTTCAATAAGGAGACTTGTGTTACCTTGTATGTAATACAAGACCACCTTTGTGTGCACCTTAGATCACCTGTCCTCAGGTTCTTGGAATGTGCTTTTCTGAATATTTTCCCTGCCAACAAACCCACAAATCAGTGATGTGTCTCATGAAGGGCTTGAGAAATGGTTAAGGTGTTTGGAACAGGTGTGTTTAGCTGGGGATTACTTCATGATGTGCAGAGCTGACAAGACCTAAACTTTAAAAGTAACAATGGAACAGTTTCGTATTCAAGAACAAAATTAATGCTAGTGTGAAAATGTTCAGTTTCTACAAAAAGCCTCCTTTCTGCAGGGGACAGTTTTCATGCATTAGTGTACTGGCGTAACACCATCTTTCCAGGTTTTGCAGGACTAACACGTCACACACTGACGCATTTCGACAATTTAATTCCGCGCATCTTGTCATTTTCAGAATTTGCATATCTAAATCCTGAATCTGACAACGTGGCTGACCTGGTCAAGGGCACACGAAGGAGTGTCACTTTTGAGCTGTGTTCAGTCCAGAGACAAGGATGTTTCTCAGTTCTGCTCATGTTCCCCTCATCTCTAAAAACACATGTGACTTGTAGTCCCCTCTTCCCAACCTCTCCTCTGTCTGAAAGAGTAAATAAACAGGAATGCTAAAGGCAACAGCAGACACTTGATTATAAACAGCTCCACTAACCTAAGCTACTTGGAATGTGTGATGTGTCTACAGCTAATTGAGCTTATTGGTCTCATCTATCTGTCCAAAGAACTGATCCAACTCAATAATGTACAGATGGAGTTTGACACCCATGAATATTACACTTTTTATATCACTAGACCGCCCATAGTTCTTAAACGATACATAATGGTGATCATAAAATGACAAACCTAAAGCTTAGGGACAAACTAAAAAATGAAAAAGCTTTAAATAACAGTCTCCAGTGATTGTAAAATATTATCATATTCAGATTGTGACTTCTCCATCTGTTCTCCAACTTCCACATCTATAGTAATTAATTACTCTTAATTAATTACTATTTAATTAAGAACCTGGTTCTGGTTCTGACTATTCATGCTCATGTTAATATACTTTAGATGAAAATGGACTATTCTATCTATTTGGAGTTGATGATGAATCTCTTGCTGCTTCAAATCCAATTTTCTATCATTTCTATCATCTGTACCTGCTGATTCCAGTTCTTTTGATTTAGGGCATAAAGGGTCGGTTTCCCACCTTAAGCCTAGTCTTGGACTACCCTTTACTTTTCAATGGAAAATCTCCATTCACAGAACTATTTAATCCAGGACTAGGTTTAATCCCTGTCCGGGAAACCGGCCCAAAGTGTTTATATGTCAAATAAAGCAGGTTTAACAAATTTAACAGAAAAGGCTGATATTATATGTTCTCTGCATTAAGCATACACAACTAACACTGTTGAGTTAGATGTGAATACTAAACTTAAACTGTGACTTACATATAATGCATCTTTTTCATTCTAATACTTGGTCTCCTTTCATGAAAACTTACCGATTCACTACACTCCAAAGAAAAACTATAAATACTTTAAATGTATTTATAGTACTTTAAAATATTCTCTTGTGGCTCCATGACACGATGTTAAGTAACTTCTTAGATACGTGACTGAGTAATATGTACTGAAATAAATCGCATCATACTGAACTGAGTATGCAAATTTCTGTCACCATGTATTTTGCATTATGTGATACTAGAAGCAAATAGACACAAACATGACCTATAAAGCCTGCTTCTGTTTTACATTATTTGACATTGTGTCAAAATTTTATGATGAACAGACAAGTGGAAACAGTCCAAATGGATTTTTTCAGTATTTAACATTAAAGATTAGGAATGTTTTATCTCTTTTCTTGTAAAGTTGCTTTTTTTCCATTTAAATTTTCTAAATTCTGATAACCATGCTTTAAAAAACAAACAATGCAAACCGTGTGCCTTTAAAAAAGGAATTATATGCAGTACTAACAAATGCTCACTTAATGTATTGTACAGCATACAATTCCACTTTACTTACTTTATTTAAGTAAGGTTAATTAATCTTAGTTAGGGATGGGTATCGTTAAAGTTTTAACGGTATTACTACTTCTATCGATACCACTTATCGGTTCGGTACTTTAACGGTACTCTTATCTGTACTTTTTGTTGTGTTTTTTTAATTAAAAAACCAAAACAAATTGAGAACAGAAATAACACTATTTTTTAAATGTAAAATAATTATCTATAGCTTAGCAAACACCAATGTTTGAGCAAATATCTATTACACAAACAAAACCAATGATTGTAAAACAAATAAATAAACACTCCAACATAGTTGGAGCATGCAGGTAGGCAGCAAAAGAACTAGCAGCTTTTAGCTGGAGGTGTGTGTGTGTGTGTGTGTGAGAGAGTAATCATTAGGTGCCAGGGGCCGTATTACAGAAACTTCCTATCTTAAGCATAAAGTTAAGATCGGACAATTTTTTCAATTTGGTATTACAGAAGCAAATCCTAACTGGATTTAGGAATCCTGTCATATCTCAAGTTAGGAATCCCAAATAAGCGATCTAACGTTGATGATCGACTTTTATGTCTGTTACCTAGCAACTAAAGCAACACATCATCTCCAGTCCGTAACACTGTATTGTCAGAGTATCTTCGTTACTGTCTTCAAAAAAAATGAATATTATACAACGTTGTGGTCTGAACTTTAAGCCAGACGAACTGGCCAATATGAACAAATGTACTGGGACAGAGCTGTCATTCACAAATATGTTGACAAATGTATAGGGACACGCGCTCTCTCACACCCACACCCACGCAGTCACACACTTCGCTTTGAAAATCAATTTAAGTGAAAAAACGTAAACAAAGCCCATTTGTACCACAAACGGGAGAGCCCCGCACCAACGGGTCGCCTCTCCAAAGCTGGGCGGAGTTGATCGGCTAATGGCATTATCACAGGTTCCGGCGATGCAACTAATGATTGTGTCCACCAGTGTCTAGTGAATGTTTGTTAGTGTCCATGTCGTGTGATTGGATGGGTGGTTAAAACCTGGCTGAGCCAGAGAGTCGGTGCGTCGTCACAACTAACAACCCAGTTT
>JBBPCW010000001.1:11507284-11522284 GCA_037974425.1 Phenacogrammus interruptus
ATTGCACATAGGAACAGGTATTGCACATTAAGATATATTGCACAGTGTTATGTTAAGTATATTGCACATACTGAAAATATATATTGCACCTATATTAACATATATATATAATATATATTATATATTAACTTATATATATTATATATATTAACTTCACAGTACAGAACATACGAATTCATATTTTATCTCCTTTCCTAACCTTTCCAAATGATACAAGATGTCAAGATGTCTTAACCCTTTTGTCATCTTTATTTTAAGGAATGCAGACTGGAGTGAAGATGTGAATTTTAAATTTTAAAAAATTATAATCAGTCAGTTTCAGACAGCCTTCATGACACTATATTCATGCAGTGATGAATACATGGTATGTTTCTTGGGCGAGGCATCAAATTTCTGTCTGTTGTGTGGAGAGCAGAAATCTTACCCCTACACAACATCAACAGTGTGGTACAATTAAGTGAGGATACCATGAGTGTACCATCCTACAGACAATGTTAGACTTTTTTGGAGAGTCTAATTATCGATAATAAAATATGTCCTTTTATCTGTCTTTTCTTTCAGACTTTGATCTGATGTAATGACAAAAACAAACAAACAGTTCCCCTTAAAAAACACTGAACTTTCTCAGTTTTTCAGCCAGTCTCTAACCACCGTCTCTGTGGAATGCGTTTATCAACCTGTTTGCCAACCATATCCTGGTTGTTGATTGGAAGACAATGGAAAAGCAGCTCAATTTACACCTAATTAAGGTTTTAATGTATGTTATTAAAAACATCACCATGTCCCAATTAGCAGACGCTAGCCTCATGCATCACATTAATTGATATCCTGCTTGTGCTGCACAAGAGTCTCTATTGCATCAGTATTCCCTGAGTGATCTGATGCTGGAAAGCATTTTCATGCACGAGCCCATGTGTGTGTGTGCATGCACTTTGTGGCTGTGCATGCAAATTCATGCATGCTGTATCATTGTCATGTTTATATATATACCTGTGTGCTCTGGGACTTTTGTGTGCAGAGATAGAGTTCTTCATTATTCACCAACATAAATCCACTAGATGGGTGGTTTGGTTTATGAATGACAATTTCTGCGCATGGGTCCCAGTGTGCACTGCAGGCTTTTTCAGCTCCGCTGTAATGGCCGCCGTATTCGCTCAGAGCCCAGGAGCTACAGTTGTCATTAAGCACATAGATTATTATCATAAAAAACAGCCACAATTTGTCTGCCCCTTTCTAATGAAAAGTTATGCCTTGGAGAGAGAAAAAGAAAAAAAAACAAAACTACATTTTATACCCAGAGGGAGGAGTCCAGCATCCATTGTTATGACTTATAGTACCTTTAGCTAATGAGTCCCCTACAGAGCTTGGAGGATAAACCTTCATATCTCTCCTATCCAAATGGTACGATGCAGCCATACATAAGGGAGAGGACGAGGAGAGAGAGGGATGACCCCCCATGATGTGGGATAACGAGGAGCCAGAGCAGCAGAGGAGTAAAGAAAGCCTTTGGAAAAGCCATTGGCACGCTTGGCCCTCTCAGCCGAGACTGATTGTGTTCTCGGTTCATCACCGGTGAGGCAGATAAAGAGGGTTCTGATCGATACCCATTTCTTATCCTCCACCTTGATCTGCGCTTTATCAAAGGGCAAGAACTCTCTTTCCACAGCCACCCTTTTACTGATAACAAACTATATGTCCACAGTTTGGTCTGTCTGCTACCCTGCCCTGATGCTGGTGTAAAATATTAAAGTCTGGCCATTGCTTTATATACTATACTTTGCAGACCACTACATCAGAATCCTTTTTGAAAAGAACTGTGACCCACTTGCAGAAGGGATTTATTAGTAGCTGTAACTTTTCAGTGAATGCATTTCTTTCACAAAGATTAAGAAAGTTTGTCATTGAAGGTATTCACCAGTGTTTTTGGTCTTCTCTTTACTGCATGTGTAGCATATGGTCAACAGGGTTGAGATGTAATCAAATTCAAGCACTGGGAATATGCATTCAGCATTAAAGTGCTTGTATAAAGTTAGTCTTAAATTCTTACAAATTTAAACTATTTTTAGGAGAATTTGTTAGAATATTTACCCACAATAATAAAAACGTAGACATTTGATTTTTACCATTTTTTCTTTTTCGCATCTAGTTTTACCTACAACCAAGAACTTGGAAGCAACCAAGGTAACAAGTTGAGGCCTAACATACTTTCTTTGAGTCACCACATCTTATTGATCTGCAGCTAACTCAACATCATCAGACAGCTCAATATGCCTGAAGGTGAGCACAGCAAATTCTGTTACAACAGGTCAACACCCTAGTTGGCTTGCTTTGTACTGAGTGATGGGAGGAGACAGAGGCCACCTTACTCACCCAGAGAGAGTGAGAGAGAGACAAATTATACTGTCTTGGACCCCCAACCACAGACGACTGTTACATCACATGGGATTGAACTTGTGTTCTCCAGACAACAGGACCAATGCGTAAACAGTAAAACCTCTTGGGAGCCCCCAAACGTACAGTCTGCTTGTTTATTTACCAGTGTATAACACATATAAACATACACAGACTGTCTCAAGATGTGACTTATTTACACACCCTGAACTTCTTGCCAAAGTGTGAGTAGACTGATTAGTCATAATCATAAATGGTCTTATAAACAGTATCATGGTGTATGTATATGTATATATATATATTAGTAGTGGGCCGTTATCGGCGTTAATGTGAATGTGTAACGTGCTGCATTAACGTGAGACTCTTATCGGGCGCTAAAAAAAATAACGCTGTTAATCTATTCACAAAGTTGGGTTGGGAGCTGGGTCTATACTACGCAAGCTATAATGACTTTCATCTTGATATTTTAGCACGGATGTATACCTAGTCGAATTGCACTGTAGGGGCGAGAATGAGTCTCTGAACCTGTGTGTGTGCCTACTGTGAAATAACCACCTCAAACGTGACGTCCTAACATGGACGTCCTAGCTATGAAGCCGCCGGGTTTGCTTCAGGGAAAATTTATTTTTAAGAAGCTTCCCAATGGAAACCTCACCAAGACTAAGGTTGTTTGCACCTTGTGCAATGCGGAATTAGTTTACTGTAGTTGAGAAAGTTGAGTTGAGAAAAAAAGATTACAGAGAGATTAATCTAGATTAAAAAAATGTAATTATATATATAATTACATATATATAAAACCAGAGAGAGAGAGCGAGAGAGATAAATATATGGCACATTTAGTTAATTTTACCCAATTTTGTTATTTGTATTTGGTAAATTGTTTATTAACAATAGGTTAAGTTTAGAGAAAGCTGAACAATATTATTAATACTCACCCAGCTACCCATACTGCCAAATGAACTTCATTTTGTACAATTTTATGTAGCACTCTACTTAATCCTTTACAGTGATGACATAAACATGCCCTGGGAGATGTCATATGTAGCTGTTTCAGATGTACATTATTATAACCATTGCTGGTAATTGTCATGACAAAATAAATTGTTTGATTTCATGACATTAAATTTAATATCTGATACCATAAATGTGTCATTAAAATTAACAGTAATAGTAATGTGACACTGTTACAATAAAGGACATTTATCGTGACAATTCATATCAGTATATGACATCTCTCATGACGTGTTTATAGCATGGTTATTTCAGTGCTACAGTATGTAGCAGGTTCAAATAAAGTGTAACCCAGTTTCAACATATTTGCATTTCAGAGACTTGTGACAACACACACATCTCAAAATATATGAGGGTCTGCTGGTGCATTTACCAAATAGTGCCCACTTTTGCTGAGTTTGTGAAACAGGCAGCAGTCCTGCTCAAGGGATTGAGGGAGCAGCAGTAGGCTGAAAAAGTGATGCGAAGGGAAAAACAACTGAGAATTTCAGAACTTCATTGAAATGATAAAGGATTTTAACAAAGAAAGTCAGGCATAAAAAAGAGCAGATTTTGTTCTATGTGTCTTATCACGATGTATTGTAAATACACATGCTATATATTTTAGTGTTGTAACAGAATTTTTTTTAACACCTTTAGAATAGTTTGTTATCTACTTTCTCAATGTAATCTGTCCAACTCTGACACTTACCACGGAGAATTCAGCATGTTTTCCTTTACTTTCATAAAGGACAGGAAACGCACTGCCTCAAAATACTCTTACAGCTGAAGCCAAAGTACACTTGATTCAGCAGCTGCCCATTTTCTGCTACAAGTGTCTGTTGAGTTAATGGGATTTGCTTCTTAGCACAGCGAAATGCATCAAAAGTACTGTCCACTGGAGCAAACCACAAGGCACAGATGTTTCAGATAGTGAGTGGGTTTAAAAGAAAAACTTTCATTTCAGAATGAGGATGGAAAGGCAATGGTGGAGGACTAAGCAGTACACTACATGGACAAAAATATTAGGACACCTTTTCATTATTGTATTCAGATGGTCCCTTACTCACAATGAAGGGCAATCTTAATGCTTCACCATATCAAGACATTTTGGACCCTACTATGCTTCCAACTTTGTGGACACAGTTTGGGGAAGAACTTTTTTCTATTCCAGCATGACTGTGCTTCAGTGCACAAAGCAAGGTCCATAGAGACACATGGCTGGATGAGTTTGGTGTGGAGGAACTTGACTGGCCCACACAGAGCCCTGACCTCAACCACATCCAACACCTTTGGGATGAACTGGAACAGAGATTGTGAATCAGGCTATCTCATCCAATATCAGTGTCTTATCTCATAAATGCTCTACAGAATGAATGGGCACAAATTCTCACATTAACTCCAAAATCTTGTGGAAACCCTTTCAAGAGGAGTGGAAGCTGTTATAGCTGCAAAGAGGGTACCAACTCCTTATTAAAGTTTATGCATTTGAATGCAGTGTCATTAAATTTCCTTTTTGGTGTAATGGTCAGGTGTCCCAGTACTTTTGTCCATATCATGTATGTTTACTTTGACTTCTTTACTTTGAAAGTGCTGCAGACTTTCTTCAGTGGTATGGGCAAAGGTGCATGTGATATTTGGGTTATAAGTTGTACAGCAGTTTTAAACTGCTTGCCTGAATCTAAGTGAGTCAGTGCCATTCTTAGACGAATGACTTGATGCCTGGTTCAGAGTTTAAGTGATGAAGTGGTGAACTTGATGGTGCTGATTGTAGAAGTAGTGATAGGAGACAATAGATCAGGGTTTAGTGATGAATAATGGATCTGAAGATAAGGAACTGCAGGACCCTTAAGGAGTCGATCTGTATCTCACAAAGGATGGAGAGATTATACTGGGACTGCTTCTCCGAATTGGTCTGTCTTGCTATGCTTGCTTTGTTTTCTTGGACAGTGTGGTCCAGGATTGATTAGCCAGATGATCAATGATGGTGGGAAATGTCAAATGTAGTGGGAATTCGAAAGAGTCTTTTTGTTGACAGAGTGAGACAAACTAAACTCTTGGGCAGAAAGAATGACGTGCAGAGCTTAACGCAATAACCATTAAGACCTAATCATTCAACTCTGCTTTTTTAATGACACTTTCATTTTATGTAGAACCAAAATGTACCAAAATGCACCATCCATGTAGGCCATTAATGAAAATTAAGCTGCAAAACCTCACATGTGTGGAGATACTTGACTCTAGACACACAAACAGCACTGTGAACTGCAAAATCTGCAAGTCTCCGTTTTTGTTTGATGTCACAAAAACCCAACACATTAACATTTAGCTACCTTGTCAGCTTCCAGTACTTTAGTTATATGGAATGTTTAATTCTGAACTGCTTTCTGAATTAGGCTTGATACATAGCAGCCAATTAGAATCAAGGTTATTTGGTTCAGTCTGTCTGTTTATGTCAGCCTATAAGCCACAGGAACAAAAACAGTCTGCAGAATTCTATGAGGTAAAGAGAGAAAAACAGTTCTGATACATAAACATATATCTGTTTTTATTTGACTTTCATTTAGACATTACATAAGCAAGTTCCTCTGGGATCAATAACGTTTTCTGATTCTGATTCTGAGCCACACAATCATTCCTGGTAGTCTTTGGGTAAAAATCAGATAAGAAAACATCTTTAATTTAACAGAAAGCCAAATAGCAGTCCTACAAACTGGCTAGAAATTTACTGACAGAGGAGCTGACATGAACTACAGGGCAGTAGAACAGAGTAGTTTCTGTATGTTTTTCTCTCAAAATTCAGATCTTACACAATTGATTTATAAAGAGTAGAAATGCTATATTTATATAGAGCTAAATCAAACCGTACACAGAATACACCTCCAATTTTATAGAGTATTAGTATTTTCTTTAGTATTTTTATTGTAGCATTATTTACTCAAATTACCTCTACAATGCAGATATACAAGTGGAAAAGCAGTTTTAGATATCTCATACAGCCTTTTAAATATTTGGGTATAACAAGAAAATATGTTTTACTATACAGTAACTTACGTTAAATGTTATAATGCCTCTGCATACATGACATAAAAGACATTAGTTTAATTGTAACAGGGTTCCCAGTGTTTAGGCTACTCTCCTGTCAATCTTTACGTATGCATCTATAGCTTTCTATGAACTATTTGAAATCAGTGAAGCTGAACGATACTAGCGTCATATTTTATTAAAATTCCTTTTGGTGCAAAGAAATTAGATTTGTTTGATTTAAATATAGAATATAGAATTCAAACTTTTCAGTGGTGCATGTCTTGAAAGAGGGGATATGGTTTCTCCCTCAGAGCAGCCGACTAGTTTTTATAATGAAATGTAAATTACTCCATACCTTTCTCGGTCACATACTGTGTATATTTGAACCATGAATTCTGTGAGATGTAATCTGGATTCGGAATCACAGTGGAGCTTATAAGCAGGCAAATTGTATTCAGGGGTGTTATTTACGTATCAGATCAGACGGACAGGTTTATTCATAGCATGTGAATGAGAGAGTGTTGAGTCTGGAAGAAACAACACAGGAACTGACAATTTCATGTGAGATGTCTTTCAAGTACTGTTTTTAGAGTGTAGCTCATAACTTTGACTAAAATGTTCAAACCACTGGTCCCATCAAAACAGCACACCCGCCCCTAAAGAGAAGAATCGAACCGCCTCGATTGGGAACCCACACAAAAAAGCCACTTTCAACCCAAGAGGTCTGATGGCAAACTCTTGTGCTACGTGGTTCATTACGAAATATTTACATCCCATCCTTTTCTTTTTCTGTTGGTATAATTAAAGAGCTGACAATGACCCTGCAACCCCTCCCCCTCTCCACATTTCTTTAAGTGGGGCTGCATTTAGTATGCGTGCGAGGGTGCAGCCTGCAACTCCCTTTTACTGTCGGATATGATGCAGGGGGGAGAGCTGAGTGTGACCTTCACAGGGGAGCCAGCAGTGGATTACGGCTGAATAATGAGCATGTTGACTCATCTGTGCCTGACTTGGCTCCCTTAGACTAAGTTTAAATCATGGCATTCAATCAAGATCTAATATATGCATGTAACAATATAACAATGTA
Organism: Phenacogrammus interruptus; assembly: GCA_037974425.1. Classification (NCBI taxonomy): domain Eukaryota; kingdom Metazoa; phylum Chordata; class Actinopteri; order Characiformes; family Alestidae; genus Phenacogrammus; species Phenacogrammus interruptus. Next base: position 11,514,780 of record JBBPCW010000001.1, read on the forward strand.
AACAATGTAATGCGGTTTTGGAACTAAATATGGTCAAAATCATAAAAAAATATATTCTGAATTATTAATTTATACTATTGAGAAATAGTGTACCTACTTAATTAAGGAACATGGCCACCAAAGGGGCGGCTAAGAACTTTTGTCTTGTTACTGCTTACGTTGACTTTATGCCACTTATGCCACTTATTTTGACTTTTAAGTCAACCACAAAACATTCAAACTGGGGGCTGTCTTATAAAGCATGTTCAATTTAGACCAGGTTCCTGACTAATTTTTCAGCTTCACAAAACTTAACATAGCCAAGATTTGCTTGTTATGGCGAGTAACAACTTTCTCCTATTATAGCAGGTTTAGATACTTTCTCCCAGAGCCTATGCACATGAAACTATGATGTTTATGACAAATAGTATGGAACACTAAAAGATGTAGAATGACTTAGTTTTTGAAGAAGGAAACACTGATAGTGGTGATATGCAACACTGCAACACTGCCACCACGGCATTTGTGATGGAGCGGCATCCGTTGCCATGGTGATGTATCCCCATAAAAGTGATCCACCTTCATGAGACAAAAAATCCTGCTTAGTGCCCCCAGGATGCTGCAGTGGACCCTGAGTTCCAATGCTAGTATGGTGGCAAATGTGTTGGTTCCAACCTGCTTGGTTTTGATTAGCTGCAACAGTGCAGCCGAAATCAGTAGCAACCGGAAAGGTCAGCTCTTCCTTGCTTTTCTTTCTTATTGTCGCCACTGTTTATTTTATTGCTGCCCTACAAATAAAGTGTGACATACAGAACAGGGAGGCATTTGGCTCGAACCATTTCCGAGGCGATAACACTGCATAATAACGCATGCAGGTGTGAGAAAATCCTTACACTTTATATGTAATTGGAAAATTCAGGTGCGATAAGCGTGGGCCTCTGATATATAATGTAACACAACCTTATCAGCATATAAGATATTCCTTTAAAATTGTGTGGTAACTGTTCAATTGTGTGGTTCACACCAGGGGACCGCACACACACACGCGCATGTACACAGGGGACACGCAAAGGACAAACCCAGAGAAATTAACACTGAACAAGAGACCACACCAACTAATGGAAGTGAGGGCTCCTTCACGAGATTACAAAATCCCCAGGCCTGTCAACAAAGCACCTGCTTGCGGCTAGACGTTAATTTGTTTTGACATGCTTTATAATTTAATTCCACCACAGAATTAACTTCCAATCCGAAAAGCTATTAGCCCGGGAAATGTCCAGCGGACTTGTGCGAGCTCACTCCCAGGTGAACCGCTGCGCTTTAACACCCAGCACGTTTGAATGGGTTTCATTGTACTTAGGAGGACTCAAAGCCAGGGCAGGCCTTTGAAGGAGACCTGAATGGCTGGTGTGGAATGCACTGGAATTGCCTCTACTGATGTAGTGCAGCTTCTTTTCACCCTTGCACTAATGCTGACAATCAGAGGCCTCATCCCAGATTCACTTTGATGAAACTAGTGTATTATCTAGAATGAAGCTTGTTACACTGTGTGTGTGGAGGGTGTGAACTGTGATGGCACACTCTCCACTGTTGGTTTTTTATGTTGGCCCAACTGATTGCTACTGGCTTAGAGTAGACACTGTTATTCCCCAGAACCACTTTGAGTACTATCGTTTTGGTAAAATGTGTACAATCAAGAAAACATCAGTTTATTTATGATCTATTTGCATTATCTATTTGTTATCTTTTGCATTATTAATTTTATGCTCTGGTTTACTTGTCTGTATGGTGTCCTTGAGTGCCTTAAAAGGTGCCTTTAAATAATAATAGTAATAATAATAATAATAATAATAATAATAACAATAATAATAATAACAACAACAACAACAACAACAACAGCAGCAATAGCAACAACAACCATCATCATCATCATCATCATCATCATCATCATCACAATCATCACCATCATCACCATCATCCTCTGCATCCATAGTTTAGCATAATGATAATATAATGTCTATTTGTCTGTTTCACTGTGTATTTGTCTTTTTACTAGCACTTTCAAATGCAGACACAGTGTTTGTGCAGGTCTTTGGTGACTTGCACCAACTCCATCACTGCAGAGAAGATGAAAGGGGTGCGGAGAATAAAGTCGTACTCTCCTTTCTGAATTATGGCCTTTTTGTGACTTTCCAAGAATAGGCTTTGTATTTTGAGAGGGAGAGCAGATGATTGATTCATTGATTGTATTGGGACCTCCACATTGTCTTGATGTTTCTTCAGCCTTCAGCCAGCAGTCAAGCAGGCCCACACTTCTTTTTTTCGTCCTTGAAATGTATTCCTTGCACTAGCGCAGAAAACTGCAGATGTATCTGGATGTATTGTACAGTGTAAATAATGAAAGTGAGAAGATACAGTATATGTGATTCTTTTTTTTTCTCAAGGCATCTTGAAAGTCCAGATGGAGGAGGTCTGATGGAAATTTTCTCAGCTCGATCCATCTGGTCTACACTCTCAAGAGTCTGTTGCTTGGTGGCAACTAAGGACACTGTAGCAAATATTATGCATTATGTATTCCATGTGCATAATGTAATAGAGAAAATCCACTAATTTGATAAAATTCTGATTTTTTTTTTACATAAACTGGTATGCTGCAGAGAAGCCCAAGCACTTGGATTTTTTTTTATTTTAGTGGTGACAGGAACCAGGAGTCAAGATGACACAAATATTTTATTGATATCCATAGCCATCAGTGAACTTGCATCTATCTTCTGGATTTTTGATGATAATAATAGATAAATGGTGGTAAATTTTTGGATATCATTTTGCCCTATAATGGCAAAGGTATTAAGTTCTCCAAGTGTCTGGTTTCTTTCACCATCTCTCTAAACAATTGAGACTTGGTTGGGTTCTCTAGAACAGAGACGTTTACATGAAACTTCACTGAATGACTGATATTATGCAGAAATATGGGGGAAAATTGTGGAATCTACCTTTAAGTTAACCCCTCATAAAGCCACTCGAAGCATTCTGAATCATGTGCTGTAGATGTAATGGTGGTGGGTTTTTAGTTTTAGGCCAGGAACAGATTTCCATGGACACTCTGACATGAAGACTCAGCAAGGCATCTGCAGTGAGAAGTTAGCCATCTCACATTCTCCCACTACTCAGCTGTCAAAGCAACTGTACAATGCCAGCATGTCTGATTTCTTACTTTAGGATAGTTTCCAACAATATTCCTTCAGAAAAGAATTGAGGGTTTGAATGTTTTTTCTTGGATCAGTCATGAGTGCAGGGTATTGCATTGTGATAAGCAGGTCGAGATTGTTGGTTCTTTCTGTAACCGAGAATCTGACTTCTCACAGCACATCCAGTGAATTTCAATGAGCTCGAGCTCTAGCTGTGGTGGGCAGGAAGCAGGGAGTGCATGTTGAAGGGCAGGGAACGTGCTGAACTTGTCATAGTGCAACCGCAGCTATAACTGTCTGTGAAAGCAGTTTCCAGCACATATAACTCCTTTTAATTTTGTTAAAGCAGCACATATACATATTTATTTTGATGTATGTATATTTAATTTGCCACCAATATAGTTCCAAGTGGACATATCCACACTAAACACAGTAAAATGTTTCAACAGGTGGAACTGAAGACTTCTGTGTTCCATTTATTGTCAATTGTTTGGCAAGCATCTCATTTTCAAAATGAAAATTCATATTTTTCATAAATTCATATTTATAAGGGCTTATTGCTGATTTTCAACAGCAAATTCAAATATATATATATATATATATATATATACATACATATATATGTGTGTGTGTGTGTGTGTGTGTGTGTGTGTGTGTGTGTGTGTGTGTTGCTTGCTCAAAGTGATGGTTTAAGATTAAAACCCTCTGACTTTACTACTAAAGAAAAATAATGATGAGTAAATAATAATGAGAAATAATTTTATTGACAGAGAAAAGATTAAAGATGGACATAGTCATGTTTTGGCTTACAAAGAATAGAGCATACATTGTATACTGTAAGCAGATATTCCAGCACTGCAGTGTGATACTTTCTATATCTCAGAATCTCACCCTCAAAAGCTGAGCTGTCTTGGCTTCTCAAAATCGCATAATGTTGGTTTCAGGTAATTTCATCAACACCTCTCGCACGCAAATATTACACCCAATATTGACAGTCATATATCACGCTGCTTTGACAAGATGCATGCAGAGGTCTTGAAAGTCATCACTCACATGAAGGCATCTCCTCTGGATATGAAATATTCAGTACTGAAGGACTGTACAGAGGTGGAGAGGTACATTTCCAGTATAACAGATGCACTCTAGAAAGAAGGTCCAATGTTAACACACTGTATTTGTGTGGAAGGGCCAAATAATCTAAGGGTCAGTCTCTGTCTGGCCAGGGAGAGCCTATATCTTGAAATTATGAATGGCTGGCATCCCATGTTCCCTCTGGACATGACCCCACTCTTCACCGGGCAGCCCTGTTACGGTGTAAGGTGTATGGGGCTAGATGAAAGAGATGGACCTTATCTGTCATGGATAGACCTGCCCTGACAATCTGTGTGCTCTCTGCAAATGCAGTGATAGTTTGCACATTTAGACAGAGTAGTGGATAACACCATGAACCAAAATAATAGTGATATGACAGGAGAAATCAGTGGGAGAGGCAGAGAAATATACAAACCCACGTTTCCCTCACAGTCCATGGATTCACATCATAAGCATAGACTCTAACCAGAGTGAATATCTAGTATTTATGTTTTTGTATTGCAGATAAAAATACACTGCACTGATTTTTAAACATCTGCATGAGTTATGTGTCAAATCTTGATCCTAATCTTACTGATAAAGCATGGCATGATGTATAGGTCCAACTAAGAAAGATTCATAGAGTTAGTGTTAGCATGGGCTGTATATGGGCTGTATCATTGTTCATCCCTTGTAGTCTAACCCCTTAAAACAGCACCTTAGTTATGAATTCTTTGCATTCAGTGTTGATGAAAACATCTGGGTAACAATTGCAATTGGTCACAGCTCTAGCCTCAGGGCTGTATTATTTTACTGTGGAACCAAAAGCATAAAAAAAAAATTAATAGCTTCCAATAAACTGCATTTCCCATGACGACAGATGCTGGATGTACTAAGAAGTCTCACAGCAGTTTGACCCAATACTTTGGCATTTTTTAGAAAGATTCTTTAACCTTCACTTGAGTTATTATTGGATTAAAGTAAAACAAATTTACTTAATTATTTGTTTAGACAACTCTATACACCTGTGAATCACACCCTGAATCTGTTATCCGAACAGATGCCTTTCCGATTTAACAGGAAAGACCAACATGTTCCACCTTGAAGAGCTTATCGTAAGCTTCTACTCCTACTCAAGTTTGGAAATGGTAGCTACACTTTTGTCCATATAACATAAATATGGAAGCAATTTGTTAAAAATGGATGATATAGAAATAGAAAAATGTCAGAAATAGAAACATGTAGCATAACGTGTAACTAAATCAAGGGTTGTAACATGTGACTAAATCAAGTAGTTTCTAATTAGGGTCTAATAAGGCTGATCATGCAAGCTAAGTGATGGATTATGACAAAACTCAGTGGACCCGTTCAGTTTTTTCCTATTTAGTATCTTAGGAGGACGGCCAATGCAAAACGGGACATTTAACCAATCACAGAGCATGAGGCGGGACCAATCTTAATTGACCAATCCCAGAGTTCAATGCCACACTGCCTGAACGGCAAGCGGAACAATTCTAACCAATCAGAGTAAATAAGGCGGGATATCTATTAGCCAATCCCGGTGAAGGAGGCGGGGCACTACTAACCAATCCGAACGCAGAAGCAGACACACTACTGGCCAATCCCAGCACAGAACTCTGTGCTTTCCCTAAAACGGGTGGAGGAAAAAAACCCACTTGAGCTGCTTCTGAGTGGTTGCGGTTGAGGAGCGTGGAGTGTTTTCGCACTGATCTGCCTGTTCTGAGTCTCTGAACGGTAGTCACAAGTGAGAACGAAGCCCACCTAGTTTGAGCACGTCTGGCTGCAGACATGGAAGTGTAGTGGGCTGTGTGTAGTGGGGGTCTGTTCTGGGGTCAGTTGAGCGCCAAACACGGGCAGGAAAAGTGGGTAAGTGATGCACTTTTTGCGTTCAAATTGTCTTGGCTAGGCGTTTCAGCCTCGGATAACTTTACATTGACGATGGACGTTTTCTTATATTTAGAGAAGTTTAGTGAGGGGCTCTGGAGCTTACAGTGAGTGGAGCAGATCTGTAAGAGCACGCTGGATTCGATACTGAGAAGTTTGAGTGCAGGATGCTGCATCAGCTCTGGGGCATCACACTGCAGGCACGCTGCTGGTTAAATGCCCTGCAGATGATCTAGATTACTTTTTTCTTTTTTCCATCAGATTTTTTATTATGTTGTTTAAGTGTTACGTGAGTTTTTGTTTTAATTCTGTATTGATTCCAGCAATTTCCTGACAACGAACCGTCATGTCTCTCTCATCTGCTCTCTGTATTGGTTCTGAAATGGGTCATTTGATGCGATAGTTCTGATCATCTGATGCAAAACTGGTCGTAAAACAAGCTGATGTTCCCCTTAAAGCCTCGGACGGGAGAGCTGTACCCCGACCCGTGGTTCTGAAACTTTCCACGCCTATCAGTGGCTGTAACGTGTGTGTGAAGTGTCCCTCTATCATACGTGAGCACAACGCACCACAGCACACACTATGAACAATGTGAAATTGTTCACTAAGTGAAGCAGTGGGCAGCCAGAGACGCAGCGCCCGAGAAGCTGTGCGTGTGGACGGTACCTTGCTTAAAGGTACCTCAGTGGTGCCACTGGCAGCCCTGTTCTGCCCTGATTCTAGTTTTTACTGACAGTCGACAACATAATCTCTGTATCGCTGGTTCTTAAATGGGCAGTGTGACGCTGTGGTTCTGATGCAAAACTGGTCGTAAAACAAGCTGAAGTTACTCTTTAACAACTCGGACAATGGAGCTGTCCCGAGCCGTGGTGCTGAAACTTTCAACTCCTGTAAGTGGCTGAAAGGAGTAGAGCTGTGCTCTGAGTATGTGGATGGTGTTTCCATTGGCCGGGTAATGTCCTTCATAAATGTATGAAATGGAGAATAGCCCCATGAATTAATCATCGATTTCACCGCGTGCCTGGTTTGTTTAACGATGATAATGTGGCCTTTCGCTGGGCTTTGTACCCAAGAGAAAGCAGCATAACAGGGTCTTGCAGGAAAATGAAAGTGGTTTCAGAAGGGTGACAATGAAAGGGAAGTTGGTGCATATATTAATGCACCTGCTGCTGCTACTGCACCTGAAAGAAGCAGCTCACTTTCAAAGTAGGAAACGAAATACTTTGCTAATTAAACAAATTTCATGCACATAGAATGATGTAAAACTGCTGGTGCTTTGTGAAAAAATTGCACGAGTGAGTGAGCGAGCCTGTGTGCCTGTCTTGGCATGTGGAAATGCTTCAAGAAAAAGAGCGCCATTCA
>JBBPCW010000001.1:11606903-11619655 GCA_037974425.1 Phenacogrammus interruptus
GATGTCTGCATGATGCAGGCATCCATCAGATATCCACTTTAAAATTATCATTTGACATTACAACTGTTGCCAGTTTTACATAAGAAAGAACAGAATTAACATTGAACCCTAATACAATATCTATGAGAATAAATCACTCTTCTTGTTAGTGTGGCTGGCAACCTAAAAGTTCTACAGAAAAATCTGGAGAGGGCCCTCATGTGTATATTATTCAAAGGCCCCTTACAATCTTGTTACCAAGAGACCTTTGGTATGAATTATTTTTATCACTGGTAGCATGGCCAAATAGGGAAAGATGCATTATGTTACATTACATTCAATTGGCAGACGCTTTTATCCAAAGCGCCTTACAGTACAAGGAAACACTCAAGATGTTGTTCGTGACTCTGCAAGAAACTGTTGAAATATTATCATCCAGTGACACAAACGATGACACTGAAAAATCCTGTAGAGTCAAGTAGATCCCCTAGCATGCAGTTAAAAAATGTTTGCTGGTTTGTACCGGGTATGTTTGGGCAGTTTGCCAGTCGTATCATGTTAAGAAGAATGCCTTTCATTTTTCCAGAGTGAAAGAATCTTTTACAGGCATGTCTGTGACTACAAAAGGTCTATAATTATTTTTAAGTAGCCATCTAATATTAGATACATACCAAGTAACATTCATTAAGATGAAAAAGCTAGTCTCGCTAGCAGCTAGTCACAGTGTACCTCTAAACTGCACCACTTTTCACCATATAATATTCCTTGTGACTTTTTAGTACGCTAAAGATGTTTGAAGCCTCAGTAACCCGTGTGCATTATTGTGTCACTGTGGCTAATCAGCAGCACTTGTTCTGACGCCCCTGTTCTCCCTCTCTGCGGTTACTGGGTGCACTTCAAGCTAACCTGTCAGTGAAGTGATTGGGTTTCCTTTGCATGCTTTGTGTGCTTAATTATGTTCATTAATCAGTGCATGTCAGCAAGGAGCAGGGTCTGAGGCAGCACCGTTTGACATGTTTATTCACCACACAGTACCCAAGCTAACTTTGCTGAAGCTATGCCCCAAGGCTACTTTATAACTGTCAGACAGGCCGCTGACGGGGAAAATACGTCAATTTATCTAGCCACCAAGTGGCAAGAAAGTCCTCAATGATGTCTGATTAACATCTGGCTGTGTTTGAACTGGGTCAAGGGCTTGGTGATCATTTATAGGAAAAGAGCTTGACCCCTAAAATTCCAGCAATGAAAGAACAAGAGACTTGCTTTGTGATTTCCAAAGGAATCTTAAGGCAAGTTTGTCCATTTCTTTTATAAGCAACTTGAAGTTTCTCCTTTTCAGAAATCTCAAACACAAATATAGGGTATAAAACCTCAGTTTCTATGTCAAATTTCTGTGTATATGTTCTTTTCTCAGTAACTGTAGCACTGAGCTGTCTAATCACCATTTTGTCATTTTAGTCATTTTAGATGAAAGAAAAAGAAATGTTCAAGGCAGCTGAGGTGTGTTCGGATAGCTGCTTGTGTGCATATTAACGACTCCTTGAATGGTAACATCATGTAAATGAGAACTTTGGGATCTTGTTTAGAGGACACAGATGTAACTGGCTGGGTTTAAGATATTGTTAGAATTAAAGTGGCAGTAGGGGGCTCAAAAGTCACCAGATGGTGAATAGAAATGGACAGGTTAAATACTGAGAGACCTGATATTATGCTTAGTTTTGGAGGCTGTTGTCTAATTTTCTATATGTGTCTTGTTTTCCAAATAACTTAGTACTTAGTGATCATTTCGGACATTAAACTGAAAAAACTAAAGGTGGTCTTGCATAGTACCGTAGGTGTCTAAAAACGTTTTTTTTGCTAAACAAACAAATGTAATACTGGGCAACTGTGTGCCATTTATCTCTCTTGTAAGTCAAGAACATTAGAAACTGAGTACACCATCAGTCTGTCCTAGGAAATTTGGGGCAAAAGAGAGTCAGTATGTCATTTTAAGAATAGTTTGTTAAAGAAATCTGTCTAATCATTATTTAGGCAAGACCTAGTTTTCAAATGTTGCTGAACATTGTAAGATGTTCATGTATTATTGGCATGTCATTATCTACTCCGTACTTAGTTGAAATGACAGAATAAAATGTTATAAATGTATATTATGATATATAGCAAGGTCAGTTTGTATTCAGTACACTGTCTTTCCACTACTGTAGCTGACCATTCCAGCGAGAACCTCTTGGCCTTGTTTCTTCAATGCCCTCCTCAGCAGATTACACACGAAGAGTCCCCGGAGCAGCTCTTCGTAACGTTGCTTGGTGCTCTGTGTGCTGTGTTAGGGGGAATGCTGCTCCATATACATAATCCTCCCTCAGCTTTCACGCTGTGATACTGCAGCTAATCATGCCCACAGTGACATACTGAGGTCCCAGTGCAGTGGAGCAGGCCTCCCAGCCCCAGCTTAAGGGGAAAGATCATCTCCAAAATGTCCAAATTTACAAACTGGCCCAGACCCAAGTATCTAATTGACCCCAGTCGTATTTCTTTTGTCTAGCTCATCCATCCCAATACCCGTGTATATGCATAATTAGATTTTTTTCCTGGACCACTTTATTCTTCATTTGTTTTAAGTGTGCAGAAATTGTGGCTTTTATTTCTTTTGTTCCACATGAAGGGGACTGATGTTTTAAGATCCATTTCTTTTACTGTAATATGAGCTTTTTTGTCTGAAACCAGCAATTTAGCTGATTAGTCTCTAAATATGTTGTATGTGAGCGAGAAAGAGAGTAAATGAGCAGACCCTTAAGCATGCAACACACTGTGAAAGTTTAATCAGTAACTACAGTCATTCATCTAGTGCCAAAGTCACTTTCTTGAAGTAAGAGTTTAATGTAGTATGGAAACATTATTCATTTCAAATTGTACTGTTCACTAGTTTATACAGTCTACAGCTATACGTTTCTAAGGGTGAAGTCTAAGGGAGGTTGGTAAATGGTGATATAAAAGTTTATTAGGACTGTTTTTGAAACATTACAGATATATGAAGTATAAGAACAAAATCATATGAACCCCATTCAAAAACATCATAAGCCTTTAATATTGGAATTTACATAAATGAATGGGGGTGGGGGGCACAGAGCATAGCACAGACAAGGCAAAATCTAGACTTTATTTATATAGCTGGCTTTATTAATTGCCAACTTTTACTTTGTACTCCTCACTAAGCCGATCCAGTGCTATCTCTGCATCTATATCTATAGAGAATGGGCCAAAAAACAGAACATGTGCCTTTTATAGTTTCTAGGACCAGGGGGAAAGAAATAGCCTTCGAACAAATTGGGGTTGGCCTCTTTGAGGGTCCATGCGAAGTTGGATCACCACACATGGCCAGGCTTAATGAGTCACCAGGGGAGGGGGATATGATGAGGCACTGTGGATGGAAGCTGTTTGAATTTGGGGAGCACCAGCTTTTGGTCCATGAGCCCCGGAGGGCAGCTGGGCACACCACCTGTTAATGAGCTGTGAAGGGGTCCTCATCTGAGATTTGGCCAGTAAACCAGGTCCCCTCTGAGCAAGAGGAGACAGGGCAGAAATGGATACTGTATGTGCTTGCGTTCCAAGTGCATCTGATTGATTTTGTTGTTGTTGATGAAAATATCTCGCAAATCCATTTTGGTATTGTATGTGTCTTTCTATGGGTTATGGGTAAACCCAAACTGATTGAGACTGTGTATTAGATGCAAAACAAAAATAGTATGGTGTCAATGCTCAAACAGACAGTTTTATGAGGTCATTTACATGGTGCATGTGCATCCCTTGCATGTTTCATTAAACTTTGTGATGAAAATGTAATTTGTTCCTTTTTATACAGAATTGTGTTCTTATACAAAAATTATAATAAAGTTATAGTTAATCCACAGGATTCCACTCAATTCAAAATAGTACAGTTGGACTTAACTAAAATTGTCAGTGCAGTTAATGGGAATTTCAAATTGTTTGACGTGAAATATGGTATTCTAGGTGAGGGGTCTGACCCAAAGCCTTTAAAGCTTCAAAAACAGTATATAGAATGCTATTACACGCAATAGCTCTCAATATACTTCTTGATTCCTGAGGTGTTGTTTTGTCTTATTTCTCAGATAAGTTTTTTAATGTTGTATATGTAGCATGTTGAAATTTTGAGTTTGATGTATACGTTCATTGAGTCATATTTGATAGTAAATAAAATGAATATATGTAAACTGTAAACAGTGCCCCAATTCTTATCACTATATTTGGTAAACTGGTAAGTTTCTCTACAATGAAATTGGTATTGGTATAAATTTCTCCACATTGAAACATTACATGTCAAACCAGACTGAATTACTTTGTTTACATCTCATTGACAGAATTATGCTGGGATTTTCAGAAACCAGTGGAATTCTCTGTTAACACAGATATTTTCATTTTGTCAGAAAAGTGCTTCGATTGACTTAATAGATATGAGCACAAAAATATTATTGTTAAAATAGAATAGGATTGTTAATAAGACATACAGTAAGTGCCAAGAGGTTATTAATGTATGAATAACCAGTGTAAACAACCATTACATGGGTTTTTTCTCTTAGCTTCTTGCTAGCATGAACTCCTGGAAAGAAACAAGTCAGTAGATGAGAAAATACAAGCCATATCTACACTAATTACAAGAGAAGTCAGTAACAGGCCCACTCTCCACACACTGCTAACCTCTCTAATCAACGTCCATGCCAGCTAATTTGCTTTCACACAGAACTTTGGCATTGCCTAGCAATTAGAATTAGCATTTAGCATTTAGTGTTATGGGTTGATATCAATGGTCCAGTGGTGGTCAGACTTCACCAAGCACTAAGTGCTCTCAGATGAGCTACTTTTGTTTTGTCTGTCTGCCATTTATCTTCACAGTGGTGCCAATCTTCATTCAGCAGGATGACAGACTGCATGATGGTCAGCTGGTGAATTTGGACTCACTTTTCATTAATCCCCCCCTCTCCACATCCCCTCCCCTCGCCCAAATTAACCTCCTGTCAGTGCCCCACAATGGAAGTGGGCATGGCCCGGTCTGATTTATCCCACATTTAGCCATCAAAGGGGCACCGACCCCCACCCCACCGCCCTACTCCCCCAAATGGTTCCCCATCTAGCCCCAAGCCTGGTGAAAGAGAGTCAGTCTATCAAGCAGGGAAAATGTCATGCCTTGATTGGGGTGTGGCTATAGTCAGTGAGTGTGTTAAGGGCAAATAGAATGTGTGACAGTATATGTGTGTGTGAATTTGGAGTGGGTGGTCTTGGTTCTACCCATATGCTCTGGTGAAGTCTGGTCCAGAAATATACACGTGATAGACACACACACACACACACACACACATCCACATAGTCATTCAGGAGATGCTCAAGGGGACACTCATGCAGGCCTGTGGCGAATTGGACCACTGAACTAACCCATGGACACAGGGTCTACTGCTTATATCTTGTGGCATCTTACTTTGGATTAATGGAAGACAGTTGATGGAGTGACTGGATGTTCTATCAGTGACCTGTTGCGTCATTTGTTGTTGTTAATTCAACTTATACTTTATTTTCCAATTGGGTAGAAGAATGTGGGCTTGGAGAAGTGATTGTAGAACAAATTGCGTTAATGGGCTGTTCTGGAGTTTGGTTCTGGTGGGTTTCATCTACCAGGGCTGTTCAGGTGCCACTGTATTTCTGGTGGCCCCAGATTCTTCTCTGGAAGTCTCAGTCCCTGTGTTACTCCCAACAGACACGGGCACTCCGGAGACGCCTAAAGAGGTGGTCACGCAGGCCCCTGCCTCAGGACAAAATGAAGATAACACCCTGGGCTACACAGGTACTGCTGTTTCCTCCTTTTCTTCCTCCTTGCTTGCTTTCTGCTGTAGTTGCTGTGTTACTGCATGACAAAGACTCTGGCTCCTAGCAGAGTTGCTCAGTGCAAAATGGTAAGCTGTACAGTTTGATAAAACAGTTGTGCCACAATGTATTCTTCTATCTGTAGTTTGTGGTTGCCAGTCAGCTGAGATTATTCAATGAACAACAAGATGCTTTGTAACAACTTATGAAGCGTTTATGCAAATTTAAATTGATGTGTAGATATTTTGTGTGTTTGTCAAGTATTTTACAATGGCTTCCAATTTGGGATTGCCAATCAGATTAGAATCAGAATGATCAGTTTCTTCTCCAAATCTCAAGTCAAATCCTGAGACCATGATGCAGCACAAATAATAAAAACAAACTTTAGTGCAGGACAGGACTACACAGAGTGCAAAATGAAAGTGCAAGATTGAAAAACAAGTCAAAATGTAGCGCAGTCAACAAAAATACTACAGTACAGGTGCGGGTGAATGCAGTATTAGAACCGATAATTAATTTTAGCAGCAGAGCAATGAAGTGCAAAGATTGAGGCAGATAATACTAAAGAATGGCACAGAAATTGCCACCAATAGCAGCATCAGTACAAAACATGTACAGAATTGAATGAAAACAGTATAAATCACATGTTCTTGTGAGTTTCTATAAGTCCTCTGATGATCTAACGATAATAGAGTCTAGTCAAAGCAATATTTAAGACCAGTATGTAGCCACATGAAATTGGTATGCAAGGTACATCACAGTCTCCATATTTAGTAATATAATCACAAGATGGTGTTTTGTCTGTATTGTGCAGGTTTATCTTTGATGCTACTTTCATCATCTCATCTTTCTTTCTCTTCTCTTAGAACATGCTCTCTTGTGGTTTGTTGAATTCTGCGATGCTTCCTTGATTCTTTATTTGAAGAACAGCAAACTTATTGCCGCTCATTTGATGACAGAGTTGCCACTTAATAACTGTACGGTTTCTCCTATGTAGACAAAAGGTAATTGAGTTCGGTTAGGCTTTTTTGTTACAATATTTATATGTAAATATAATCAGATTAATTACATTGATAGTTATAAAATGAATTGCATTTAAATCCTGCTTAGATTGTGTATCAACTCATGTGAAGAATGACAGCAGAAATGAGTGATTTCTCACAAAACTGTAACCTATAATAAAACATCTCTGTATTTGTAGTAATGGCAGATTTATCGTAGGGAAAATTAGTTTTGATATCTCAGGGAAGAGTGAATTATCCAAAAAGGGTTATTCATTTACCTTTCACTATGTTATGATTATTTGGAGAGGGTTTTCTCAATAAGGCTGATTTGTGGGAACTGGATAACCTCTAAATATTGTAGAATAGGACAAAAGCAATGACAAAAGGGGGAAAGGCAGCCAGAATCTCAATTTTGAGATTGCATTCTCTTACACAACATAAACTGCAAAAAGCAGAGGAGCGATTTGACTATCCTTGGCTCTTTGTGCTTAAGTGAAAGTGGAAATCACCTTTCCAGGGATCAGTACTTTTCCGTAAAGCCATTCTGTGTTATTCTTGGAGCTAGCTGTCTAACGCTGTGAGCGCTTTTAGGAAAACAAGTCGATAAGTGAAAAACAACTCTCACTGTCTGCGTGAGCTGGTGGGATGAGAATGGCTGTGACATAGACTGCAGAGTGACTTTCCAGTCCCAAAAACTCTTTGCCTTTACAAACTTCCAAGGTTGAAGATATAGGACCAGTGATACTGGGTAATCTGAACCAGGCAATATACAAGAAGCACTAATGCTGCCCTTAGGGCTGGAAACACTGTAATGGTTTCTAAATGCATTCACATTCAGAACACAATTATTATTTGCATAACAATTATGTGACATACTCCTTTTAAAATATTTGATAGCTTAAAATGATACTTTGCGATGCAAACAAATGTTAAGCTTTACTTTATATCTTTAAATGTCTAAATGAATGTAGACACAGCATTTACAAATCAAAAATTTAAAAGAGAATGGTAGGTCAAAATGTAAAAAATGCCATTCTTTGTCACATCATTAACAAATATAAAGAGTCTCATTGTTAAATTGCCATCTTGTTAACTACAGTTCCATCCAAAGTATGTTCAATGGAAATGTTTTAAAGCTTCAGAAAGTTTGTTGTTTAGGAGATGGGAATTACCTGTAATATTTAATGAATGCTGATATTTAAAACTTCTGAGCTGAAAATGGTTAACAAGTTGGCATTAATTGAATGAACTCATTTTAAATGTATTTATTTATAAATTCTACCTATATAAAGTATTAGTTTTGAATGAACATTCAGGCAAGCTCAATCAAGTTAGATTAATGAGTGTTTTTCCTAGACTTGTGGAATTTCCACCAGGATGCAAATAGTGCATATAAATGAAGGTTGTTGTACTTAACATAGGATATATCTAATGGGTAGCTTGTTGAATAAACCACACATTTTCCCATTTTCCCATGTACTGCACACTGGGTGTGTCTTTCTTTTTGTTTTTCTCACCATCTGTGTTTTGTCATTCCCCCTCGGCTGCTATCCCTTGGGTGTATGCTTTTAAGTTATATTCTGTATTTTAGTTAATTGCCTAGCCTATTTAATGCTGGCTGTCAGGGTGAATTGCCTTAATCTACATAAACTGACTGACTATTACAGAGACTGTAATCTTTCAGACAAGCTCCATGTAAAAGAAATTAAAATAATAATCTATGAATCTTTATGGGTTTGGATTTTGTTAGCATTATTCGTCATTATTAGTCATTAGAAATGTCATAATGTTTGAGTTCATGGCTAACTAGAGTATATGCCTAGCAAAAAATAGCATGCAACAAGCGTCTGGTAGAACACTTCTCGTATCTGACATGAAAGCTCACATGTACACATGTAAAGTGTTAATGAACTCTATACGACTCTATAAAAAGATTCAGTACATTAGAGGTGTACAGAGACATCATGATCTGTATCTGTATTTGGACAGTAGACCATAAGTGGGCGTGGTTTACAGTTACATTAGGTTGGGCAAATGTTGAATTTTCTAATTCAGTGTTCACTGGCAAGGAAATTTTAATGCTTGCAGTTTGTGCAAAAATTTTAATTTGCTGAGTACAAGCACCACTATGGCGTCACATCAATGCCAAAACTAGAGCGCGCATAATCGCCGGCGTAAATTGCCAGCTTAAATTTCAAAGTCGTGCGCGCAAATGTGAAACTCGAGAGCACAAAATTTTTTCCTCTCGATGGTTAGATTACGGACGAGCGGCTTTTTTGCTCGAATGAGATTTCTGCACGCGCGGAATATGCAGATATACCAAATTATAATACTGGACCATCAGTCTTGGTGTGTGTGTGTGTGTGTGTGTGTGAGTGTGTGTGTGAGTGTGAGTGTGTTTTATTCAGCTGCTTTGGCACTAGTTTCCTAATGTACTTTTCCTCTGTCTTTACAGGACATTTTGAAAAGACAGATGCTGTTGAGGCTCCTGTCTAAATTGGAAATTGGGCAAATGAACCTATAGATTTAGATTTCATGGATTTTACATGTAGGTAGTAATTGTATCTCCTTAATGCACTTTGCTATCATGTTTGTGTGCCCATGGAGATATTAGTTGCCCTACAAGATCTTTTTAGCCTTGTGGTGGAGCACAAGGAATGGGCCACTAGTAGAAATATGCCTAACCATGAAATAATTATTACTACAATGTCGATAAACTATAACTTGTGTTTAACCATCCTGTCGCCGTCCTCTTCCTCAGACATTTTTGGTTTTTCTGTTGGAACTTTCTTTAGCCAATCACAAGACCAGGATCTATCGGCCAATAGGATTCGCAGGCAGAAACTGTCAAAGCCCCGCCTCCAAACTGCCAAAACCCACCCACCTTTCAAACCGCGCGCGCAGAAATCTCACTCAAGCAAAAAAAACGCTCGTCGGTAATCTAACCATCAAGAGGAAAAAAGACATTCGTGAGAGGGAAAATACAGTTCGCACGCAATATTATCACAATCGCACACGCGATTCTTAATTTTGTGCTCTCGAGTTTCACATTTATGCGCTCGAATTTACGCTCTAGTTTGGGCATTGATGTGACACCATACACCTCCTTTCAGTCTTCTCTCCACCTTCAGCCCATCAAACGTTTATAGAGCTTGTTGCAGTTCAGATCCTCTCCATCAAACGTTGTGCTTCTGACAGGCCACTCTGGGACTTTCTGAAATTGTGGATGCCCATTTAAATGTCAACATAGGACTTCAATTTCACTATGTAATCATTTAATTCACTACATATTATTGCACGCTTTATCCTATAGTTGCCCCCACAGTCAGGTGCGGGAGCAAGCGAGACAAAAACCTGGCGGCTGTATTGTACACTTCAAAATGGAGCTTAGAACCCTATTAAGCAGGAAGGGTTAATTTTGTCCATTAAAACCCCAACTGATTCATTTTCTACACATTATTTAAACATGATCGCTGTTTTCTGTAGTTGCTCCAGTAGGTAAGCCTAAGCAGACAGCGAACCAGTAGCTGCCTATTATTATGAAATTTCTGTTGTAAAGTAGTATTTCAGATTACCCCAGCAGTGACATTAACAAGCCTACTAAAAAAACACACGAGCACATCATTGTTGGAAAACTATTCCTTTGAGCTGAAGGATATTTTCTATCGATCTTTAACACGCATTTCCACACGGAGTGTGGGGTGTGGTCATAAAATGTATTTAAATGTAGTTACAAAATAAAAATTAATGGAGAGAGCAAGAGAGATGAAAAGTACAGGGCGAAGATGTAGAATTATATCTTACAATGAATTAATTAGCCCCTGTAACTTCATTCTCTCTTGGTGGGCAGCGCCCCTCCATCACTCAGCATGATGCTAGCCATCCCAGACATTTGTTAGCTTACATTAGTGTTCTCCTCCAAGCATGTTACACTGTCTAATGATGTTAGAAACAGCTACAAAAGATGCAGCTTTATGTGACTTGTCAAAAGCCTGGGCACACCTTCACTCTCCCATTGTGCGTGGTATTGCCATAAGACAAGTTTTTTGACCAAAAACTACACATTTACACTGGTTGGTTGAAGCAGTTTAGATTCACATATTCACATTGAAGTTATATGTAATGTTTAAGCCAGGGCTGCTTTATGGATGAGGCACAATACAAGGCAGCCTATCAGAACAGAGGCCGTTTTCATAAAGGCACTATAACAAAAATAGACTGTTTATAAGGGGTAAAGGGTAGATTGAAAAACTAAAAATGAGTTATGATTGTTATCCAGAACAACATAAACACCGTAATTATACCTGCAGGAAAAGCATATATATAAAGTAGGACAGGAGCCCTTTAAATCTGTGTAGAGGTTTGATTTCTGGCCAAGATATGATAGACTGACTGTGTGAGACGGAGAAGTCTATTTAGCTCCCCCTCCTAAAAAGCCTCATTACAAGTTACAGCTTTGGCCTTGAGTCCTGACCTCAGAGCCAAAGCTCATCTGCTTGCCCCGCCAGCAGTAGAAGAGCCTTGGGCATTCTGCTGGACATTATTACTGCCAAAGGTTCTTGCCTGCAGCTTCACAATCACAAATCCTCCACAGGTTCCTGCTTAAATGGTTTCTCTACCCACAGAGTAGATGTGGGGCACTTGCTCCCAATTGAGTGTATCCTCAAAGCGTGGCTTCATAATGCACTCGTTTCCCCCCACAGAGAAAAATGTGGCGAATGCAGGTCCTGCCTTTAGGGCCCATCTCACTTGAGATGTAATTACCTCCCTCTCTCTGCAGCAGCCGCTCCACAGGCCCTCGGTGGTAAAGGGGGTGCTCTTTCTCGTTCTTATTCCCAATCCAATCTCTATTCATCTTGCTGATCCCTCAGCTTAACTCGCCCTGTGTCCCCGGAAAGGGCTCCGTCAGGCGCTGCTCTCGACAGTCCACCAGGTTAATTCTGTCAAGAGGGACTGGAGTGGAACGGAGATCAGCAAGGAAGCAATGGCTGGATGAAGCGTGAGAAAGCAATAGAGCAAGAGAAGGGTCACTGATTATTCATCACCACGGAGCTCGTTGCACTGAAGAGGAGCCAAACCTGTTTCGCAATTGTTGTCGTTGCATTAGCATGGGTGAGAGGATGCAAAACAGGCCTGTTGTTGCCAAACACTAACAGACATTCTGCTCTATAGGAGCAAACAGCCTTCACATTTCCGCAGACAGAGGCTCTTGGGTAAGCATGAGGTTTTTGCCCTGAATCATAAATGGCCTTCACTTGCATGCCGGCTGGGATTCAGTGGGGAAAAAGGGGGCGGAGGGGAATTGGTGGGAGTCAAATGCGCCTCTTTTGTACTGAGTCTGGATGTCCATATGGTGCCCTTATGACTGTCAGATGAGGGAGCTGCTGACTGACAGATTCAGAGAGACGCCTATGAAATACCAGCCTGAGTTTATCCACAGTCATTCAGTGTCAATTATGTCTGTTTTACAAAGATACTTAAGCATGACTAGAAGCGGTTTAACACTAGCGCCCCTCACTGTGGGTCTGTGATGATGTTTTTCAGTGCAGGTTTTGTGTACACATCTGTAACCACCCAGATAATGGCAGACTCAGTGCTGTTATAAAAAATACCCCTTTTTTCAACCTAATTTCAGCCAGCTACATCTATAGCAATTGTCAGTTGCCATAAACAGTTATTCACTACAAAAAGCATTGCGCATTTTGTACATAACAACCAATTAAATAAAGAATCTCACTGCAGCGCGAGGCCTGGCTAGTGGGTGGAACTGGAGAAGACTAGTTTTGGCAGAAAATCAAAGGAAACTTAAACCTGTGTTGGAGGTTGATTTACATGAGTATTTAAAAATAAAGATTATTTATTTGAAAATAAGATAAGATAAACCTTTAGTAGTCCCAC
>JBBPCW010000001.1:11639108-11651421 GCA_037974425.1 Phenacogrammus interruptus
TGTGAAAGAGGGTGTGTGGGTGTGTGTGTGTGTGTGTGTGTGTGTGTGTGTGTGTGTATATATTTATATGTGTGTGTGGGTGTGTGTTGCTCATTACGGATGGGAAACAAAATGGCTGTATTCATATTGTAGACATTTGACAATTTTACATCAGAACGCTCTGAGTGACTTTGTCTGCCTCTCAACAACTGGATCAGTCTGAAATTTTGAAAACTCAATGGAAGTCCCCTTCAGAATTCCCCTTGTTAAACACACATTTGATTGTTCTTGACTTGGACACATGGTTATAGGAAAATAATAAAGGTTTTGATGCAGAACCCCCTCCTAATTCTTCCTCTGCCCTATTTACAAGATTGGTTGTTTTAAAAAAAAAAAACATTTATTGAGACTTACTTTGGGGAAGCAAATTGGTCCAAAATACACTTTTAAAAACTTCAGTGTGAAGAATGAAGCCAGGGTTTGTTTTGTTTGGTAATTTCCTGAATTATCTTCCTTTACCTTGACTGCAGCAGAAATGAATCATCATGAATTGCCTACTGACAGGTTGGTGACGAGTGTGAGAATGAAGGATCTCTTTGCTACTACCTCATCTTCTTGGTGCACGTAGGCCTGTGAAGACATGCTGGTTAGCTCAGCTCTGCAGAGAGCTTGTTAAATGATAGTGAGATGTGATGAATGTGCATGTGTTAACCTGGTGATTCACTCTGTTGTCATACACTAAATGGCTCTTATCTCTGACTGGTGTCTCATTTGTCAGAAGTTCTCCAACTTCTCACTGCCTGCCGACAAGAAGAATTCTGCTTCAGGGGACCTTTTCATGCTAAAGTGACACTTTGGACATCCAGTTTCTGGGATCTTCTTAAGGAAATTGATATTAGGAGCAGCCACTTACCTTACACGCTCCTTGGCTTGTACTCATTTAGTCTCACCCTTTCGACCACTCGTCTGAGCTGTGGAAGATAAGCTGCCGGTGTGATGGATTGTAGTTTTTTTTACATGCTGGAAGTTGAGTTGAGGCCTTGGAGAATCCTTTATCTGGGGTCCTGCTGGCATTTCTGTTATAGATGGGACAGTGCAGCCTGTTTACGTCTTTATGAAAGAGAGAGAAAAAGAGGGAAAGCGCCCAGGAATGTTTCCCGGAACGCTATTCATTGCAATGTACCCCTGTGGTGCAGAGCAGTCAGTGTTGGGATGGATGGACTCTTAAGCACAGATAATAAATTGTAAAACTGTGACGGGGCACAGCAGGCACCAGAGCCCAATTAATGATAAATGTTCTCACAGGTGAATCATATCTCTTTCTTGAGCTATCCTTCTCCTCCCTTGTCCATCTGTCATAGACAATCCCCTGATCTTTTGTTCTTTGCATAAGCTAAGCATTATCTAAGCTGTTTTTACACCGGTGTTGCTTGGATATTTACACAAGCAGAAGTAATTGGGACTAAAAAAGGTCTATCTTTATCACTGGTCTTGTGGTTTCTCTTGCTGTCCACCACCAGGTAGTGCTCAGGTTTGGGATTAGTGATCCTTATCCCTTCATACAACAGCACCCACTAAGCTATATGTGCAGCCCTCTAAATCCCAATTAAGATCTACCTAAGGCTAGTTAAATGGAATTAAACAGGATTAAGAGGGAATGCAAGCTCTGCAAATCCATACGTTTTCACATTAGACTGCGGGAGGGTCTCTTTGTGTGGTCTCATTGAGGGTATCATTGTGGCATTACATTCCTTTTTTTGTATTTGTGGCCAGAAATTCCCAGATCAGAAGGGGTGTAACACATCATGGCAGAATACACCACTTTGCAAAAAAATTATAGAATGCAAATGGCTATATAAAATGTGCATTGTGGAGGTGAGCACTATTATTTACATGAACATGAGCTGAGTTTTAGCCCTGTCGCCTTTTTTCATAGCATAGGTGCTTGATTGGAACTATTTAAGACTATCACATTTGTTTTCTGCAGTTGGTAGGATTTGCAGTCATGGTTATATTGCAAAATGCTAAATGTGAAATGGTTGCGTTTTCCTATGGAAATTCAGGAGCCTGTAAACACAGCATATCTTTAAACTTTCAACTTGGTGTTGCGATGCTTTTAGAGGGCAGCAATGAATAATGTTTGTTTATTTGAACCATGTTTGTCATTGGAGCCTGGATCTATTATGTATCGACATCTAGGAAGCAAGTTAGCTCGTGAGTTTCTACACTTTAGGCTATTTTACTAGTTGTGTACTATAACAGAGGCAAGTAGATTATTTATAAATTATAATTTATACAAACATTTTTTATTTTTTTTTATAATTGTATGAAAATTAATTGTCAGCTAAAATTTAATGACCCCAACAGTCCTACTGAGTATATCATTAGACAACTACAGTTCAGATAAAGCTGCATAGCAAGAAACTCTTGCCGTTCCTCTTCGCTTTACACTTTCTCTATAATTGGCTTACATGGGCTCTTTAATTGGATTAATTTGGAGATCAATATTATCGTCAATAGTTCGCAATTTGCTGGGTCGCATTACCTCTGATAAGCGGATAATCACTCTTGGTATGACACTGAGAGCACCGAGGTGGTTCAGGCAGTCCTCGTCAGGAATCCTTGGGAAAGCCCCCCCCTCCTTCTCCATGACCCCCTATCACCATCACTCTGCCATGTACTTATTCCCCTCACTCTTGCGGTATTTTAAACCCTTGTGGAATGTAAGCATACCCCTAGCTGTCACAGGGCACGCATGATGATGAGGAGGGTGCTGGGTAAAAGAAAGATGTGGTGGTTGCTGCTTTAAAGCTTGGTTAATGCATTTGGCTGCGTCTGTCTGTCTGGGAATGGGCTGTGAAGTCACAGGGTGTCTGAGACATCAGAACTATGTTAAACCCTATAGACAGCAAGAATGAGAGCAGTCAAGCTCCAGTGGTTTTAGAGGTCGTTCAGACAAGGATTATATGGAAAAGGGTCACTTTGGATCTGGACTTATTTGTCATAGTCCACAGCTATTCTTGTGAATCCTTTACAACTGAGTGACTCATAAAAATAGCTTGTGAATGTAGTTTCAGAGTGTTACTAAAGAAGATATCCCTGTTAATGTTCTGATTTACTTCTAGGTAAAATGTGGCTCCTTTAATTCATATTAATGTGTGTTGCAACCTTTTCTTCAGAGTAATAGAGGAGAATGCAAAGGGGAATTTAGCTGATTCTTACATAACACACCACCTCTCAATTGATTTTTTAAAAACATTGTTCCTAGCAGGCATTACAGCATGACACTTTTTTGACAGAACTATTTCATTGGTTTAGCATTTTCCAATCTTATGTGATGTATCTGCAATTTTTTTTTGGTGATTTTCCCTTTTTTATGTTGTCAGCTGAATCTGGGTCTTGCAAAATGGCTTATTTTCACACTGTGACTAAAAGCAAATGAAGTAGCCCACTTTCCCCCCCACCTTCCCACCCCCCCAACCCTTTATTTTGCCTGTTTTTAACATTTGCCTTTTTGTTGCTGGTCAGTGCAGCGCTTTGACAGATAAAGAAGGCGACACATAGAAAGCCCCTGTGGGGGCTGCCACGGGCTCCAGGCATTGTGTCGCCTCAACGGGGTAATTGTTAGACTCGGGGAAAGAGGAGGGGCTGCCCATGAAGGACTTGGGGTACACAATAGCCCCCCTAGGGACCGAAAGGCGGACGCAACCTCATCCAAAAAAAAAAAAAGAAAAGAAAAACACGAACAGCAAAAAGGCCCAAAATTATCGCTCTTATGTGTCACATCTTACTCCTGATTCAGAAATAAGGCACTGCAGGGGCAGGAGGCAAACAATGGTTGATCCAAAAGGTTTTCCCGTTTTGTTTACGTTCATTTAGGTATTTTTGAAAGGTACAATGTATCGAACATTGCCGTGTGCTCTCGTTCTTTCCCATCCTGCCTTTAATGGATATTGTGCGGCCTAGTATTTTTCAGGACCAGACAATGCAGACACTGCAGGCTCAGATGCTCAGACTAGTCCTAGCCAGCTTTTGTTTCTATTGGAAACATAGGGCCACCGAAGGGTGCACTGCTGTATGCATTTTAAAGAGACTCAAAATCAGTCTTTTCTTGTCTTTGCTGGGAAGACTGAGGACTGAAAGATGGCATTGAAGACCACTATTCCTCCCTGAAGCCCCCCTCCTCCCCTCCTACTCATTCTCTGTTTCTTGACGAGATCAGCTTCCTTGCCCTGGTGACCATTCTGTTTCCTGCACTCTGGAAAGCTTGGATACACTTTTGAAATGCTAAAAAATCCCCCTTTAGAGGTGTCGGTCTGCTAGAGGGAGCACAGAGAAGAGATTGAAGAGAGGGGGGATTAAATTAGCAGAAAAAAGTGGGGCCACTAATTAGTTGATTTAAAGACATGGACCCTCCCCCTCGTGGCCTGTTCACCTTCTCACATAGACTACCTTTGATCCCTCTCGGCCCTGTTGCATTATGGGTAAGCGATTTTCTTCAATTATGGACCTCCTCCCCCCTCCTGACTGTGGGCCAGCACTGTCTAATTGGGCTTCTCTCAGAAGTCCTGGTCTGCATAATGCATTATACCTTACTGGCAAGTGGACCGGAATATCAATATGTTGACGAGTTGCTGCGTTAACACAATGGCGCTGAGGGCAGAGCTACTGTTTGTTGTTCTTGCTTTCACACTTCTTACCTGAGTGCCTTTTGCACCGGCAAAGTTACTCTATGCAAAACTGGTGTCAGAGATTTGATCAGCTGTTTTAACTGCTCTGTACCCCGAGGCCAGGCCTCATGCAGACAGACTATATGTTGGAGGGACTGTTTGTTCTTCAGACTGACAAGCTCTGAAGAGGCACTTTTTCAACTGTCTGACCTTGAAATGCGTTAAGGATGCATAGTTCCTACTTCCTGAAACTATGCCAAAGTATTTCCACATGTCTTTGAGAATGTAAGACAAAGAAGTGATGCATTTAGACTGCAGGTTTCGTGAGGTGCAGCTAGGCCTGTCACAATAATTACATAATCACCTGATCTCAGTGATATGAGATAATCACAATTATTTAAACTGATCGTTATTGTGATTGTTCACGGTAATTCAATTTCACGATTACACTATAGGCCAGAAGTTTGCACTCAGAATTTAACAAGAAAAGCAATACACTGCTTTTCAGAACCAGTAGTTTAAGCATTTGTGGCTAAATAATGTGACTATAAAATATTGAAAAGCAGTCAGCGACATTTGTTTTAAGTATTTCTTAAAGTAAAGTAACTTCTGGTCTGTTGTGTATATTGTTTCACAACAATCAGAATCTGAATTTGCATTGAGATAAAAAAATACGAAAAAAGCAAGCAGCACATTCACCGTCTTCTCTGACATTTTCAGAGACTAGTGTTAATGGTGTGTGTGTGTGTGTGTGTGTGCGTGTGCGTGTGCGTGTGTGTGCGTGTGTGTGTGTGTGTGTGTGTGTATGTGTGTGTGTGTGTGTGTGTTTGTGTGCGTGCTGCACTGAGTGTATATGGGCAATTAATCATCAGCTAAAAGTCCCTGATGGTGTCAGGCCCGATTGCAGTTTGTTCACAATTCAGGCTCAGTTGTTTGAAGGCATGCTAAGTTACCCGGCTGAGCGTCATTCTGAATCCTTGTTTTGAAACAGCTCCGATAATTGAAATATGTGCAAAAAAAGAAGTATATCAAAAACCCTCTCTGGCACTGAGCCGAGCACTCGCTGTCTAATCTGCTTCTCCGTGTCATGTTGTCATGAACTGAAACGAAAGCTTTTGGCCTAACAGGGCTGTATAGCTCTAAGCCGATTGTCCTCAGATGAGTTTTCTGTGAGAGTGAGAAGTCTCTCTGACTTCTTCTTATATATGAATGAATGTGCAACTTTGTACTGATTAGGTGGTTTTCCAGTGTGTGATAAATCCAATAAGTCCAATAAGTCAGTTGAATAACTTTCAACTCTGTTAACCATAATCTTGTTCATGAAGGCCTGCTCTTGTTGTTTATCCCCATAAAGACTCTTTTCTTTCTCTCTGGGTCGACCTGAGGAGTCTTGGTTCCTCCTGAGGTTTCTTCCTCCTGCTGAGGGAGTCTTTGGTTTACTCATTAGGGGCTCGGACCTGGACCCTGTAACGCTGCTTTGCGGTTGTAAAAAGCGCAATAAAATTACATTGAATTGAATTGAATGATTCTGCAAACTTGAGTCCAAAGTGACAGCAAACAAGGAAAACCAGACTAATACTTGCATCACTGCATTTGTATGATGTGCAATATTGCTGTTTGTCTTAGCAGAGTATCATATTTAAATTAGCACATTGTCACGTCTCCTCAGTGGAGGCAGGCTTTTAGAGAATGTCCGCTTGTGTTCTCCATTCGCAGATCCTTGGCTGGCGCTTAACTGATGTAAGACAAGCCGTTTGGCTGAGGCCTACGTACTGCAATGATAGCACTTAATCACTGTCGCCATCAATCAAGTGTGTGGTATCACAGTTACTCTTCAGTTGAAGTTATATTCAGTGTTCGCTTAATGATGGTAATTGTAATGCCGCTTTGTCTTGGGCAGTGTTCAGTGAGCATGACTTTTCCACCGCAGAATACTTCCATTACTTGTTCACCACAAAAATGAGAGAGGCCAGTCATTACGTCTACGCTTTAGTCTTTCTGCTACTGCGAAGATAGAGCCCAGGCATAATTGGTTCAGACAAGGTAAAATACTTCTGAGTCTATGCCTCATTGTATTCACAGATTTGATCTTGGCAGATGTTATGCTAATGATCTCGAAGGGGAAACTTCCTTAGTGAGATTAGCATGAATTGTTTCTTACGTTTTTTTATACCAATCTCTGTAATCTTCCATTGCTACTGTAAAGCGGAGCCCGTGTTGTATCAGTAAACTGACTGACAGTACACATCCCATCTTGCTCATACCTTTATCACATAAAATATGGAGAGGTTTTAATAGACAATAGAAATGTCAGCATTCTGGAGGTGACACCCTCAGGGGAGAAATGACATTCAGTTAAATGCTTGTAGCCTTTTTGTAATTATAGATCTGCAGAAATCGGCCTCTATTATAGACCGGTGCCTTTAACGAGATGACTGGCATTAAGAGCTGTCGTTAATTGGGAATCGGGATGGGTGCTTTGGGCCAGAGGCACATATTTCCCCATGTTCTGTTTAAAGCTAAATTGTCCGTTTACCAAGTACTTCAGGAGGCTATGAAAGCTGCGGCACCCCTGAGCCAGGTCTTTAGTTAAAGCACTTCAATCAGTTGGTAGCCTAGTGGTTAGGGCATTCGCCCTGCGATCAGAAAGTCCAGGTTCGATTCCGCTAGGCACCACTGAGGTACCCTGAGCAAGGTACCGTCCCCACGCACTGCTCCCCGGGCGCCGTGTTCATAGCTGCCCCCTGCTTCACTCGGTGAATGGGTTACATGCAGAGGGTGAACTTCATGCTGTTCACACTGTGTGCAGTGGTGTGTTCACGTATGACCGAATGAGGATCACTTTCATCTGGAACAAAGCAGTTTGAATTTGCATCGTGTTCATAGTTTCTAATATATTTATTTGAAAAATCTAACTCCATTCATGTACTGTATGTACACATCACACGACGAAACCAGTCGATTAGTGCCGAGAGATCTAGTGCATGGACAGTATGGAAATCCCCTTTCTCAGCAGCAGTAAAAAACAGCCTGAGTAATCAGCCCTTTGGACAAAGTCTATCGAAGGTGTTGAAACATTAACACTACCCTTGACCCATAGACCTGAACTAAACCCTGAACTAGTCCACTTTCTACTGAATATCCTAGCGCTTGTCCCTCTTTGTAGCTCGTTAAGTGCTACATGTCATTTGATAAGAGCTGCTGCGTAACCTAGCCCCCATTCCGCTGCAATCGCATCTGCCATCTACTAAATGATATTTAAAAGGCGTTTGATTTTTTTCTTCCTCTCGGCTTGTCATGCTCTGTGACTCTGGCAGCCTTACAGAGGCTGTTCTCGTTCTTGGCGTGGAGCCCTGAGAGCCATATTCTTCCCTGCGTTGATGGTGCCAAGTGAGGGCTAGGGTCAAGTTCGTTTCCCCGCGAGAGGTGTGCCGGGCACTGAGATGCAGTGGGGAGCGAGCATGACCTTGGGAGATGTGGATTTACTGTTGGAAGGCTGGTATTGTGCTGTGGAGAGTTGCACAGTACATTGAGGTGCTATTGAATATTTTTGTAAATGTTCAAATGTTCAAAGTTTGAAAAACCTCTATTTACTGTAACATGTAATCACATCGTGTGTGAAGTCTATTCCAACAACTGCACATCCAAGCCAAGAACCACTGAGCAACTTTATTTCAGGATGTTCACTTTTTGCTCCCCTGCTGCCCCTGAGGTAGCAGGCTAGCGTGTGCCTCCTGTGGTGCATGTGAAGCAGACTAATGCAGTGCCACTGGATGAATTAAGATGCTTTAAAAAGAACATTGACCATTCTGTTACCTCAGATGCCCACATTGCCTGGCATCACGTTGACTGGCTGTCCAACCCGGAGCTGGTCCTGACGACCCCAGGCCCCTGTTTTGTTTTATTGATGGGTGTGGAGGGGGTTCATTTTCTCAAGGGGGAGTTGTTTTATTGATGGCAGTGTTTTTTTTTCCAGAAGGATAGATGCACTTTCATCAAAACTTTAACACCCACTTTGACATGAGGGGAGGGGGAGGCAGGGCCATTACGAAATTTGCAGGGCCCTACACAGCTTGCATAGTGAGTGTATAAAGCTGACTGGCTACGATCTTACTCGCCCGGAGAGTTATGCTCTTGAGCTCCTGGCCACGGAAGTCTGTGACATCACCATGCATTGATTCTGCTGTCCCAACAACAGCATTTAGACAGTTGTGTCATTCAGGGGCCTGGAGTGTAATTGTTGACTTTAGGAGTATAACTACGATGGGGAGAAAAATTAGGGCCATTGAGCTGGGACATTTCAAACAGTGATACATGGATATCCTGTATAAAGATTTGTCTCTCAAATGTGCTCCATTTTTAGGCTGCAAGTTTTCCGCAGCCCCAATTTAGCGTCGCGCTTGCGGTTCTCTGGTAACTGATATATGACAGAGACTGCGGTCAAAACCTCCTCGAATTAGATTTGACAAGGGAACAAAAACAAGATGTAATTGGCAGTACACTTCATTCACACATCTCCCCATGTGCCTGTAAATCTCTCTAACAAACATACACACAGGCAAATGCGCACACTTACTCACGCGAGGCAGTCAGCTTGACGGGTTTGGCTCATATCCTGTCACAGAATTAATTGTGTATATCATCTTCATGTTTTTGTCTCGTGAGAATCAAGATATAGCACAAATATACGTGACGGCTTTTATAATTGTTGTTGACGGTGCGGACGAGCGACAGGCCTTCTTTCTGACACAGACAGTCTGGAATGGTCCATCTGCCACTGTTCCCAAACAGACATGGCAGCTCCCTTCCTAATGAGCAGCACAGCAGCACAGACCTGCTGCAGGAACCTTCCTCAGGCTGGGCTACCATGGTGAGAGGTAAATTATTTATGTGTGGGGAGCAAGACCCCTTTTTTAGGGGCTGGTTGATATTATGAGCATACTATTATAATAGTTTGTAATTAAGCATTTCGCTATAAACATCTACAAGACTCTCGTATGCAAACTATTTAAAGCCATTTATCTAAGCAGTAAGGGACTCTCGGCCTGCAGATAAGTAATTTCAAGATTTGTTTTGTTTGAAAAAAGAAGTTTTGAGCTTCTTCTAATCAAGAACACAGATTTCCCCTCGATGCCTCCGGCCTTTGCATGGATTTGTGAAACTCCATCAGCAGTTCACTTGATTTAATCTAATGAAGTATCGACTGAGCTTAACCAGATATTTGTGGTATATTTGTGGATACCTGTCCATGAGGTCTGGGAATGATTAAACAAACACGCCAACATACATAAAATCACTTTTTACTGTATCAATATTCTTTGTATACATTCTAATATTAGCTTTTAAAAACATACCTTTAAGCTTAAAAGGTTTTATTAATTTCTCAAGATATTTGCATGACAATACACAACTTCTGAACAACAAAACATTTTAATTAGGAAATGTTAATGTAAAAATGAATTACAATTATTTTGTGGTACATGAACTCCCACAAAAGTAAAACATTTAGCATATGGGCTCTATTAAGGAAATTAGTATATTAATTAGTATAGTATATTAATTCGATAATAGATTCTAAATGCAAATGTACAAACCATCTGATATGATGTAAAGAATCACATTGTGTAGGCTAGAAGTGTTTAGAACTATATGTTATGGTAAAGACTGATCTATTTACACATAAATGCTTAACATTGCACGTTGACTTTTATTCTGGTGTGGGTTTTTGGCTTTTGCCTGCTCTTCTAGTCTTTTTTAGTCATCATCACCCACTCTAGGAGGAATATCTGCTTGTTGGTGATAGATGGGGTCCTTATGGACTCACTGGCATTCTCTTCTTCAGAGATCAAGGCTTGCTTTTAAAGATCCTGTCTTACTTACTCCAAACCTCTTCCAGTCCACGTGTGTTGTGAGGGAATACAGTGCAACCTGACTATCTCTCTCTGCAGGAAGTACTTTACTTTTCTCTCTGGTGGAGCACAGTGTGTGCCCATGGTGTTATTTATGCTCTGAACAAACAGTACATGCAGTCGAAGGTGTGACCTGAATCGTGCCATACTTCCTCCTCCAGAATCTCTGCAGAATAACAGGCTTTCACTCTGAAACTTTAAACAGACTTCTTTAAACAGACTTCTTTATTTGTTTGCCTTCAGTCGGAATCGGAGTGAGTGACCATATCTCCTCTCAGGCTATTCTCCATCTGCGTGGAGGTGTCTGTAGAGAGCGGCTGCAGCTGGAGGGGGAAAGACTGCCCCCATTGTTTTAGTTAGAGACTACGGGGCCCCGCGGGCAGGATGGGCCGCAGGCTCCCAGAGGAGCGCTCCCCCGGGCCGCTGCTGACCCCCATCGCAACGGGACACCCCCAATCTCTTTCACAGCTGACCGAGACCCCTTCCTCTGCGGGCCCGTCTCCGTTTCGACGGCCTCTCATTGTCCCAGATGGGAACCTTTTCTCTCAAGCCTCAAATTTCAGCCAGACTGGTATGTCACTAGGTCAGGGTTGTACGTATAACTTTTGAAGTGAAAAGAAGTCTTTATAATGCCCTTGTAACTCGACATTAACATTGAATAGTGTTCAATGCAGCTACACTGATCCCATATGGTTTTGACACTGATACCCAGTCGCCACTGGATTTGACACTGATACGCATAGGAAACACATTTTTGTTTTGTTTTGTGCAGTAGTTCCTGATGTCTGCTTTATTCGATTCTTAAACCTGCAATTGTAGAAACTATTAAAGATTTTTCCAAGAGCCAAATCAAGAGGCTTTGTATTTACCTTTTCTTCGAGCGTGTGGTGATAAAGAGGGGTCGATAAATGGTGTATTTTGTGGAACGGTGGAAATGATCATCATGATCAAAGTCTGAAGACTGCCTTCAATCTGCCTTCATTGTTTTATGGTGCAACTCTTTAAATTTTATATGGCTGACGTAAGTGTTGCTGCGCTGCCTCCGGGCGCACCCCGTGCTTATCGCAGCTATAAATCGCTCTTAACGAGCTGCTAATCGTGGATTAATGGTGTTAGAGATAGGCCGCGGCCTGCCACCCTCGCCTGCTCTTATCTCCGCTCAGATACTCCTATCAGAGTTCCGGCTGCGCTGCCCGTCGCAGGCTCTGAAGAAGCAGGCCAGCCGCTCGACTCAGGACACAAAAGGGTTTTGTTTCATGTGTGACTATGTGATATAAAGTTTATCACGGGTGTTGTCGGTACATGCATCATGTATCATAAAAATACAGAGAGCCTGGAAACAACCGGTATACAGAAACGACATAAACTGAATATTACCTGATTGGAGGTCAGCCTGTTCTATTTTACACTGCCTTTTTTTTAATGTGTTGCTACTGCTTTAGTATTGTGGCAGATAAGATTTTGATAAAGTGTGTTAACATTTCTGAAACTTTAAACTGAAAAAGCAGGTCATTTTTATGTTCCCTGTTTTTGAGATGGCATGCATTTGCATATATTATAATGAGGCCCAGTACTAGCCAATTAGGGAAGAGCTTATTTGCATATAATTCCTGAATGAACAAAACCTTATATCAAAAAGTAACTTTTCAGGAGAGGGACAAATTTGTTTTGGATGTAATTAGGGATGCACCGATCGATCGGCCACCGATCGGAAACGGCCGATTTTTGGCCTGATCGGCCTGATCGGTGATCGGC
>JBBPCW010000001.1:11653647-11671140 GCA_037974425.1 Phenacogrammus interruptus
TGGCAAAATCTCAATTATTGCTTGCCTCCATAGGAAGACTCCATTGGATGTGGTCTGAGGAGAGAGAGAGAGAGAGAGAGAGAGAGAGAGAGAGAGAGAGAGAGAGAGAGAGTGTACAACTCATGCTCATGCTTGTATATGAGTTCATATTTGTGTGTGTGTGTGTATGAGAGGCATATTTGCCAGAGGCATGGATCGATCAGATTTTAGCTGTAGAGTTCTCAGCTGAGCTCATGAAGCTGATTGGCTCATCTCACATTCACTGAAAGATTAGAGGAGAGAAATGAAGGCAGTGGAGGGAGCTGACGAGGGGAACAGCAAACAAGAAGAAAAATGTGTAGGAAAAAACATACTGAGCAACAAGATGAAACAGAAGAGAAGTGAACAGGTTTAAAAAGCCTGTCTGTGTAGATGGATTTTTAGCGCAGACATGTGGAAACGGCCTGACGGATATAAAAAATGGTATGATATCTGTCTGAGCATATCAGGCCAATATAATTGAATTTGGTCAAAAAATAAACAGGTAATTTTGGTTGAACACTGGTTTATTAATCGACATGACGGTCAACAGTCAATTATTGAATGTATGACAAAATATAGTAAAAGTATAATCTTGATATAAATAATACAGCATGAGGCTTTTGCTTTCAATGTGTAAAAGCAAAATCCAGGTGTAAACTTTTGTCCCGCAACCTTCCGAGTTGCATATCTCTGCAGCCAAATTAAATTCGAATACGGGTTTACCTTTACATTTTCTTCAAGGGTAATGCATTAAACTGAGTTTAATGAGTTTTAAATGATATTAAAGTGTTTACAATAGGGTGACATCAGGGTTTACAGTGTAAAAATGGCATTTTTTTTTTTTTTTTTTTTAGCAAAACACATCGTAACACCCGCGAAAAGCGGGCCATATATATATATGTGTGTGTGTGTGTGTGTGTGTGTGTGTGTGCGTGTCTGTGTTTAGGATCAAAAGGCCGGATCTCAGCAGGTTTGAAAAAGAGGGTTTATTTTGCGTGCCCTCATCGGCTGGAGCTTCCACACATTCTGTGCTTGCGCTCATTATTTTTTCAACACCATTCAATTAAACGTGTCTTCTTCGTGTCACCTACTGTTTCCTATTATGCATATTCTTTTTTGTGAATCTCTTCTTCTTTTTTACACTCTTTATTTCCCCTGCATGTATTGTAATTACGGTGTCTAGACATCTCCGTGGGACAGAGATGATCAAATAAATTGGGGTTCCAGGCACGGGATGTTGCGCGCTTTACAGGCGGCCGCACCTTTTTTTCTCTTATTGTCACCACAGATTTGTAAACTTCAAAACAAACTTTACTGGGTTCAGTTTTACCCTTTTGTTCTTTAACTGAGAGCTTGTGCCTGCTGCAATAGTAAACAACACAGTGAAAAATGTCCTTCGTCAGCTTTTCACTAGGTTTTTTTTGATGTTCTTTTTAAAAGACTGAGAATGCTGAATTTGGTTCTTCCGACTTTGTCTGTCTGCTGCATCAAATAAGAAAAGGAAGCACCCTCAGCAGACAGAGAGAGGGAGAGAGAGAGAGGGAGAGGGAGTGTGTGTGTGTGTGTGTGTGTGAGAGAGAGAGTGGGTGTATCTTTATTTCTTTGTATTTTTTGGCACTTTTTTTGGTAGGAAAACCAGAAAATAGAGTTAACCTACAAAACAAAGACCAACAAAATGTTCTTGACTTTGTGTGTAAAGGTGACACTGTCAAATGTTATAAGAAATGACAAAAGTAAAAACACACAAAAAAAAGCAATAATATACAGTTGTTTGCAAAACAGTCCTATTCAAATTGCTAGTTTTGTTGATTTTCTAAGTGAAATTAGGTACATATCCTGTACACAGAACACACTTAAATATGACATTTTTCTTATTATTTTATTGGACGTTTTATATTAATTTGCTACCTTTAAAATAAAGGAAAATAATAAAAGAGAACACATATGTATATGTGTACCACATATGTGCCATAACTTTTGCACAGACAACCTTGAATGATGTTAAACTCAGCAAATAAACAGTAATTATGTGTAATGGTGTGCAGATGCAGGTCCCATCTGTACTTATCCTCTTTTGATTTGACTAATGGAGCCCAAATGTTTTGCGTATCAATATGTATAATTCATATTATTTAAAAAAAAAAACAACAATAATGCATTTTATTCCAAGTCATTTTTGATCATTTCTTTGGTTCTTTATGACTCGGTCACACATTTCGCATTGTCGTATTTAAAAGGTGTGAAAGAATAAAAACCCAGAACAAGTTATAAGGTTTTCATATGACAGTTCCCTCGCAACTGTGTGTGTGTGTGTGTGTGTGTGTGTGTGTGTGTGTATTGTGGGGGGTTGGGGTGGGGGGATGGGCTGAGAGGTGGGTGTGAATAAGGAATAAGGACCAATGCCAGGCTATGGGTTGCAGGATAAATGAATTCTGACCCTGGGCTGGCAATTAATCCCAGCTTTTTTTAATTGTTACTGAATTGGCTCCAAAGGCCAGTGTGGAAACACACACACACACACACACACACACACACACACACACACACACACACACACACACATGCAAACACAATCCCCTCATCCCCCAGGCATTAAAGATACCACGCTCATTTACATTTAAACCAGTTCTTGCGGGTGCAGTTGGCTGCTTTCGGAACAGAAGTAATGACTTCACTCTGGCCTCAGTGATTACGTCTCTGCTCTACTTTTAGCCACTTTTTATCCTCTTTGCAGCGTGAGTTAGTTTAAACTTCCATCAAACCTGCACACACAAACAAACACACACATATAAAGGCACTTTACTGTGATGAACACGTGTGTGTCTCCCTCTGATAGACTCGCTTGGCTCTGGAACTCCTCTTATCTCCCTCCACCCTTTTCCTCTCGTTTCTCGCCTTTGATCAGGGAAGTTGTAAACCCCCAAAATGACAGTGGCGTAGTTAAAGTGTTGCTCCGCTGCACTCCAAAGGAAAGAGAGGATACTGTAATTGGAGGGTGAGTTTCTTCCTCACAAAGCCTTTGTTTGGGGGCTATGTTTAGGCCCTTTCTGAGAATTATCAGCACCTGCTTGAGAAATAAAACAAAGACAAAAACAGGGAAGACTATTGTCAGCTAATCCATATGAGTTCTTACGTTCTTACCCATCAGCATCAATGCCATGCTTTAGGTGTATCCAGAGAAATAAAAAGAGTGCTGAATTAAATCAATGCCCGTTATATACAAAGTATTATTTCACACAGTGATTTTCAATGCGTTCTCCATTTATTCTCCATCAGTTATGGGAATGCTGACACCTACTGTTTTATTTACTGGCGCTTATATAATAAGAAGACTAACAAAGAAAAAGCCCAGATGCTTTATTGTAGCTCCATCGAAGGAATGCAAAACAAAAATGGTATGTAGGCGGATAAAGTGTGCTGAATAAAATTGGACTGGATCAGCAATGTCTGGGACGCTTCATCAGCACCTGTGCCAGGTGTTTCTAAAAGGAACATAGCTCTTTTTTGGATCACTTATGCTCTATAATTGTTGCAAAAGTGTGTAAATGTTGCTCTCAGTGTCTGGTGCGACCACCTTGTGCAGCAGTAACTTCAACTAAACGATTTGGTTCAGTCTGAGCAGTTTTGCACGTTGGTTTAGAAGAACTGTCTTCATTCAGAATAGCCTCGACTCTGAAATGTTGGTGAGGTCCTTCCACAGCATTTCTACTTCTAATTTCATTTCACGGACTCATGACCTTACATTTTTCTTTACAATTTGCTGGTATAATTTAATATTCACCTTTACATAAAGGATGGTAATCCATCTTGGCCCAGCAGGCCCAAGCCATAATATTACCACCGCCATGTTTCACAGTGGGATAAAGTTATTATTCTGGAATGCAGTGTTTTCCTTTCTCCAAACACAACACTTCTCATTAAAAGTCCTATTTTGGTCTCATCTGTCCACAAAACATTTTTTTCCAATAGCCTTCTGGCTCGTCCATGTGACCTTTAGCAAAATGTAGAAGAGCAGCAGTGTTCTTTTTAGAGAGCAGTGTCTTTTTTCTGATGGTTGACTCATGAACATTAATATTAGCCCATGTGAGAGGGGTCTTTAGTTGCTTAAAAGCTATCCTAGGTTCCTTAGTAACATTGCAAGGTTCCTTAGTAACATTGCAAACTATTGTACACATTACACTTTGAGATATTTTTGTAGGTCGGCCACTTCTGGGGGAGAATCTTGTTCTTCTTCCATTTATATGGTCTGTCTGTCTCTTCAGAGTTTGGTGAGCTTGGGTGAGCCTTCAACAACTCTCTGAGGTCCTCAGGAGTCTCCTTTGTTTGTGCCATAATACACCTTCACAAGTATGTGTTGTGACGATTTGACTTGTTCCCTTAGACAGAAAAAAACAAACCCCATTGTCAACCAATTGACACATGACCCTAATTTCACCTTCAAAGGAATTCTAATGCTAGAGGTTCACATATCTGCAATATTGGACAGTTCCATGTGACCTAGTATAATATTTTTGTCACGTTTGTGTAAATTGGTTCTCTTTATGTAATTTTAGGTTGTGAATGAAAATCAGATGGTGTTTTAGGTCATATTTAATCATGAATATAAAAAATTCGAAAGGGTTCACGAACCGTCACATGCCACTGTTTCTTGCTGGGTTTTAATACTTTGCCCTCTGTGTTTCCTCCAGGATCCCGTCTGCGGCAGGAAGATTACCCGCCCCGCATCGTGGAGCACCCCTCTGACCTGATCGTTTCGAAGGGCGAGCCGGCCACCCTCAATTGCAAGGCCGAGGGGCGGCCCACGCCCACCGTGGAGTGGTACAAGGATGGAGAGAGGGTGGAGACCGACCGGGACAACACACGTTCGCACCGCATGCTGCTGCCCAGCGGCTCCCTCTTCTTCCTGAGAATAGTTCACGGCCGCCGCAGCAAGCCAGACGAGGGCTCGTATGTGTGCGTAGCCCGAAACTATCTGGGAGAAGCTGTCAGCCACAATGCCTCGCTAGAAGTAGCCAGTAAGTACACGGCTATTTTGTGTTTGCTTGTTTTTTGAGGTTTGCGGATCACAGCCCAGCTCTAAGAAAGCCAGTTCAGCTCAGGTTCTCACTCTGTTCATTTGCTCAAGGGTGACTGGATTTCCTCGAAGCAGGAAGTTTCTCTGCTTTTTGTTGCTCTTTGATCGAGGCCTCAGTGTGGCCACTAGCCTTTCTTCAGGGCCAGTCGCTTAATTGCGTGGGACAGACCCTCCTAAAAGGAAAGGGCATCAAAGGACATAGAAGAACTATTTTTGGTTCCCCAAAGAACCTTTCAATTAATATTTCCTATAGGTTTTGTAAATGATGTGTAGAACATCTGGATGAAGAACCTCCAGATAATGGTAATATTCTACACCAATTTGAAGGCTTTGTCTAGAACTGAACTTTGAAGCCAATGTCCTTTTTGGAACCATTATTTTGAGTAGAGATGATCAAATGGATCAGTAAAATTGAGGTCCTTGTTTTTAGCAGAATAAAGGATCATGACCGGTGTTTTTCAATCGGACATTGTGGAGTGCGGATTACGAGCCCAGCTACAAGAAGGTTCAGCTCAGGTCCAGTCTCTGTGTTTAGTCAGCCAAGGAAGTGACTGAATTTCTTCATTACAGCAGCTTTTTCTCAGCTTTCGTGATCTCTGAATAATAGTTCCCTGAGCAAGGCCTCTGTGGGACCACTAGCTTTTCCCTGGGGTGGTTTGAAACCAGGCCACAGTCTTAATTCAGGGCTCTTGTCTCTGACCCTGTGGCCATGCTCTGAATGCAGGAGGAGGCTGTACCTTCTCCAGCTTGAATGGAAAGGGTTTCCAGTTTCCTCCTGGGGACGGACCCTCAATGGGCTCACTGGGTTGGATAATCTAGAGATGGGCAGGATGTGCTCGCGTCAGTGGGCCTGCCTGGCAGTCCTGGTGGATGGAGCAAGCCAGATACAGCCTGGTTGAGTAGTTCTTAAAGAACCCTCAGTAGGTGGCCAGGAGTCATCAGAGATACAAAGCCTCCCTCACTGTTGTTGTCCAAGCTGCAGCGTTTGATTGAAGGGCAATAAATAGAATGGTCCTGTTTTCTGTGAAACATTTTGTGTTATAAATCTGGATAAGATGAACTAGTATTGATATTAGGAGCTGTTGAGAGTTGTGGTTAAAATAACCTTAACTGGTCACTTGTGGTCGATGATGGTTTTTGATGGTGACATTTTCTGCCTTTTGTTGCAAATACTTGCTCCACTTTTTAGTCCAGAGTGCCTTGGGACCCTTGGGCATATTTCTTCTGAAACCATGGAAATTATGGATGTTTAATGAAAATATAGCTGCTTACAATAAACTATTTTTGGGTTAAAGTGCTTTGGAGTATGAGTGGTCATGCCGTGATGCTTTAAAAGAGGTTCCTTCATTTCAGAGTCGTGTGGATTAGAGCAAATCTTTTTACCCCCTTTGAACTCACTTGGCTGCCATTCTTCATGATGGATTTGCTTCAAAAAGTGCTCTGCCTGTGACATGAACT
The DNA here is from genome assembly GCA_037974425.1 of Phenacogrammus interruptus. NCBI lineage: Eukaryota > Metazoa > Chordata > Actinopteri > Characiformes > Alestidae > Phenacogrammus > Phenacogrammus interruptus. The sequence continues at coordinate 11,660,201 of JBBPCW010000001.1, forward strand.
TCTCAGTATACCATCTCTTCTCAAGCTTTACCGAGGAGTGAGTGGAGAGGATCTCGGATATCAACCACTTTTCAAGTATGCCCAGGAGCTGTCACCAAGACTCTTGCTGTAATCTAATCGACTTGGCATTGAGTCGGGGGGGACGGTTGAATGCTATGAGTTGAAGTGAAATGTGTGACATTGGCATCTGCTGCTCAATGGGCAGAGTTACAGCTCCTGAATCAACCTGCCTCGAAATTGCTGAACAATATTTGGCTTTTATTACCATTGAGCCGTCAGCCAAATTTGAGAGTCACATCAGTTTCGGAGTAGGTTAAACATATAGATGTGGACATTATGAAAGTTCAGTTCTATTTAACTTTTCCTAAAGATGCCTGAGTACAGCAGCCACACACTATTCAATATCCAATAGGGTGATTATACGCATAAAAACTAAATGTCAAGCAATATGAGCTTGGATTATGAATATGATGTTCGAAGAGGCTGCACTGTATACTGTATGGTAATAGCCTTCAGACTCTGGCCTGTTTTATGATCTCTAAAGGGCCTTTTGTAATGTAATGGCATTAGGACTGTGATTGCTGATACGAAATCAAGCAACCTTCTCCATTTTATAGTCCGAGATATTTTGGTGAGCATTCTGAAGGATCGCAGATATTCATGTGGTGGGTCGGTTCAAATTGCAATCAAAATATGTAACAATATATTGGCCATATGATATTTCGTTCATACCGAGCAACAGTAGCACATGGCGAGTATCGGCGAGTCCGCGAGCTAAAAACAGCAGCGCTGAAAGCAGATGATATACACTGTTCATTGCACAGGCTGGATTTCAAAGTACAAGAACGAGCAGCTTGGCGGGAAGATGGTTTGGCCAGAAGAGGGAAAGAAAGACAGAGAGAACGCGGTCTGCCCGGCCGCAGCCCTTAGGCTGCTTATTCTGTGTAAGGTTCAAACAGGACCATAATGTCATGGTGGCAAAGCTCAGAAACCTTCACCATGTGTTTCCTTCTCCTCCCCCTTCCCTTTAGCCCAGCCACTCCACATATAATTATGTTGCCCAAGCAACCAGTGCTGGAACCCTTTGGTAGGAATGCAGTAGACACTATGGCTCTGGGATTTTACAGTGCTTTATTTTAAACTGAAAGAGCAACATTGAAAGGCTAACTCTTCACTCCACTCGTCTATTCATATACAGAATGAGTCAAAAGTCACAAGAGGCTTACATAAGGTTATAGTTACCAGATGACCAGTGGGTATCGTGTCATTAATACACCCTTTGGTCCAATACAGAAGGGTAATAATGACTTGAGGAATCGAATAGATTTAACAGAAAAATAGTTCCCAATTTTTGGCAAGAATGCTTCTTTTTCTCGGGCCCAGAGTAGGCCTCAAGGGAGAATCCATCCGGTTTCACATATTTTTTGCATTATTCAATTAAGATAAATAAAAGGTCATCCAGAGAAACAGAATCCTTTACAAAAAACAGATATTCAAAGTGGTAAATATCTATGAAATGTCCCTCATAGAAGATTATTACCATCAGCAGTTCTGAATATGCTGCCTGATATATTTACTTCTGTCTCTGTCTGTGAATCTCACACACACACACACACACAAATATGAACTCATATACAAGCATGAGCATGAGTTGTACACACACACTCTCTCTCTCTCTCTCTCTCTCTCTCTCTCTCTAATGTAATGTAATGTTAAAGTAGGGTATCACATCACCCTGCATGTTTCAAAGTTCAGTTATGCTCTTGTATGGGGATCTTCGTGTCTTGCTTTGATGAAAAAAGAGAAAGTTAATAACAGGATTTTAAAGCAGCGCTGGAGTTTTTACCATCACAGTGGGCTGTTACCACGGTAACTCGGTTAACCGTCACCAGGAACAGGCCTCGCTAATGTGAGCTGACATTTACATGACGGGACTTTATCTCTGTGCTAATTTGTGTCTTTTTGATCTAAACTCCAGATACAGTTGTACCAAATGGGAGCTTAATATATGAGGCATCTATCTTTTAGTACATGTCAGGAATACAGACTGAACAAGTCAATCTGAACACCAAATACAAAATGCTGATGCTGATGACATATTAAGAATATTTACACAATAAAGCCTTAGAAGAAATAAAATATATATATCACTTGTATATTTAGGTTTGTATTTAAATGGGTCCAATACAAGTCCATACTTTTTACATATTTGTTTATAAAATTTGTTTATACAACTGAGAACCAACACCCTTATTTTATATGAGATCTGGGAAACTGTGGATTGGAATTTTTTTCCAACATCTGCACCTAGCTAATAATAATAATAATAATAATACATTTTATTTGAAAAGCACCTTTCAGAACGCCTTTCAATACACAACAAATGAATAAAAGAACAAGCATAAAAGCAGACAATTTACAGAATCTACATAAGAGTCCAGAATAAAATGGCAGAGTGGAGAAATTTATGTTGAGTAAGCAATTTTGAACAGGTGAGTTTTGAGTCTAGATTTAAAGAGAGGTCAGGAGGTAGAGAATACCAGAGCCGAGGAGCAGAGCAGCTGAAAGCCCTGTTCGGTTGTTTTACTTTCTACTTCAGGAATGATGGCGCTAGTTTTGCCAATACGACCTTGTAGGTCGTCCCATAAAACCTATTTTTTCTGTCTAACCCACACGGCTTTGCGAAAATCCTGTTTGAACGCTAAAACACAACTTTTCTCCCCCCAGAGTTATTTTAGGAGTTCAGCTGGAAAGCTAATCTTCTTTTCAACAGGCTCCGTTTTGCCAGGCAGTGAGATTTAGCCCAGGTTTGTTGAGGTTTATCATTATGTTCAGGTACAGTCGAGGGCCTGTACTGTAGTGACCTGGATTCAGTGTGGTAAAGTGGGTTAATGCAGGCATTCCCTTGGTTTTTTTTTCTGCCTTATGTACACTCACATGACCCTGAGGATGGATGTGCTCCTTTGTTTCCTTGTTTTCTTTTCTATATGATACTTGCAGGCTGTAATGTGTCTTGCTTTGTTGGCGTATAATGGCCTGCAGTGGAACAAAAGATTAGAGCGCAGGGTGTGTAAGAGAAGAAGGCCTGAGAGGGGAGCGTGAGCCTGCTCTTATCCGTAAGCGCTCACCGTTGAACCTCATGACTGCAGGCCACATTACGTAATGTGTAGTGTCAGGCTGTGTTTTGAGAAATGACAGACTCCCCCTCATCTGGCAACAGCTGTGAAAGAGGTGATCAAAGAGAGGGGACTTTTTTCACCTGTAAGAACGATAAAGTCAGATTTCCAAAAGATTCCATACTTCCACACCTCAGTTCCCCGCTCTCATATTAGTTTAATAGCACACATTTTATAGTAGGTACTGAATCAGAGGCCTTAAGAATGCTAATATGTTCAAAGCTAATCATTTACCTAATGTTATTACCGTATAGTCCCTGGTACAAAATTACCCGTTTCAGAATCTGTAGTGCCTCCTTCCACCCTCGTCCTCCCTGAAAAATCAGTGTTTTGTTGTTAGGACCCACTAACTAAGAGAATTCTCTTTAGAAGATCACACTCTCAAAAGCCATCACAGATCAAAGGGGCTAATTATAGTGTATTCCTTCAGTTCCTGGACTGGGAGATTAGGAAGGGGGGATAAAGGGGTTTGAGATCAGTTGTCCAGACACTGATAGCCCTCATTGCCGGCTGTAGGACTGCCTGTGTAACTGCCCACTGATTGAACTATGACTTTTAAGTCTGCGTGATCCTCCAGTGGGAGATTTTTTTCGGTGTCCAGTGCTCTGTAGGCTGTGTGATTCAAAACATATGACCCTAACTTTTTATTTGGAGACATTCATCTGTGGATTTAATGCTCCTGTCATTTTCAATATAATGACTTGTTGCTGAAACAGCTGCCCATTGGTACACTTTATGGACAAAAGTACTGGGACACCTGATCATTACACCAACAAGGACTTTAATGACATTACGTTCAAAAACATAGCCTTTAATATGGAGTTGGTACCTCCTTAACAACCGGTTCCACACCACTTAGAAGGCTTTCAACAATCACCATTCATTCTGTAGAGCATTTATGAGGTCAGGAACTGATGTTGGATGAGAAGCCTGGCTCGCAATATCCATTCCAGTCCATCGCAAAGGTGCTGGATGGGGTTGAGGTCAGGGCTCTGTGCGGCCAGTCAAGTACTTCCACACTGAACTCATCCAGCCATGTCTTTATGGAGTTCACTTTGTGGAAGCACAGACATGCTGGAATAGACTGACTCCACTACACTGTATCTATACAGTTGTAAAGCATTGTTCAAAATTACAAAATGTCTTCAAGGTAAGCAGACGGAAATGTGTTAAAATGATTGTCATTGGTAATGCTGTAGATGTGATATTAGGTTGAACATGCTGCAAATAATTCTTTAATATGTAAAGTCAATATTTCTGTGCTTTTTCTAAGATCTTGACTTGTTCTTCATGCTGCAGTGGAGCTAAATTAGGGTGACTTTTTTTTTTACTGGCTTTTTGTCTGTGACCGGAGAGGAATTTGGCATGTTAGGAGGAGGGGCAAACAGCAAGATGTGCTGGAGGGTCATCTGTGAAGCGCAGGGGACCGTTGGCATGTGCTACTGGAGGACAGCCCTCTCTCCGCACTGTCCAGGAGGCCTCCTTGCATGATTTCAGTTTCGGAACTCAACGCTTCATTCTCTTTTCCATTACGGAGCCCCACAAGCCACACGACTTTTCCTGTGAAGCAGCACTAAGTCTTACCGCAGTATTTGATTTAGAGCGTTTGGTTTAATTAACTTATTAAAAATGTGTGCCTTTAATATGGCCTCTTTTGTGGAGAGGATAAGGGGCTTTGTCCCTGGAGTATTTTCCTCCTTCAGCTCCTCCGCTACATTCTTAATGAAATATTTGGACCGGTATTCGAGGATGGGAAAAAAGAGATAAAGTAGAAGGAGTGCACTTTACAAAGATAGTTGCAAAGCTTGTATTTTGCCCATATTGTACAGCCCAAAGTTTGTGGTTTTTTTTTTCTTTCTGTAAGATCGTTTCGAAAACCAATGTTAGGTAAGGTCAAGCAAGCAAGATGTAGAAACACGTCCAGTGGTCGAAATGAAAGTAAGAACACATCTGCTTCTCAGTTGGCAGTGTGTGTATTCTTAGCAACTGGCCCTATTTAATTGGCTAGAAGTTGGGTGTGTGTCTAATTTACGGTCATGAAAGTCAGTTCAGGATGACCAAAAATCAGAAGAAGAAACTAATTCATGATGCCTAATTACAGTGCAGGGTGGAACTGCTGACAGACCTCTCGTCATGGAAGATAAAAATTGAGCTCGGAGGGATATAAGCAACGTCTGCCCTCTGTTCAGAAATTGTTGTCAATATTATTTGCGTTTGGCTTTCTTACTGGAACTGTGATTTGCGGCTATTTCTTTAAAATACAACTCTTAATGCCATGACCTGGAATGTGTGCTGCACTGGTACAGTTAGAGAGTGTCCCAGTAAACTGTTACTGTTATATCAGAACCTCACTACTTTTATTATTTATAGTAAATCCCTAGGGAACCTAAATACATTTTCTTTCTAAGAAGGTAAACCGCACTCTTGTGGGCACACAATACAATTGAAAGTGACCATTCTGTCATACGTGAACAGCATGAAATTCAACCTCTGCATTTAACCCATTCACCAAGTGAAGCAGGGGGCAGCTACAAAGACAGCGCCCGACAAAGACAGTGCGTGGGGACGGTACCTTGCTCAAGGTACCTCAGTGGTGCCTAGCGGTCTTGGGAATCGAACCCGGACTTTCTGTTCTCAGGACGAATGCCCTTACCACCAGGCTACCAGCTGCCCATGTAAATTGTACAATTTACATCCTAAAAATAACTTTGTCCACTAAGGACTAATATATTTTGCCATAATTGTTCTCTTTTGATGTAAACTGAGCACGTTGTCCTGCCATCTTTAACAGCACTGTTTCTGATGACCTCTCTGTTCGTAAGACTTGTACAGAGAGAAAACTATACCAAGCAAGCATTAAATAGCTACCAAGCTTAGCTTCCTTTAATGAATATCATAGATGCACAGCCAACCATGAAGTAAATAAGATTCCTAACTTCTTTAAGATGCAGCCATATAAAAGCTGGATGATGCTTTTAGTGAGTCATGGATACAGTGGCTATACATTGACCTGCATAAGTCGATTTAACAAATTTCTCACTGTTGTTTTTAATTCCCCTTCAGTGTTGTTGTAGAATGGAAGTGTGGGTTATGCTTAATAGAATATAACCACCGCCCCCAGACAGTTCTCGGTCTCATTAGCAGTTTTAAGCCATGTTTTATTATATGTCTGCTTTTTTAATCAAATTGTGTTATATAGCACTCAACTTTAATGTCACACAATTTAATCATTTCTTAAAAGCCAAAATGGACTATACGGTACAAAGTTTTGTCACAACAGCAACAGGAGAACACCACACATGTTCTTTTATGGGCGCTGGTAACACAGCTGGCTTTTTTGTCTGCATCAGCATGCGGTGATGAGATATTTTATTGACTTTAATAGATTTAATATGACTAATTGCTCTTCAGAACGAGGATTCCCGAACAGCAGCATCAGCATTGTGTGACTGGTTGCATCAAAGGTCACAGGCATATGTAGTTTATGGAGCGTGGTGGGGGCCGTGCCAGCTGCCTCCCTTTTAGCCCCTCTGTGGCTGTCCCAGAAAAGAGAGAGGAGGTCAGAACTGAGAGAGAGGCTGCAGCGGGGCAGTGACCTGTGTATGGCGATGTGGAAAGGGGAGCAGCGGGACGTGCCTGCACTTTGACTCTCTCTGCTTTGTTGTTCTAGTGTGGTGGAGAAAGATCTCCCTCTGCTCAGTTCGTGGAATGATGAGGGTTAGGAAGCCCAAATGTTTTGCAACCCGGTCAAAACTGTTTTTGTGCTTGAATATTGAGTAAAAATATGGATTTTATATCTTATTTTGCACCTGTGCGATACGGAGATCAAGTTATTGGGACAAAATTCTGCCCTGGATGTAAATTGATTCAATTCTATAAGAAACCTATACTGAAATAACAAACACGCGCTTTGAATTTAACTTTCGGATCCTTAAGTGCTTTCATTAAAATGAGCTCATTTCAAAGTCATTTTTAAAGAGGAAAAATTGTATCAGTGTCAGAATCTGATAAAACTTAAGGGTTTAACAGGCATTAGAAAAGAAAATATGGTCTCATACCAGCTCTTATTGTGGTAGATGCAGTAACATGGTGCACTTCTCAGGTTTTTTTTTTTTACAATCCAGTCCAGTTGTGGGCTACTAGAAGCTCTGGAATGGAAGTTTGCCCTTTTTATATACAACCACTTTAAGTGTGTTCTGACAAAAGGCAGCTAGCTGAACCACAGTTAAAACACTGTACAGATGTTTAAATATTACATACAGCAGACATTTAAATTGTCTGTTGTTTTTTGGCACATGTGCCATAAGTAGTTCAAAATGTCCATTTAAGTTATTGCTGTTAAAAAAGGTCAACTGCAATTGCGTTTTATACTCAGAGCCATATACTCAGAAACAGAGCCATATGTTCTGACTCTGAATCTGATTCCACATGTTTAAAATGTGTAGTATAATTTCATATGAGTTCATATGATTCATCACTGATGTACATGTGAGGAAAGTCCAACATTCTTTTCTATTGCTGCAGTTTGTCCTACTGAGGGTCACTGCCTGTGCATACATCATTGACATTGTATTGTAATTTTATAGTGATTGTTTACTGTGTTTTTACTGTAAATATAGAGTTATTGTTCGTTCAGAGTGTCACATTAGCAAGGATTAGCTTTAAAATAGCCGTAAGAAAACATTAGGAATTAATTGAGCTTAATACACACAATAGCAGCATTTCGAAATATGCTGGCTCCGGAATTCAATTCAGTCTTAATTGTCTCTGAACCCAGTCCATCAGATTGGATTGGGATGTCACTGTGAGAGAGGCATTGGCTGGATGCTTGACGTTTTCAGGGTGAGCGAGTCGGTCAAATTAACGGCGCTGGACAGTCGGTCGAGGGGCCAGACGCCTGCTCTATCCGGGATGTCTCCCTATATCTGTCAGAGACTTTCTGTGGTGGAGGGCTGAAAGTGATGTGTCTTGAATGCTGCTTTAGGCTTTAGACTGTATTGAAGCGTATAGCGGGGCAATGAGCAGTCTATGATCTGTCTGGAGACGTTAACCACTCAGTCTGGCTGCTGAAAAAGAGAAAAAGACAAAAAATAGATTCTCAGTATCGAGCCTTTTCCACTTGAGCACCTTATTGGAAGTTTAAACAGAAATACAGTATTTTGAAGATACATTGTGCATCAGTGTTTTTAATACACTAATCAGAATCAGACAACTTCATTGATCCCAAAGAATTTGCTCGTTTGCTATATCTGTTAAGACACACAGACAAGAATATAAAATATAAGGATTAAATAAAATAAAAACTTGGTAGAAAAAACTCAAATAAACTGAAATACACTAAGCAAATGTTGGGGTATTAACACTATAGATAAGGTAAATGCTATAAGGTATTAATGCTATATATAAGATAAATAATAGATAAAATATTCTTGCACTTACATTAATGATGTCACATGGAACCAAAAGGGTTCTTTGAAGCAATTCCCAGCAAGAAATTCAGAATTGTTTTTGTAAGTGAGATTGTTTTAATGTTTAAAAAGTTTTTTTTTACTATTTAAATGTTTTTCCTGGACTATTAAGGGTTTTCTCCTGATAAAATAAGAACGTACCTTATTGTACCTAGTTCAAGCATCAAACAAGCGGTTTGTTTTACATGGATGGGTGTGGCTGGAGTTGATTCCCAGCCATAAAGCAGCGAAATGAAAAGGAGCAGGGTCCATGAAAGGCCTATTTAGGAAGGAGAATGCCATTGTTTGAAGATAAGACAGGGGTCGATCTCCCGTAGGCCCCAGACGCAGGTAATTAGGTGGCATAGATTTCAGTAGGTTAAATGAGGTAGACTAGACCTGCCTGTCCGCAGTAATTGGGACCTTGACTTCTAATGCTTCTGAGCACTGCTTTGATCCCAGGAAATGTGCTGTATCCTTGAGCAGGAGGCGAGAGCCTTAACCAGCTGAGCTCCACTGTCCTCAGGTGATTTTACCCCGCAGGCCACATGTCACAGTTCTGAGGTAATCCTTCACAATACAGCCTGATTGCCGTGGTGTGTGTCAGTAGGCCTTGCCTCATGTCTCAGGACTTGTAATGATAAGAACTTAGTCGTTGCAAGTAAACTTAGAGTTACTATTTAATGGTTTATATTGCTTTACGTTATACTAAAAGTTCTAACTTTTAGAGGATTTCTGTAAAACAAGATTATAGATTCAAGAGTAGCTTATCAAAATTAAATCAGAATAAAATATCTTCTTTTCTTAAAGTTTAAAGTTCTGCAATCTGGAAAATTTCTTCCCTTTTTTTCAAACTGAAAAAATTAGTGGGTTTTGTTTAACCTTTAAACAAATGTTTAAAGGTCATCATTTGTAATCGTAGTTTTATATTCAGAAAACAAAGCCATACTCTGACTCCATTTGATTGCAGTGTGTACTATAATTGAAGTACATTTAAGTGATCCATTCATTTCCCATTGTATATGTGAGAAATAATTAATTTTAAAAAAGTCAAATGTTCTTTTACTTTTGCCAGGGTACATGAATTTGTCCTACTGAGGGTCACTGGATATTATCACCATTGGCACTGTATAGTCACTTTTGTAATTGTTTAAAATGATTTTACTGTTTATTAATGTCATTTTAGCAACCATTACCATCCTAAGGATTGGGAAAGAGTTGGTTTGTGTTGATGCTGGGGATCTGAGTGGTGATGTGCTTCAAGATATAGTGTGAATGTGTCCTTAAAGATACACCCTGGTTGGTTAGGAGATAAGAGAGCGAGAGTTGCTGATACAGCTGGATTTATCCTATCTTCAGACACTTGTGTGTTCGTATTAGACACCTCCCCATCCGATTCCTGCGTTCTTTACTTTAGCCCGCTAACAGAGTTCCTGATAATCATTTCATGGCCTGGACGATTGCATCCTCCTGTTGCAGAGGCTCATACGTACCGGGCGGTGGAGTGATTTCTTCTCTGCTGGCATCCATTTGTGATAAACTCTGTTGATTGTGAAGTCCCTCTCGGCTGGAGAGAGCAGATATGATGTGTGTGTCTCGTGCTAAGCTGCCCTCTCAAGTGGAGCACCGAGCTATTAGGCCCCACTGCTGCCTCTAATCTCTCCACTCTTGGTTTGAGGGCCTCAGGAGGCCCAGGGTTTTTTTTTTATGTCTGTGCATGATGCAGTTTTGCCTCACTAGATTGAAGTGTTTAATAGAGCAAGGTTAAGCTGTCGTTTGGAAGTCTTTCAATCAGCCCCTCTGATAAAAGCTGGTCAGGATTAAGGTATGCGGTTGTGGAGGAACGTATGAGATTTGGGACAGGTTTATTTGGGAGAGCAGTATGAAAGGAATTCTCCTGACTCTTATGTAAGGAGGACCCGACCGATACATCACTTGGTTTATAGCTAATATTGAGGTTGCATGGACTGATGGGTATCATTGTCATGGCGGCAAGAACAGGAGAGTGCACACGGAGATGCTGCTTTACAGGAAAATGTCTTTAATGAGACACAAAACAGAAAAGCACCCCGACTTGGAACAAAAAGGAACAAAACTATGCAGGACTCATGCTCCGGGGATACGGGGAGAAACAGGTGGGGCAGCTCGCGGGGTGGCGAGAAAAACCCAGGAGCACACGCTCCAAACGAGACCAGGGCTTCAGGGAGGGAGAGCACGAGCCTATGAACAAAAAGCAGACCAAAAGGTTTAAACAAACACAGAGACATACACACGCCAAAGGCGACAAATACGGACACGGTGAGACTCGAGGCCGGAC
>JBBPCW010000001.1:11776034-11786837 GCA_037974425.1 Phenacogrammus interruptus
AATGTGAATCCCGTGAAGCATTGAGTTATTGAAGTCTAGTACAGAATTCAGTGGAGCTTGGGATTACTACAGGAAGAGGTATCTATCTTCTTTGAAAATGTTCAAAAAGCTGCGTTTCGGTTTGGATCTCTTTGGGCCTCAGCAATAGTTCAGCTTTGGTTTGTTATAAGGAAATGAAATGTGGTTAAGTTGTTCCTTAGAAGGGAATGCCACGTTGATGTCTTAGCATTGCATAGGATGTAGCAATGAAACAGTATTATTTGGTAACACTTTACCAAACTGCAGCATTTCTAGATCATTTCTATATAATCCTTACATGACATTGATAAAGGCTTATTCCAACACTGTCAGTGCTCAGAAAGGCTCTTGCGGTCCTTTTGCTGTCACTTCAGCCAGGGTGATCACAACTGATGGTTATTGGAAGAAGCTTTTATAAATGTCTGGATTAAATGTCAGGTTAATGTCAGTTGTTATGAATGGCCAATGCAGATGTGAAGTAACCTTATAAATGCACCTCTATAGGAAAGTGTGACTGGAAATTTCAAATCATAATGTCAGTGGCATAAATTATTACAGCTTTCCGTGTTATTATGGTATTGTTCAAATGTACAGAGCACTGATACACACAGATATGAGGAAAAGGATAATGGTGTTCATAAAAATAAGGAATGTGCTGTCAGGATGGAGAGGCCATGTGTGATCTTTCTGAAGAAGGGCTGCACAATATATCGTCTGTTAATCGCTTTTGCAATTTTGGTGTCTTCAAAACTGGTATCTCTTAAGGCCACAGTATGCAAATGATCCTCTAGTCACTCTGTTAGATTTTTTTCCCATGACATTTGTCTGGGTTTGTTTACCAGACAGATCATTCAAATTGAATTTATTCCCATGGAATTAAATGGGCTGATACTGCACCTTTAAGACGGATATGTGTAAGTTATCTATTTTTTAATTGATGGCCCTGTATTGCAGATCAAAGCACAGGGCTGAAACTTAAGCATAAATGGGCGGGGCAAAATCGATGTAGTGCTGAATAAGTAAGTGTGTTGGTTTTGTGACATCACAAAAACTATGATTCGAGTCTCCCTTTATTGACTGTACAGATCAGGGAGTGAAAAGCACATTTTAAAACAATATTTACGTTTTTCAGTCTTCTTAACAAGTATCATAGTAGCCTTTAATATGCTGATGTGGACCCTTTCATATACTGAAGGGTAGTATATATAGTGGAATAGCAATACTAATACTGTCCATATCATGGAGCCCTATTCCATGCGAAGGTGTGTATGATCTCAAGTGCACTATTTGTGCTTCCAGGTTGAGCCTTAGGCATCTGAGCAATATCCCGCTCTAAACTCTGTAACCTGTTTCTGCAAACCTGACAGTCTCTGATTTGCTGTGTTGATTTGATATATCTGCCGTCCGTCATATTAGCATTTTTATACGCCGCGGGGCGCACGAAAAGCCTCCGTCTCTGTTTACTTTTGAATAGATAAACACACATGATAACAGCATCAAAAGTGGCCGCATCTATTACGCTGATCTTTTCATACGGCCGGACCTCAGAGCTGCTGCCGAAAGCAGGCAGACAAAATGGGAAAAGGGGTGACATTTAAAGGGAAGGTCCCCGACTGCTGCCGTGGAATACAGACGATATGAGAAGGTGAAGACAGTAGTAATAACATTACAGCGTTTCAGCCTGACACGTTGTTGTACAGCAGCCAAAAGCAGCCGGAGTGGCTAAGCATGCAAGAGGTTTCTTCTTTCTTTTGATATTTTAATTGCCTATTTGTGGTGTATTCAGAGCCTGAATCACTCGTAGTGGAACGTCTTATGCTTTGTCAGTTTGTTTATGGGCTTCTTTGATCAAATTGGAGAAATATATGTGGGGATTATCATGGAAGAGAAGAATGCAGAGTGAATATATTCCGAAGCCATTTGCATGCAATTTTTCCCTTTTGTGTTTGTGTGTTGGTGCCATGCATCAGTTGTTTGCATCTTTAGGGACTTTACAATGGATTGTGCTACGAGTGCATGGTGAGCCCATTTCCTCATTGCTTCTGTTTATATTTTGAGGTAGCAAATGTGATATCAATGGTCCATTAAGCAGAACAGTGCACCCGTGTTTTTAAGACTGTAACGTTGCATTACACTGATGACGACAGTCTGCTTTCAGAGCTGATCTTGGTAGCACTTCACTGGAGGTTAGGACTCATAAAGCTACAGAATACCAGTATTCTATATATTGATGCAATACTGCGCAGAAGTCTTAACCCCTTATTTGTTCATATTTTGCTTTCAAAGAGCCAGAATTTCTTGTGTTCTCCAGGTTTCCTGAAGGACTTTCAAAGCTTCTTGTTTACAGTCCTGTTACTGAACCTGACCAGTTTCAGAGGAATGTTTTTTTTTTTGTTTGTTACGCCACAGTAACCTACATATGAATCATTCAAGCATAAAAAGCCATCTAACTAAAGGCCTTAACCAGGAAAGAAACAGGTACAGATGATTCGAGATGATCAGGCTGTGATCAGCATACTGGTGGTGTTGAATGCTGAGTCTTTATCTAGGCTCCTTGTATCTTTAGGCACTTGGCAGCCTGTCACAGTTAAACGTTTGTTCCCATTTCTTTCATGTAATCTACTCAGTGTGGGGTGGTGTGTTCACATATGACAAAGGACACTTTACATTTATAATATTTCTATAGGATTTTTGCACAAAAAAAAGATTCAAAGCAAAATATAAAGCAATGCAGACCTGTGCTGTCTGTATATGTGAATGAATGGCTGTTTGTAACCGTCTGTGTTCTTCTTCTTTTCATATGTTCTGCTGGTTGGATCTGCAGTGCCATCCTTCACCTTTACACCTACAGGTAAGCACTATTGTGAGAGATCAGTACACCGCCACTTAATCTTATCTGTGTTCATTTATTTGTTCGATATTCGAAATGTAGACATACGTAGAGGTTTGCTGGTTATTTTTTGCTGTCAACAATGCAGGAACATTCTGCTTTTGCATACATGGTTTAAGAGCTTCAGTCTCATGTTTCTCCCATAACCTCACTCACACCCTTCACACAAGGGTCACAGTGGACGACAAGAGACAGCAGCTGCTGTTAAAAATATATCTTCCCACAAGAAAAGGCACTAAAAACCAGTCTAAAGCTTTTCACGAAGCTATCAAAGGCTGCTTTAGCACGCCGGCCGGGCCCCTGCGAATACAGTTAAAGAGGAGCCGAGGAAAGAGAGAAATGCTCCACTAAAGAGGGCCTTTAAAACGGGCGAGGAGCGGATCAAAGCAAGGCCGTCCAGCCCAAGCCTCAGCCAGGGTTTGATGAGGTGTCACCAGAGCTCCCTCGGCCCAATTAGAGAGAGTGGAGAGGAGCTGTAGCACGAAGACTGGCTGTGAACTAGGGTGACTTTTCCATAGCAGGCAGGAGAACGTGGCTGAGAATGTCACTTTCGCCCACTCTTTTATGGCCTCTTTCTGTTCTTCCATCACACGCCTGCTCATTTTTTGTGTCACTTGTTTCATCTTGCTGTCATCATCTTGCCTTTGACTTGTCTGCATTCATAAGGACCAGAGAAAGAGCATGTTTTATTTCTCTTGCGCGTGATTGCAAATGAGGCTTGATTGCTAACGATGACGCACTGCCAGCCACCGAGTAAAAGCCTAGGCTCTGCAAGTGGAGCATTAGTCTCTGCTATTACTGTTTCCCAAATCAGTATTCATAGATCCAGAAACAGTTCAGTGACACATTTCGGGCCAAAATGTAGCATCTGTAGTATATTATTCAGGACATTATCTGTGTAGTAGCTGAGGCGAAACTCTGGAGTGGTGAAGGGATGTGTGTGTGCCGTTTTCTGGCCAAGGGCTAGTGAGATTGGAATGAGAGTTGGACTTTATCTCTGTCTGCCATGCTGGAAAGGAAGCGACCACTCCAAACTCACCCCAGCCCTGCCACGAGAGCCAGCACGCTACACTGGGCCAAGTTCACACACACTTAGCGTGAAGTGACTAAGCCCTTCTCTGTTATACACTTGCACATACACACAAACACATGCACCCATTTTCATATGACAAGCTGTATTAAAATCAGGATCTAAATCACAGGCTGTTGATTTACTATTGAAAAATTTGTCCTATGCTTGGAAGTGTTTTCACCAAGGCATGCTTTCATTGTCCGCTGTATCCGAAACACAGAATAACAGCTGTGTCTTGATTTTCAAATAAACTTTTGCATACAGCAAATAAAACGAGTGGATGAAAATATGCCTTAGGTTAGTCTGTTAAAGTCTACAAAAGTATAATACAGTGATCCCCTGCATTTTGAGGGTGTTACGTTCCAAGAGAACCCTGCGGATAGTGAGGTTGTGTTTTGGGGAGAAAAAAAAGAGCCTAAAAATGCAGCGAGGTGTACGGTTTTCAGAGAATAAAACCTCATCTACTCGAGCTACAAATACAAATGAGGGCTTGTTGGAAAGGTCTCCTGGAGATCTAACGAACAGTTCGAAGTGTCTGAGTGTTTTGAGTGTGAAAGGCTACAGGATGGCTAACTCAAAGTGTGCACGGCTAACTGTTAGAGCAAGCTGCCCCTACAAGGGAAGTGTTTCTAATATTTTTAATTTTATTTCTCTGATATAATGTTTTTCTTTGTCTTGCAGTTTCCTATCAGAGAGGAGGAGAAGCTGTTAGCAGCGCTGGGAGGTAAGTCCAGATACTCGTAATGCTTTTTTATCTTTGAGGGATCCTCAGCGATGCAATTGTCTTATGTATTACTATCTATCTGTCCGTCCATCATACAGTCGTCACTCTGAGCTGGATATCATCTTGAAATGTTTGTGGGAATGTAGACCTATTAGATTGGGAACAAACTGATTGTTTTATAGCTATTCCTCATTGATGCCATGACTGGGGGAAAAAAACAAGATATGTGTTTTCCTCACAATGCCATGAAGACTTTGTCCATTGGTTTACCAGGTGTATTAGCTGAGCACAAAAATGTAAATCGTGTGGAGTGACCATGACCTGGATTGTGAGCCCCTTGGCTAGAATAAGAGGATGCATTTTAGAAAAGTAGAACCTTGTTAGTGGCAGAGTTTATGGCAGTGTAGCACCAAAAGTTTAATATGTTCTCCGCAGACCTGTATTCTCATAATAAGATCATGTCTCCCCCAAGAGATCTGTCTACTTGCACACCCTTATAACAATACTCTGTGGTCATTAAACAGATGTAAGTTCTTCTGTACAGCACTAGGGGGCAATCTTGGCTTTATAGACTTGTTTTTTGTGGGTGGAGGAAGCTGAGGAAGCACAGACAAAAGCTCATCTTTTCTCTCAACATGCCTCTTGTCTGTGGACGCAAGAATTAGGCACATTTCCTAATGCAGTATGGCATATTGTCATGCATACCTCAGCCTGGGTGCTTTGTTTGTGCATACATGGACATATGGGCTGCTGTCATTCCATGATCTTGTCCAGAATGTAACGGCTTGAGGTGAAATTCTTCCTGAGACGGCTTGCCTAAAGTGAATGAGGCAGTGTGGAGGATCACATGCTGGAGCTTTGGGGCACTCTGCTTTTGGAGGCTTGCACCTACCAATGAAAAACTCCCTGACCCGTTTGAAGCCACAGTAAAGGGAGTGTTGTGGTCTCTAAGACAGTGGTAGTGAAACACAATCCACGGCCAGCACCTGGGACATGGCCGGGACAGAGAACGTTTAACTTTGAACAACGGAGTCGGAGATTTCACAGCACTAAACATTGACTTTGATGTTCCCTTGCAGGTCTTTGATGCGCGTCCCTATAAATCTCACCCTCTCTTCCTGCCTTTGACCTTGTATCAGTCTTTCTTCTTTTGCAACAGCAACGTTTTGTTGTTACACCTTCTACTTTCAGCTTTGTTTGATAGTATATACACGATGGACATGCTTTCATATAGAAAGGCGTTTTTATTTGTTGTCCGATATGTCAGACTAGTGATATGCTGTGACACTGTATTTTCCAGGGTCTGAGCTTTCGGAATGTGATTTAGTAACAGTTTGGGAGAATGTGTTTGTTTCTGCAACTGAGTCAGAAATGTTCTTCTATGCTTTCACTCTCTGACAACAGGGGATGTGTCCTCAGCCATAGAAAAGTTAAGCATACACAGTCCATTGAGCCGTCTAATGCTCTGGGAGAGTGTAAGAACTGCCATAAAAGAAATCCTTTTCTTGTGCAGTCTAAAGAGGAATTCCACACAACTGGTTACGATATAAACATGCTATTCTCAAAAAAGTGGTGGCGATAGGAACCAGACATCTAAAGCATTACAGGCTACCTCACTACATTAAGTAGTGCTTCATTTTGATCATTTTGAGATAAGATTTTGATCTAAAACATACCTTTAAATCCACAGAGGCACATGCAAGTCAGAAATGTCACCAAAGAAGCTTTATTGTTATGGAATTACCAACATTTTTAGCAACATTAAATATAAAAATGCAGAAGATGCTGTGAGCTCACTGGTTATTATGGACAGAACATAAATGGCATATAAGCAATGAAGAAATGATCATTTCTGGCAAGGAAAATCTTGTTAACAATGCACCATTGCCCACCAATCCACTTTGAGTGAGTTTAGTTACATCTCAGTGTTTAATTATTCAGAAAGTTTGAAAAATGAGTCATTAAATATTCCATTAAACCAAACTCATGACTCTACTATAATGTGATCGATGTGTGAAGGGAGAGTCCCAATCCCTTCATCTTGCTTTAAAGGTGAGAAACTGATCCCACTGCTGTTCTGAATGTGTCTCTGCAGGCCGGGTTTGTTGAACATCGGTGAGCCAATCAGTCAGCCTTGGCTCGCGGACACATGGCCCAACAACTGCTCCAACCAGAATGACTGCAGTATCAACTGCTGCACAGCAGGCAATGGCAACAGCGACAGCAACCTGACCACCTACAGCCGCCCTGGTGAGTTTGCGCATGTGTGTGTGAAACAGAGTCGTAGTGCTGGATTGTTGGGAATTGATAGTTATAGTGCTATGCATAAAAATGTAATGTCGACTCAATAATGTGACATGGGTAAAGCTTGACTTGCATTACTTTTTAATCAAAATAATATAGTATTGTTGAATTACACATACCTGCACAAACACTTCTCTGGAGCTGTGATTGATCGGGATGCTGACGGCACATAATGAAGATCAGCTGGAGGCTAATTTGCATATTGCAGCCTCATGTGATACCAATACTTCAGATGCCAATATTACAATAATGAACAATAGATTGTCAAGCACTATGAAGCAGTATGTGGTGTGTGTTTCGGAGGGGGTGTAATTTGTTGAAGGTTAGAGCCGGGCCATTTTAGGCAGAGAACACGGGAACTGGAACGGCCTTATGGGCTTTTCTCTGCCAGCTAATCGAATTGGCCAGCTGATTTCCATACTGTCGTTATAGCCACTAAATGCAATTTCCTCTAAGTGCTTACTTATTTAGACAACAGGAAGCAGTAGCAGAGGTCAAATAGAGAGAAAAGGAGAGAGAGAGAGAGAGAGAGCGAGAGAGAGAGCGAGAGAGAGAGAGAGCGAGAGAAAGAGAGAGAGAGAGAGAGAGAGAGAGAGAGAGAGCGCGCTCAGGAGTGAGCACCTGAGCACACGTCTACTATTTGTGAAATGGTGATGGAGGAAAAGTAGGTTGTAGTGAAGCAGAGTGCAGCAAGAGGGATGGAGCACCTCCAGGTGTTCTTTTTGCAGATGTCAGCAGTGACTTCACAGGCAACAGAGAGCTAGGTTGTCCAAGGACAGGGCACACACACACCCTTACAGGGCCTGCACAGTCAGAAGCCATTTACTGACAGTGCACTGGTTATTTTGATATACATTTAGATATATCATTTGACATAGGAGTGTGTTGTGAAAGAGTGGTAGGAGAATTATAGTATATAAATGTCATCATGCAAACTACCAGGTTATCAAGTAAATTGTATTTAAACATTATCAACACTTCACACATAAGGCTTCTTGACAAAATGTACAAAGGCCTGTTCCAACACACATCAGTTTGTCTGTTCTGACATTTTACCTCAGGCAGTGTTATGACAAGCAACACTTGGAATAGGTCTGAAAAATGTTTGCATACGTTTATGTTAGTAGCCTTAAAATCACTGCTCTATGGTAAAATGTTTGACCTAAAATTTTAGACAGGTTTAAATATTGGACAGCTGGAACATCTAAGTAATTTGGACACCGCAGTCCGTTTATACGTCGTCAGAGCTTGCGGAAAGCCCTTGTAAAAGACCTCATTCCTCATCCCTGTAAGAACCAGTTAAGTCTTTATAGGCAGTGTAAGTATCAGGAAATATAGCAAAAGTGCTCTGTTTATATGGGTAGTTTTTTGTAGGCCGAGTTTAGGCCGGGCTCTTCAAGCCGAAAGAGCTCCGCTGCAGATTTAACGTCCTCCCTTTATGAGGTGTGTGTTTTTTCTGCTAACATGAGCTTTATCTGAATCACCTTTTTTACTAAAAGAAGGTAAGGAAGGATAAATGCCATGGCCACTCACTGCATGACATTATGAAAGCTTGCCAGCCGCTTGCCTGGTGTGCCAAAAGTACTAAAACCTTTAGGAAATTAACTGCATCTGTGGCTCTGAGGCATCTCCTGAAAGACAACTTAGTAGGTCTCGTTTCATAGGATGTATTTCCATTGACACGTCTACCTTTGAAGTGCCGCAATATCCCTCGTACCGACAGAAATCCGAGCCGCTCACAGAAATCCACCAATGGCAGCGGCGTGGTATTTACCGCTGAGCTCTTTGCTCTGATCCTGAGGAGGATTTGAATATTTTATGAGCGGGGGAAAATTGGATCTGTCAGAAGGAGGTTTCTTTTACAGCGCCGCTCTTTTGCGAGGGGTTTGATTTGGATGCGGTGGAACATCAGGCTTGATGAGTCGAGCTGTCACCTTCAGGAAGATGCAGTGACACACACAGCGCATCTGGCACGGGTTACAAACAAGCTTCAGTACCACAATGAGGAGTATTAACTAGACCCCGCTGAGTTTAAACACTAGACATGATATTGATGGTTTTCGGTGACTTTGTAGACCAGTATTGTTCTTCTGCAGACTATTAAGGTCTTCAAATCCAGAAATCCAGTTTCATGTTCTGAAATCACCTGGTTGTAATTGGCCAGGTGATTACAACTGATTCTTTCATACCTACATACAATGCTAAACCCTGGACTGGAATCAAGTCTTCTGATATGGCTGTTTTAATACAGTCTAGATGTGTATTCATAAGTGCATAATGTCTTAGTGCCCAATATAATTTCTTCTAATAGACAGTATCATGTCAGGTCTCATGTTGACACACAGTGGTATATTTAAATACAGTTGTGTCAGTCCTAAGCCTAATTTATGTTCATTTTTGTAGATAACGGTGTCAAAACGTATCCTGGCTGTCCAACTGCATTTGAGATATGAATCAGATTTCATGTAAACATAACCAGTCATTGCTGTCTGTAAAGACAAATTGTTGCATCTTGAAAACCGTACATTTGTTTATGAGCTGCGTCAAATCGCATCCGCATCCCCTCACGCGTTACCTGTTTAGTATAGATTTCTGAAAGCCCGGTTAGACAGATCTCTTCCTCCTCTCCTGTCGTCCAGCCGACTGCATCGCCAATTACAACAACCAGATGGAGAGCAAGCCCAGCAACCTGCTGGCGCCAGACTCAGGCCTGTACGGAGACGTGGACCTCTCCAACAAGATCAACGAGATGAAGACCTTCAACAGCCCCAACCTGAAGGATGGGCGGCTGGGGGCAGGCCAGCCCACCCCCTACGCCACCACCCAGCTCATCCAGTCCAGCTTGGGCAGCGGCACGGGGGGCAGCGCCGACCTCAACGACAAGCAGAGCTGGAAGAGCAGCCAAGGGACGCCTCAGAAACAACAGGAAATGACGGCACAGCTGCAGTACAACATTATGGAGCAGAACAAGCTGAACAAGGGTGAGTTTGAGGAGGAGAGTAAGGAGACCACGCCAAAGGCATATTTGTTTTGCTTTGCTTTGTGATTGATCTTCCCATGTGCAGGTGCACATTAACTCCTTATTTGCATACAAATGCTATTTCCAGTCTGATTGAAGAATCAATGTGAAATACCATCAAATACCATCATCCAAGCTTTCCCAGACTTTCCTTTTCCTGTGGACATACTGTAACGTGTCAAAACCATCTTAAAAGCAGTCTTCCAGCCTTTCCTTCTTCAGTCTTTCATTGTTCTGTGTTCTGTCTTTCCATCTTTCAAGCATCTTTACATGCTGCCAATCTCACTTCCTTCACCTCCTCGTGTCATTTTCTCTATTTCTTTTTTTTTGGCCGCGCGTCTTCGATTACTATCCGTAATCCAACTCAGAGCTTATCCTGCAATGTTTCTCTTCATTTGTGTTCATTGTCTCACTGTTTAAAAGGTGCTGAAAATATGAGCCCACTCTGAAGTATCAGCTGTCTTTTGAACTGTGCAGAGCCAAAGGCTTGAGATTACTATCTAAATACAAGGGTGTGTAACTCAAGCTGGAAAGTTTTACGTGTATCTTTATGTATTGCCCGATTCTGTTCATTTTAAAAGACAAGTGTTTTCTTTTTCTGCCTTTGATGATGACAAGCATGTTGCATGTGTCTTAACAGCATGCTGGTCTGATATTTCACACTGTTTTCATTGGACAATCGCAGGCAGTCACTTATCAGTCGGCTTATATTCATGCTTCAGCTAGCCTGGCTGTATGTCATTTAATACTGGGAACATTTACTTTCCTTTACTGTC
>JBBPCW010000001.1:11790612-11802558 GCA_037974425.1 Phenacogrammus interruptus
GGTTCATTGAGAACATGGTTGTTGTTCAATAATAAAATTATTCCTCAAAAATACAACTTGCCTAATAATTCTGCACTTCCTGTATGTATATATGTATGTATTTATGTATGTTTTAAGAGGAATTACAAATTCAGAGGTTGCTTTCTCCAGTCTCCAGTCTCTCTACCTCAAATTCAGAAAACAGTTTACTCTTTATTTAGTTTTACTTTCTTTAAATTCTGTTTATTCTGTCTGTTTGCCTTCAGCATAACTTTTTTCATGTTGCCTTTTCAGTCATTTCCATCTGTAGGTTTTGCTTGTATTTTAGCCTACCTGTTTAAATCTTCTTGTAAATCACTTTGTGTTGTGAAGGCAGTGTATAAATAAGATGCAATATTAGCATATTTTATTATTAATTGCTGATATGTTGTATGTGATTCTGCCTTGCGTGTCTGGCGTTAGCTATGACGCAGAGCTGCATTGTCCCGTCCCTCCGTCCCGTATGTACCTGCAGCCCGATGAGCTAGAGGAGGAAGAGGCGGAGATGGAGCGGGGTCCTACGCCTCCCCTCCGCGGAACGGCCTCCTCTCCTGCCGCTGTGTCCTACAGCCACCAGTCCACTGCCACGCTCACACCGTCTCCACAAGAGGAGCTGCAGCCCATGCTGCAGGATCACCCAGACGCCCTGCATGAGCGCAGGTCTGCAGAATTTACTGAAAAACACTGCAATGACAACTATTATTAGTAATAAGATTTATTAAAATGAGACATTGTCTGATTTAATTCACTGCTTCAGCATTTTGAGTGAACTGTTCCTAAAACTGCTGTTAACCCTTAAAAGTTACTGTACTGTAAAGTTTCATGACAGAATTACATAATTGTACTTGATTGATTATGTGTAATCTACAGAGACATAATTGTTGTCAAAGAATGAAAAAGGCTGTATAAACCTGTTTTTTTTCCTATTGCCAACAAATGCAACCCCAAAGGCTTAAATGTCAATGAGCTGATTCCTGTACTACTCCCTCCATCCCACCTATATCTATTATGTTTATGACTGGAATTGTCTCTCTTCCTTTGTTGTTTCCTAAGACGACAGTTGGTAAGCCCCCCAGCTCCCCCACGGCCCCTCTCCCCTCCTCACACATATGGCTACATCTCCAGCCCTCTGGGTCTTGATACGGATGGCCTGGAGGAAGAGGAGGATGAGGAAGAAGGTGACGAGACAGATGCAGAGGTGGCCCGGGTGCACCAGCGACGCCACCAGCAGCACCCCCCCGCCCCGCATCACGGTGGTCAGCAGAGGCTGCTGCTGCGTGGACTCGAGCAGACGCCTGCCTCCAGCACTTGCGACCTGGAGAGTTCCGTCACTGGCTCCATGATCAATGGCTGGGGTTCAGCGTCTGAGGAGGACAACGCCTCGTCCGGCCGCTCCAGCGTTGTCAGCTCCTCTGATGGATCCTTTTTCACAGACGCAGACTTCGCCCAGGCAGTGGCGGCCGCCGCAGAGTACGCTGGCCTCCGAGTCGCAAAACATTCTGTGAAAGGGCAGCAACAGACAGTGCCTGGAGGTGAGGCTGTTAAATTTACACTATTTAATATTAGTATATTGTTGCTGTTGCACAAAACCTTTTAACATTAAAAAACACCACTTTTTGGAATCTGGTCAAATATGCAGCTTTATGTAATGTTCATTTAGAGAGTCTAATACTTACTCAGCCTACTTAATACCCACAGCACGAAAATACCAAAACCTGCCTTCAGGCCACCGTCCAGCAAGTCCATTGTCTACGGACAGTAATATGAGCGCAGCTGTCGCCCAGAAAAGACCTCCGAAGAAACAGAAACAGCAGGCAGCTGGACACTCAGGCTACCAGCGCAGAGAGGCCTACACAGACGGTATGGATGTACTGCTTATGTCATTTGAGTAATAAAATTGTAGCACTGGATTTGTTTGCATGATGTACAAATGTAAATAAGAAGAAAAGGGTCTACAGAGATCACATTATCATAGAGTGCAGAAACTTGTGGAACCCACCAGCTCATTAATAAAACATATAACTAAAGTTATCAACACATTTTTCTGAAAATACAGCTTTTTTCCCTTGAAATCAATAAAAAGGTCTCCGTGTAGAATGTAATAAGTAGTGTTACTCAAAACATGCATATATTTACTTTGTGAATTTAGTTACCATTTTTGAAGAAAAAACATTTAAATCACTGGAAATCTTCTTTACTTATAGGCACATTTAGCATTTCTGAACTTTCTACACATTTGTGAAAAAACCTTGGGACATCTGTCCATGTAGTATATTGTATTGAGCATTCTTTAAATTAAGCAAAACTCACCTTATATTTTACACCAAAATTGCTGAAGTACATTGAAGTTAAAGACTTGCTCTTTCATGTTTTCCATTCTACAATTCTCTTAATGCTCATGAAATAACAATTAAATTAAAATATTGCAAAAACTGTTACAAACAATTTAATCCAGACTGATCATAACATTATGGTGAAGCATTTTTTTTCACATATTGACAATGTTTATTACACCTAGTACCCTTATACCATTAAAAGCATATAGCAATCCATACATTTTTGCAAATATACATATATTGCCTCACATTTATGTGCATTTTAGAACATTTTAGTTGGGAAGTATCTCCAGGACGAATAATTATATTGTATTTCATCCACATTAACCAATGTATAATCAATATCAAGTATTGAAATGACCAAAATTGTAAGAATATGCCTCTTTTTGTTTTAAAAATCCATGAAACTCGCTTTTTCACTTTTTACATCAAGTTTGCTAAAACGCACAAGGCCAAATGTTCTTTCTTAAACTTCATTACAAAACTTTTATTTTAACTGGGAAATATTTCCCAGTTATCCATTATATTACATATTCTTCTTGGAAATGAACTCGTTTTGGCAATTTAACTGACAAATCGGGACCCTGAGTAGACCCCAAGGGTCTAAACTAAAAGGTTTTAAATTTCTAAGCAATTTGTGTCATATATCAATAAATGCTGGCAACATAATTTGGCTGAATTTTGCTTTCCAAAGTTGCTGGAACTAATTGCTAACATTTTGATTAGGGAGGGGGGCCTAAAAGAAAGCATTTGCACAAACGTCAAAATCCAAATATATCGAAGAATTAAAACATTTTTCACATAAAATTCAACAGATGGAAACTTGCCTAGTGACAGGACACTCTCTTTGCTGTCCAGGCACCAGCTATGTCCTTGGAGACCCGTTCCTTCCTCACACTAATGAAACCGTCTCAGGTGCAGCTGCTTGTACTCAAGTGCCCCCACACACTTCCCAAGCTGTGCACACACACTCCTTCTGCCCTGCAGTGAGGGAAACACTGGGTGTTGACGCTCTCTGCTGGCTGGGTTTCATCTTCCTCTTCTCTGGGGCCTTTAGAAAGGTCATTCAATGTGTGTGTATGTGTGTGCAATCACAGTCATCTGCTGGGCTTCATCATTGAGTCACTTGTCCTTGTGTGTTGACATGGAGATTTAATATCAGACAGACCCAGACCCTGGCCTGATGTCTCAGATCAGCTTCCCCTCCTCCTCCACTGCCCACCCCTCGCCTTGCTGTAATCTCTTCAGCACTCCATCTCCCTCCCAAGCTCTTCTCTCCATTTTTTTGGGGCCATTTTCTCCTTTTCTGTCCCTCTGTTGCCTGTAGACAGATGAAGTGCGCTCGCTGTGTAGCTTTAACTTTGACGGGGTCTTTATTAATCCTGTTTTCGGCAGAAAGCTTTTTCTTGCATAAACATTTTCATGGCATTGTTATGTCTACTGTTGTGCGGGTTATGTTAAGCACATACAACAGTGGCTGTATACCGAAGGGAATAATTTAACGGATTGTGTGTAAAATTATAACATTTCCTTCCTCTGCCGCACTGCACTTGAATTTTGAATTTGCAGATACATGCACACACAGTCTCACCCCATTCTGTTAATTTTGTTCTTGTTTGCTCAGTGCTTTGGGCAACACCAGGCTTATTATCTGCGTCTTCTGTAGCTGCACTGGATAAAGCCAGCGTCTTCTCCCCAGCTGCCTTCCTTGCCTGTGCAAACGCATGCACGGGCTTTCTCGCTCTCTCTCTCGCTCTCTCTCTCTTTCGTTCTCTCTCTCTCTCTCTTGTTCTGGCTTTCTCTTGTTCACTTTCATTCTTTCTCTCTCCCTCTCTCTTCCGTTCTCTCTCACTCGTTCTTTCTCTCGCTCTATTCCGTTCTTTCTCTCTCTCTCATTCTTTCTCTCTCCTGTCTCTCTCTTGTTCTCTTTCGTTCTTTCTCTCTCCCTCTCTTTTCCATTCTCTCTCACTCGTTCTTTCTTGCCGTTCTCCGTTCGTTCTCTCTCTTCTTTCTCCTGTTCTGTCTCTCTCTTATTCTCTTTCGTTCTCTCTCACTCGTACTTTCTCTCGCTCTATTCCGTTCTTTCTCTCTCTCTCTCTCTTGTTCTCTTTCGTTCTTTCTCTCTCCCTCTCTTTTCCATTCTCTCTCACTCGTTCTTTCTAGCTCTTCTCCGTTCTTTCTCTCTCTTCTCTCTTATTCCCTTTCGTTCTCTCTCACTCGTACTTTCTCTCGCTCTCTTCCGTTCTTTCTCTCTCCCTCTCTTTTCCATTCTCTCACTCGTTCTTTCTTGCTGTTCTCCATTCTTTCTCTCTCCTGTTCTGTCTCTCTCTTATTCTCTTTCGTTCTCTCTCACTCATACTTTCTCTCGCTCTCTTCGGTTCTTTCTCTCTCTCATTCTCTCTCACTTCAGCGCTTCTTTCTCTGATTAATTCAGCTCGACTAAACTGTCCAAGACTGTATTATTGGCATAACCATAATAAGATAAAATATTTTTTGTGCTGGGTAATTTATATTTTGCCTTTCCCAAGACATTTCATTTTCTCACTGTAATGGAGTTATTCCTTGATGAGAGTGGATAGTTTTAACAGGGTACAACATGTTTCCGTGTTTATCTGTCTAATTTCAAGCATGGTACAGCACACGGACGTGTGTTACTTCTATTCAGTAGTGCTTTTTCTCATCATGCCTAAAATGCAAGTTGGACACTTTATTTACATCAGTGCAGGCAATGTTTTAATACAGCCAGTGATTTTTTGTGAGGAGATCAGGGACACTACTTCAGCAAATTAGGCCAGAGCCAGCAGGTGCTCTATAAAACCAGGGGATCCATCCTGCTTGCTTTCCCTTCATAAATCTAGCCGGCACCTTTCCCCTCCCGTCGCTTGCATCTCAGCCTTGCAGCATGGCATCGATCCAGGGCCTGACTGCAGCGAAGAGGCGACGGACACATTAAAAAACTGCCGACGTGTCTTCCCTCCCTCACTCACTATCGACATCGCCCTGCTTATGGATTCCAGAGCTGGCCTCCGTGTCATGATAGCTGTGAAAGTATATTAAAGCTTCCACTGCCCAAACACTGGCCTGGCCTCAGTGAAGATGTCAGGCTTGTTTAAATGTGTAAAAATGTAATGTACTGGGTGCTGGTGGCCATAGTAGTGACTGTATTGCATCCCCTGGTGCTGTTGGAAAGGTTGAAGAACTGCTGTGTTTACTAAATTCCCCAGATGGATGGTAATTTTGTGGAGTGTATAGGGATGTCCTGATTCCACTTTCCAACAAAATGATCTGTCTTTACTCAACAGTCTGTGGTTTCGTTGGAATTTTATTTACTTCAGAGATGCTGCTGAAAGTAAATAATCTGGAGGAAAAAAATGATCGTGGCTAGTTGCACCTGCTGTATACCCGTTAAACCCAGTATATTCGGGCTTTGAGTGTTAACTGATTTGCAATACACGTTAAATCACACCATATACTTGCTTAGGCATGGATGGCAAGTATTATTCATGGTGGCCACCATTAAGGCTGGTTCATGTGGTGCAAGTGGATTTTCTTATCGCAGAGTTATGGTTAAACTAAAGTAAAGCTGGTGCAAACTGTAAAGCTGGCTGCTTAGAGTGCTGGCCAGTTACTCACAGTGGATTGCTGGGCTTCAAGTGGAAGGGAAGGACTGTGCGCAGCTGTGGGGGGGAGACTAGGGGTGCACTGATACAGCTGTGCTTCTCTCACACCTTACAGGTGCTAGACAAATGAGTGCTGGTGTCAAATTAGCACACTGTCAAACAGCCTGTGAAGGGCACATACTCTCACGATTCATTACAGTTGCAGCACAAGTAAGCACACAGTCAAAATAAACTACTGGCAAGAATCACAATAGCTGTCAAAAGTTTCCACACCCTTGACTGAATGTATGTTTTGCGTTTTGATCTAAAGCAGTGGTCCTCAAATGGGTCCATAGCTCCCGAAGCCAGTTGAGTTGTAATCTGTCAGTGTACCCATGAGGATCAATGTGAGGACCACAAATCTAAAGACTCACATTTCTGCACACTGCATAATTCTATTTGTTTGTTTTTACAACACGCACGCACGCACGCACACACACACACACACACACACACACACACACATACATTTAACAGTGATTGATTTTCCTTTTTCCTCTCTTAAAGACCTCCCTCCTCCACCTATTCCGCCTCCTGCACTGCTGAAGTCTCCCACTCACCCAGGAAAGATGGCACCAGAAGGTGGGCGGGGGGCACTATCGCCCAGGTCCAGCTCAGCTGAGGGGAGAGAGAAGAGATCAGGCTCAGGGGGACCAAAGCCCAGAGACGCCTCAGACACACGGACCAGCTCATCAGAACGGCGAGATGCCCAGGACAGACAGAGGGCTCAGAGAGCTGGGAAAGCCAGCAAAGAGGCAAGCGCAGGCAGCAAGGCCCGCCAGCATCCAGGTACAGCAGCTCCACCTTTAATATTACACATTGCAGGTCATTCTGTAGGCGTATGTTAGAACAGTGACACTGGCCTGCAATGTTGTGCTTTCCCAATGTGCTGATGACATATCAACTGATATGTCATATCAGCTGAAGCTCAATAGTTTAATCGGAGGAGACTAAAATCTGGAAACACTGTTTTACCAGTATAACCCGTAGGCATTTTTCCATAGCTATACAGAAAGCATGCTGTACCCAAACTGTACGACAATGGGATGGAAGTTGTAGCACGCTTTGATTTTTTATAGAGTCTTAGCCGATTAACAGTGTTTCTTATCCGTTAGCAGTAAATTTCCCTCCCCACAGTTTGGGTGTTTATTGTTTTAACACCACATTTACAGAGTCATACCAGTGGAAAGTGTTTCTGTCAGTCACCTTTGTTATTGTGTTTTGTTTTTTATAGACTTGTTTGATTTTTTTTCCATTTCAGCCAAGCGATGAATACCTGACCCAACTAACTTGTTAATAATGTCCTGATAAACTTTTGCATTTCGCACAGCATTAGAAAACTCCAAAATTATCTTCAGCCCAGATAGTCAGTAGTGCTTGTCCTTTGATTTCCCATTGTTTTTATGACTTTTTTGACCAATGAAAGCAGTGCCATCGAGCAGAGCCGTGACAGCTTGGGTATGGAGTACTTTTTTTGTAATGGAAAAACATAAGCGCTGTTCCTTGTGCCTGTGGAATAGCGCCGTATTTTCAAAACGTTCTGGTCCCAGTGCCATTCATATATCTGTGTTTTCTGTGCTTTAACTTACCAGCTAATTAATAAGCCATATTTGAACTGAACTGGCAAGTTTAAGTAGGGAAAATAGAAAAAAAAAGGACTAGGGAAGGGAGTATTCTAGGACTAGCATTGGAAACATGTTCATAACCCTGTAACCCCAATTTTGATACAGTGTAGAAAAGCCTCAGTAATCAGTTGATAAGTTTGTTACTTAAGGAATGCTTGATTAGTGTGCACTGAGTTTTCATGACTAACACTGCATCTCTGTACTTCTCTCTCTGGTTCAGAGGACATCCTGCCCTATAGCCGTCCCTCCTTCCCAGCCGTTCACAGCCCTCGAGGTGATAGAGAGCCCAGCTCCTCCAGCTCCATGTCCTCCAGAGGCTCTGGCGGCAGGAGGAGAGGGGAGGGTAGCCGCAGGAACCCGCAAGAAATTGGCCTCAGCACCATAGGAGCCTTTCAGCCAGGAGATGAAGAAATGGAAGTACGTACAAAATCTCTTGAGACTGTAGTGTTTTTTTTTTTTTCTTTCTAATTTTAATGCAACCAACATAAAAATATATCAGAATCAGAAAACGTTATTGTTTGTGACGAAAACAATATAAAATATAAAGTCTAAATTAATCCAATATAAACTCAGTACAGTAATCCCCCAGTTTTACGCGGATCCAGTCACTGTTTTGTTTTTTGGGTTTTTTTTGGGGGGGGTGGGTGGGGGGGGGAGTTAACGAAACTGATCGTTTTACCCGGAAATCTTCAAAACAACGCAGAACCTGCAAATATTCTCCTCTTTTTTTGTGGCTATATGTTTTTTTTTAATTTTTTTTATTTAAACTCTCTCTGTCTCTCACGTTCGTGACTTTTTCAGAGCACGTGGACCGTCTCTCTCTCTCGCTCTCTCTCTCGCTCTCTCTTTCACTCTCTCTTTCACTCTCTCTTTCACTCTCTCTTTCACTCTCTCTTTCACTCTCTCTCTCTTTTACTTTCTCTTACTCGGTCTTTCTCGCTCACTCTTACTCTTTCTCTCTCTCTCTGGCTCTGTGTATCTCTCTTGTACGTGACTTATTCCATATTTAAACCTCGGGTTTTTCTTTACATTTTCCTTAAGGGTAATATATTAAACTGAGTTTAAAATGAAATTAAAGGGATCTGAGAGCACATTTGGGAGCTTATTTAGGGTTTACACTACTAAAAACGGGGGATTACATTTACATTTACATTTACGGCATTTAGCTGACGCTCTTATCCAGAGTGATGTACATCAGTGCTTAAGAATTCCACAATTGTTTCTTGCCTGAAAAACAGCTTAAATCCATGTCAACTATTTAACCATATACTGCAGTCAGAGCATCTATACAACAACTGTCACATAATAACTAGCCAATACCTAACCCAACAATACATAAGCCATAGAGAAGAACAACGCAAGTCATAGAGAAGGGAAGTCAAGGGAAAGGAATTATTTTTTTTTTTAGAAATTACTGTATACTCAATTTGAAGTATACTATGCTAAATACAGAAATACTGGGTATAAATACTATAGAGATAAGTAACTTACAGTAAAGTGAATTACTAGTGATACAAATGGTATTTATTGCACATAATGGAGACCAGTAATATATAAGTGATTAATATATTACAGTAATATATTACTTGCCATGGTGGACATAAGATTTATTGCAAATATGATAATGATTTAAACCCAATAAGTAATGACACAACGAAGTAGCATCAGAGTAGTTACTGCACAGAATATTGTGTGGATGTGTGACAGAGTATGATGGCAGTGACACATAATACATCTATACTATATCTATTGTTTATACTTTTCATTGATCTGTCTTCTCAGATGGTGGAGAGCTGAAGCTGAAATGGAAGTGCTGTCAGTGTGGACACTCTTATAGCATCTTCAGTTTTAACCATCTCAACGATATCTTTTCTTTCATGATGTTGGATTACATTGCATTCTGAAGACTGACCAACTGTTAATTCTTTTATTGTGCATTAAATGTTCATAAAAACGGTGGGGAAAAAAAACAAAAGAATAATGGTGCATTTAAGGGTGAAAGCAGTCATAGCAATCACTACGTGTTGTTTCATGCAATGCAATATGGAGTAAACAGCTACTCCAGGTACTGAGGGTGACTTTGTTCACCAAGGCCGGAACATTAACAAGCCCTCAAAGTCAGGCATTACTGTTAATATTAGCTTCAAGCAGAAAGGGACGGACTTACTTGTAAATAAACATGTATACATGCCTAATTGTCTTTTATAATCTGTGTGGTACTTTAAATTTGTCTTCCTTGGCTTATTGAATAATTTCAAACAAAAAATTTATTATACCAGTATAGAATTGTTTTTATCATACCCATCCCGGCTGTAAATTGTCATTTAATTTGAACTGTCCCAGGAAAAAGTGCCACATTTGAAATGTTATTTTCTTTTTCTTTTTTGGTAATGCACTGTTATTTTTGTCGTTTGTCAATGTTTGTCGTTATTTGTTTGACTTTGGTTTTAAAAGCACAATCACTAAACTTTATTTTGAACCATGTTATCGATTAACCTTTTTGTCTTACGCGAGAACAGGTACTGTACGACAAAAGGCTTCGTTAACCCTGATGACGTAGGCGAAAGAGGATAAGCTGTTTACAAAGGGGCGAATGAATGGAAACGAGACCCTGCGTCCCACTCTCTTAGCTCTTTGCCAGATTCTCTCTCCAGCCCTGATGAAGAGCCTCAGATTTGGAAAAGTTACATTTACGCATCGTTCCATCATTGCACCTTCGTTTATTAAATTGATTTTTCGCCTATTTATGCACTTAGATACTTGAGAAATTAGGAACTGGGCAGTGGCTTGAGAATCTGGAGGAGGTGTGATTGGCTAGTTGAGGGCTGTTAAGTTGGGCAAGGACACTGCCAGTCACCTTCACAGAGGCGAGGATGCAAGTGTTTACTCATAGGGCATCTGCAAACATTTGTTTCTTAAAGCAAAAAAAGCATAAGAAAAAACAAAACAAAAAAACAATAAACAAGAATAATTAAAACGTGCTTGTGTTTTTGTGTTATTTGTTCTGCCACTGCAAGTAATCGTGCTATGCTTTTTAGCCATTTTAACAGTCATTTTCAGATAAATGGTCTTTGTTTAGTTCTACACTGTGAAAAAGTAGGAAGATGCTGCTGTTTGACATACTGCGATTCTGCTGAATTCTTCCTCCATACACATTACTCAAGGACAGGCAACATAATTAAGCTATTTATCATAGCACTAAGATTAAACTAGCCCAACTGATTACATTCTTTTTATTGACCTTTACATCACTGGCATTATTGAAAGCCTTTGCACCATAAACTTAATGACGTTGTCATATTCGAACACGAAATCCAATTGAGTCTCGACTACCTCAAAGGCTATAACAATACTGCTGATGGCATGTGAACTCAAACATTAAACACCAAACATTAAAGAACATGAGAGTTATAATTAACAGATATTTCCTCAGGTGAATAAAGTAATTAACGGAGCATAAAACTGAAAACTAATATTTAGATGATGGTGTACGAGCCTCTCAGGTGGTTGTGATCACTGCAACTGAAATCAATAAATATTAATTTATCTCAACCAGCTTCATCTTTGTCAGACCCTCCACGAATAACTAAACCTGTTTATCTGAGCAGTGGGGGACTTTCTGCCAGCAAATACAGCATTGAACAAATGCAAACAAATAAGAAAGCATGAAATAAAATCAAGATATGTTTTCTTTCTAGAAATGATTTGATGTTTTTTGAGCTAGTTAGAAGAACACAAGTTTGGTTCCAGATTTCACATCAATTTTAGATATTTCTATATATTCTAATTCAAAAATATTCTAATTTACTTAACACCAACAATTACTTTAGTGTGCGTTAATGCAGGATTTTTTCAAAGTAATCCTATTATTTTGAAAGTTCCTCACATTTTTGGGCTTGTGTGAGCACACAGCACTCAACGTCTCGGTTGGTTTTCGCTGGTCAATCGTCCCATTACTCCCTATTATATGGAGAAAAGTATTGGAACGCCTGTAGCTCACATTAAACTTATAATGTTCTTCCTACTTCATTTAGGGTATACTCACACTAGGCAGTTTGAACCGTGCCCGGGTGCGTTTGACCAGCAAAGCGCGGTTCGTTTGACTAGCGTGAGTGCTCCGAACCGTCCCTGGCCCGCTTGGAAAAGATGCGCCAGAGCACGGTTCGGTTGGACTCTGCGCGGTTCATATGTAGTGTGAGCGCTAACCGTGCTGGAGCATGGATCAGGACGCGTGACGCAACGTTCCAAAACCATTTTTCGTGCCACAAAAGCGATAGACCTGTTTAGCAACAGGCTGTGAGGGGGCTG
>JBBPCW010000001.1:11832105-11847368 GCA_037974425.1 Phenacogrammus interruptus
GCACTGTCCTTTGTACCATTTCATGCTATTCATTGGACCTGAACTGTTTGAAATTCAATTAAATAAAGCTTGAAACAGGGGTGTTCTAAAACTTTTGACCTGTAGTGTATATATTAATTCTGAATTGCATATTCAGTACCACCAACAATCAGCAGCACTGAATTGGTCAGATATTTTTAAGATGCTTTTAACAGTATTCCATTCTCACCATCAGCACTGGCGTCTCTACGGTGTGGGGTGGTGCCTGGTCCTCTGTGTTTGCGGGTGGGCCGTGCTGCCCGCTGGTGCCCCAGACTGTGTGTGCCCATAGTGCTGCCATCTGTGGAAAACGGACTAGCAGGACGAGGTCTCAGGGCCAGGCCTTTATCTAAAGGGGGTCAGAAGATAGAACACCAGTCATAACCCAGCTTTTACAGTTACCGGTTACTCAGAGTCATGGTTATAAAGTAACACAACACCCCCAACCAATATATACTTTGTAGGGTCACAGAGCAGGTTTGAGAGGGTGAAATGCACTTCTTAGAATCCTGGGAAGAAGTCACCATTCTGGCCAAGCAGCCATTCTGAAGAGTCAGTGCGAAGCAGGTCAAATAGCTTGAGAAATCGAAGTGAACACCTATAAAGCCTGTTAATCCCATGTTAATCGTACACATTTGTGCCATGCTGATTCCAGAGGTCTGCCTGCGAGTATGAATTTCACCTTTATTCTCCAATGTGGACAGAATAAAGCAACTCCAATGTCCCAAGTAATCAACCAACCATAGTGTTAGTACCGTGTTACCATCACCACCCACTTATTTTCAGAAACAGTAAAATATCATTAGCAGAGGGAAGCAACAATACCACATAGCCAAGAAACAGACAGAAAAAGAAGAAGGCGGGGTCGGCTTTACTTAATAGGCAGCAGAGATCCACATGATTAAGGTTCTCCGTGGCCCTCAACCACACACAAACCTCTCTTGCTGAGGCTGGTGCCATCCAGCCGGTAGCCGGCCTTGTCTGCGGCCGCCGCCAGCGCCCGGGCAAAGCTGCAGTGAGTGAAGAGTGAGCCGTCGGAAGAGCTACCGGCGCTGGACCTGTGGCTGGAAAAGGGCCTGTCATCCTCCTCCGACGCTGAACCCCAACCATTCACCATGGAGCCTACAAGGAGCGGCCGCAAGGAATGAGTTCACCACACCCATTCAGTTAATCCAGCTCTGGAGGGGTCTGAGCAAGGTCCTGCACTTTGTACAACGGTTAGTTCTGGCCACACATTCTGACTGGTTGGAAAGTCTTCGCCACCAGTTGAGAATAAGCTCTGTTCTCCAAGCTAGTTTTCCTTTGGAAAGCTGCACAATATGTCTTTTGTCCGCCACTGTTCCACACGTACATGTAGAATATTCAGAACATCCAAACAGCGCATTGAAATGCATGGAGCTGTTCACACCCGTAGAATCAAATGAATACAAGAAGAGGCTGCAGGTTTTTGTCCCAACCAATTAGGAGAACACCTGACTCCATTTGGTCTCAGCCTTCAAACAGCTGATCGTGTGTTCCTGCTTGTTTAGAATGAAAACCTGCAGCCACATCTAACTACTGCTCGATTCCACAACCTCTGCTCCATGAATTTCAAATGACTCTGACTTAGAGCTATATGACGCTTTAAAGTGACAAGCATTTATCACATTCCAGCAAAAATATGAAACTGTATGTGAAATAAAACACAATAAAAACGTATAATTTTTCACATTTCAAATAGTTCTTTAAGAAAGAACTGCAAGGGCTGATTGGTGGATGAGTATCTTTTAATCACAGGTTTCACATCTTAATTGGCTCTCCTAGTGCTACTAGCATTTGTTGTGCTGTCAGGTTAAATGGCTTTCTGCTCTTTCAGCACTGTCTTACTAGAAAACTCCCGTTTTCAGCAAGCTGAGTGCAGTTCGTTGCATTCAGCTCATTTGGGCAGGCCTGTCAGAGATGAAACGGCACACACCTGTAAGTGGCCTGGGGTGAGAGATAAAACAGCACACAAACACATATCAAAGCGCTGTAGAGCTCGTCGCTACCTTCCGCTGACTGTCGATTCAAAGCTGGTCTCTGTGTGACTGACAGCAAAAACATGTCTGGAGAGGCCTGAACCAGACTATGCTCTGTTAATGACCCCAGGGTTAAAGGTATAGATTTAATGGAGATAGCTGTGCACCTTTCAGTGTTCCTATGATCATATTTTACCATGGAAATAATAATATTCCAACATTTATAAAATACTTAGTTTGATATGTTTTGCTATGCCATTTTATTCAATTATGAAGGACGATTATACAAACTCATCAAATTCAAGCCATATTAAATTTAAAATATATCCTCTATTTATAGACACAAATGTGGTTAAGTTTTGAAACTGTCCTTCCCACAGAATCCCCCTCTTTGTATAAACAAGCTTCGGAAAGCAAATAATTAACAAAATTACAACACGTCTTTGTTCTTGCCATAAATGGCTGTCGTTTCTAAGGGTTAAAGCAGGGCGCATTTCAAAACAAATTGCAGCAGCACAACAATAAAATGTGTTTGTTACAAAAGTGTGTTTGTTTCCGTCCTGGCAGCTAAATCTCCTGCTGTCTCCGCTCTGAAGCTTCACAGGCTTTGTTTCACAAGAAAAAGAGGAAGAAAATAAAGAGTTGCATCCCTCGGGCCCATCTCTCAACAAAGCAACACGGAATGTAATGAATCGGACGTGCTGCCACAGCCTGCGCCCAGGCCCTGTGCTGCTGCTCATCAGAAGGACAGGTTCAGCAGAAAACAGCAGAAAACCTGCACCGACTCCGAGCCCACGTCGCCATCAAACGCCGCTCTGACCTACCGGCCCCTGCGAGGGGCTGCCATCACTGATCAGGAGTCAGCTAAACGCACCGTACAAAACAATGCTTTCCATTTTCACTGCTATGCTGGAAAACACACTGGCAGCATGAGAACAACCATAAATAACAACTCTTCAGGATACTTTTGGAATACTTAATCTCTTTTTCTTGAAACATGATCGCTTATCAAATCAGGATATGATCCAGAATTTTGCTGCTTTGGAAATGAGAGGATAAACAAAAGAAGATTTTTCTACATGTGAACATTTGATTAATGATGTTTTAATACAAGCAACCCACATATCTCTGGTACAAATAAAAATATAACCATTATTTGCATTATTTGCAAGCAAATAATTCAATGACACTTTTATTGAACACAATCATGAATGCCACGGTCGGCGGCCGTGTCTGTTTTTTCTGTTTCTGTTCCCTGTTTTCCTTTGAGGGCTTTTATTTTGGAGGTGCGTTCTGTTTTGCTTATGTCACGTGTTCTTGTGTTTCACCTGTCCTGTGTTTTTCGTTCTGATTGTGCTGTGTAATTAAGTTCCTGTCTGTGTGTTGTAGATTCATGAGTCCATCACCTCACAAGCCTCAGTTTTGCCCTGTCTGTGTCCTGATATCCAGTTCCTGTTCTTCTTGCGGCCAGAGTGCCAGGTTTCTGTTCTCGTTTTCTGAATAAAAGTCATCAGCATGGTTCTCTGGTTTCACGAGTGCTCCGTGCTCCGAGGGAGCTCAGGGTTTGGGCTTCGCGGCCCGAACCCTGACAATGAATCTGGAGACATATGTGTCTCCGACAGTCCATTTTAACCTGGTTATATCCTCAGTAATTATTAGTTACTGAGAAGTTAAGACTATGAAAGATATTTAGTTTTTGTGTAGCTCAAAGGAGTGCTCCAGTGATTTTGGACCTAATCTCCTTCTGGAGATCCAAAATCTTAGAAAAATGTAAGCGCCTCTTCCCAAGAAAGCAGAAAATTAATTACTTTTCTGCATAACATCTGCGCTGTAGCCAC
This sequence comes from Phenacogrammus interruptus, assembly GCA_037974425.1. Classification (NCBI taxonomy): domain Eukaryota; kingdom Metazoa; phylum Chordata; class Actinopteri; order Characiformes; family Alestidae; genus Phenacogrammus; species Phenacogrammus interruptus. The sequence goes on from JBBPCW010000001.1 coordinate 11,835,959, forward strand.
AGGTTTGGAGCTCTCAGTCTCCTTCACAAGAGGTGCTTGTTAATATTCTGAACTGTGCTAAGCAGAGTTATCTGGGTCATAAAAGCCGTCCAGCACCCCACAGCCACTAAAAGCTGATTTACAGCGGCCCTGGCCCTCATCTGCATATCGTTAAGCATCGTAATTATTCCCCTTGACGAGCGGCTGTCTCTGCCCGCCTTGGGGACATGTGACCCAGCTCTCCGCAGCCCAGGCTGGGCTTTATGGGAGTGTGTCTGGTCACAGTGGAGAGGGAGTGAGCTCACTGGTCATGTTATGGGGCTCATAAAGCACCTTCACTGGCTAAATACTTAAGGGGTGCCTGACTGTGTTCGGTCTGGGCTGTACATCAAACTATGTGTTTCTGCACTCTCAAAATGATAAACACTGTAAAATAGGAGTCAGTGGTTTAACTTAGAAATCTTCTTACACTTTTTTAGAATTAAAGCTCTAACGCGAAGCTAAAAGAACATTAAGTTGTGTCTTACTTAATATTTGTTCAACAGAATCAAAAAGTAATGAGGTAAAAGCCAGAGCAATAAAAGTAACAGTGTAATAACTAATATAGGAACAAATAGCTGATGTACAGATCTGTCATTCCTTCGGTGTCGCAATACACTGTAAAGGCCTAAAGGAATAGTTCAACCACACATGCTAAAGTTGCTACCAATGAATGAAAGCCAAAAGTCATGAATGGCATTGTTTTTAATGATGTTTTGCTAACTGAGGATAACTAGCTTCTATTCACTTTTAGCAACAGCAGTATTAGTATGTACAGTTTTACTATCCCTTTAAAGTGCTTTGAACAACCAAACAAAAAACAAAGGAATGAGTTAAACCTTGAAAGTGTAACAGCCTCAGAGAGTTCCATCAAATGCCATACTTCAGCTTAACCTTAGCCATGGTACAGCAACATTTCTGTCCCTCCCTCCCAATTTTTCTCTCTCTCCCTCTCTTTCTTTCTCCTACCTCTCTCTCCCTCCCTCCCTCCCTCCCCTTCTCTCGCTCTCCCTCCCTCCCTCCCTCCCCTTCTCTCGCTCTCCCTCCCTTTCTCTCCCTACCACTCTATTTCTCTCGCTCTCCTTCTCTCTTTCCCTCTAGCCCCCCTCTCTTTCTCTCCCTACTACTCTCTCTCCCTCCCCTTCTTACTCTCTCTTCCTTTCCCTTTTCTCCCTCGCTCTCCCTACCAACTTCCCTTTCTCCCTTCCTTTTTCTCTCTCTCTCTTTCTCTCCCTTGCACTCTCTCTCCCTCCCACTCTCTGTCCCTCTCTCTCTCTCTCTCTCTCTCCCTACCACTCTCTCTCCCTCCCTCTGTCTCTCTTTCTCTCGTTCTCACTCCTGCTCTCTCTCCCTACCACTCTCTCTCCCTCCCTTTCTCTCCCTACCACTCTCGCTCAGGGCAGGATGGATGCTACTGCTGTTAGCAGAGTTGGGAGTGAAGGCGCTGTGGAGAGATAAAAGGATAAAGGGAAATAGTGCTGTCTGCACAGTAATACAGTGGCAGGGAGATGCGGCAGATTAGGGCGAGGCACACCACTACTATTCTTTTAAAATAAATCAGCCCAGAGAGATGTCAGAGCAGGCAAAGGCACTGCTCCATCACGCCACAAAAAGTGCATTTCAAAACCACAGTACACAGATCAGAAGACCAGCTTTTTTCTCTTTACCTCCATTCTAAACTCCCTCTCTCTACTGGCCCTAACATTCATTTAAATATATCATATTTCTCAGTCTCTGTCCATCTGCATTCACCCCAAATCTCCTTTTATTGTGCTGTTAACTATATGTTTAAGGCAAATGTGTTGAAAACTATCAAAATTGTTTACAGTAGCAGTGATAGGAACCAGACGTCTAACCATTTAGTGCCTCACACACACACACACACACACTATATATACTCCAGCCAACATGTACAGAGAATTGTTCTACAGGGGGCATTTTTGATTGTCTTCCTCCTCTGTGCTGTGGTCAGAGAGAAAGAGCAGAGACGGTAGCACAGGCTCTCAGTTTAAATCCACCAATGTCATACCCTTCACATGTCCCCTATGACAGACGGCCCATAAAACCGTTTCAATAAGTTGTAAAAATGGAAATGGCGCTTGCTGGCTGGAATGGCTAAAAGAGCCGAACGTGAGATTTATTCCAAATCTTCCCAGAAAAAAGGAAAGAAAAAGATATGGGTGGCACCAGGGTTGAAATCCACATTCTCTCTCTCTCTCTCTCTCTCTCTCTCTCTCTTTCAGTGACTCTTTGCCATTCTGTTTCTCTCCTTTCTTTCTACCTCCTGATAGCCTTCCCATTCTTTGTCTATTAATTTCTTTCTCTGTCACACTCTTTTTTCTTAGTCGTTTTCTCTTTTTTCTCTCAACATACTCTCTCTGTAACTCTATTTCTCCCTCTATCTCTCTCTCTATTCCCCATTTCGTTGGCCTTTTTTAAAATTCATGGACTTTTCTTATCTCCGCTCATGGTGGTAATTATAATTCAAGAGAGTTTAGCCCCAACTGCCTGACAAACTCAATTTGAATACGCTCGTTTTAGGTGTGGCACGCAAGTGTACACACACACACACACACACATACACATACACACACACACACACACACACACACACACACACACCCCAGCGGATTCCTCCCAACAAGCAAATGTCGAAGCCGTTTATCCTGCCATCAAACATGACATGAGACACAGATTTGTCTGTCAGTGAGTAGCCTTAGAAAAGCACACAGAGTCTGTGCATGCTGTACACTGGTAAATACCTTCATGTGAATGTTCAGCAATGCCTTCCTGGTAAACATCACTAACACAATTGTGTGGCGATAAGAAAAATGAAATATGCTGCTTTCAGATTAGAGATCATTAGTGGGCCGTTATTTTCATTGTTTTATCTCGCCGCTGCATGCAGGTTTGAACTGTAATTTGATATGTGAGTGGATAAGGCTGCTGTGATCTGTAGCACAGTATGAGCCGTCTGCATAATAGACTTTTTCTGAAGGCCATTTTTCTCTTTTTTTTCCGGTCAATTCATGCTGGAATCAAGCTGGGGATCGCATCGAATTGGACTGAGTGAAATCTGCCGAATGGGGAAAAAGATGGCTCTGATAAAAAGCAAATTAAAAAGAGCGTACTCTTGGTGGATTAAGCGCATTGATCTGTTTTTTTTTTCTACTCTTAGAACAAACCAACTGTTAAAGTCTTTGCAAAGCTTATCACTGACAATACAAAGCTATTTAAAAGCAGCATTCATAGTGTAGAAACAATTAACTTGAAGGAAAAGTCTTAATATTAAGTTTTGTTCTTCAAGAAGGCTTTCACACCTACCTTGTTTGGTTTTACCTTTTAGGCTCATTTCACTTCTGCTGTCCAGATCAAACAAGGTAGGTATGAAAGCACCCTTGAGGAACAAGTTCATTTTAATTCTTTTACTTCAAGAGAATTGTTACCACACTGTGAATACTGTCTTTGCAAAACTTAACACTGATGATACAAGGCTATTTAAAAGCAGTATTCATAACGTACAATTAACTGTTTCCCTCATCCAGCACTCCAGTCAGAGCACATTAATGTCACTGATGGTGGACTGTAGCTCACCTGTTACTGAGCTGTCGAGGTTGTCCATGCTGGAGCCTGGTGTGTGTTCAATACCGCGAAGGGGCGGGGACATCTCATAGCCTTCATCCTCCTCATCCTCCTCATCTTCATCAGGCAGATCCGTCTCAATATCAGACACGAGGGTGCTGGACATGTAGCCCACCGGAGGGACTGGGGCCTGAGGAGGATATGTGCCGCCCTGCAGGTGCCTGCAGAACATCGAATCGAATACATCAGCACATGCACACATTACATACAGGCTTGTTTTCATGTAATGTCAGGATATGAGGCCAGTTTCTAGTTATTTACATTTTTTTTAATTTTTACAAGGGGTGCCAAAGGTTGTGCACACACCCCTGACACTCTGGTTTTTCAGTTAAAGTCAAGACATTTTCATCTCGTAAACGTACAGAAACACGCACGTCGACACACACATTTCCATTTTTGAGTGGGAGATGAGACAGGACGTCAGCCGGAGACAAAAGGTGTCAGGCTACACAGCAAGATGAGAAAGAAGCGTGTGCGGGGGGTAGGTGGAATCTGTCAAGCCAAATTTGTAATTCCCAGAACATTCCTTGTTTCGGATGAATCGGGACAATCCGGCTAATTCCACATTGCTGCGTTTTGCATGCTAACACAATGACCCCCTAATTGCAAGTTGAGGAGGACACAATGGTGAGCTCCACAGGCGTGCCCATGCCAGGCCTGTCACCTCCTTGACAGCAAGGTCTGCTGACAGGCCCAGTGCGTGTCTGCGGCAGCGTGTGCGTGTGCGCGCGCATGATGTGTTGTGCCATTTCTTTGATGCGGTCTATGCCAGGATTTGGATATAATTATGAGCTCTTCCCTGTTGTCAAAGACGCACTTGGAGCAATGTAGTCATTACTCCAGTAACATGACATCTCTTTCCTGACAAGTGGAGCCTATTCCCTGCGAGCTGCCGCCGTAATGAACGCACGCCAGTGTCTCCTCACTCAGAGACACCGTGAAGCATGTGGCTCATTTGCTTTGCATGAAAGCCATAAAAAAAGAGATACTCCACACACCCGCTCTGAAACGCACCAGCGGACGAGCCTAAATAGGGGCTTAAGCATTAAATTCACTGCTCTGATTTTTCTCCAGGTCTAAATGGGAGAAGAAGAGGGTTCGGAAAAACAGCGGGGGGAGCATGATTAATGGCTTTCACTGGAATGAATAATGTTGTGACTATGCATTTGCAGAGTAGTCCTGTGTGAAGGAGTCGTACATTTACAGGGTATTTGTGTCAGTATCTGTCTGGTTCATTCTATGGGTGCATATTTCATAGCAAAGCACTAACCCAGTTTCAGGATGTGCACATTTTTCAACAAACCTCTGGATGACACTTGGTTCTGATGGTTACCCACACAGTTTATCCACAAATACTCAAATTGCTAACAAACTATTTTCTGAAATTCAACTGATATGCATCAGAACTAAGGCTAGGCTTAGGATTAGAGCCAGACCTAAGTTTAGTTTTTTGGTTCAGGTGAAGGATTAGAGCCAAAACTAGGATTAGTTTTTGGGTTCAGATCAAGTTTAGAGCCCAGTGTTTTACAGGCATCCCTTGTGCATCTCTTGGATGTATTTAGCTTTAATGTTCTTATTTTGTGTTATTCACACTTGCAGCCTTTAAAGAGTATTATATATACACCAACCACAAAAAATGTTGTTATGTTGGTAATGTACTGATTTCTGTACACACAAGTGTTTCCGGTAATTTTGCAGATTTGGGGCATTTCATTAGGATTTTTGGGGGATTTTTCTCATGTAGGTGAATTTGTGTGTCAGTCTTACTGGGATTCTGACTCTGGTTTGCATTCACTTAACCCTGTTCTGTTTAATTACTGTTAAATTCCTGTGTAAACTTTCTATGTATCCAAGATACCCTAGCATCCAGCACTGCTGGCATTACAGTATGGATTGTCCATGGCTCACCAGGCCTGCTTGGCCATGTCCAGCTGGTAGGCCCGGGTCAGCTCGTCCAGGTGAGCCTGCAGCATGGGCTGCATCTCCTCTCGGGGTGACGGGGTCAGAGTGGCTGTGGACTGCTTCCCGAAGGACACGGCGGCGGGCGAGGAAGCCACACCCCTGATTGGCGGAGTGGGCACACGCTCCTCCTCTTCCTCCAGCTCGTCCTCCAGTCCCTGGTGCAGATACGTCTGTACAGGCAGTGGAGGACCCCAGCCATCGCTCTCATACCTGAGATGTGAAGAGTGGAGGAGAGAGTGGAAAAGAGAGAGATTTGGCACGAGGACTGGCGTGTTCTAAAAGAGCAAGAATATACAGTACAGGGGCAAATGTTTTATGCCAAGTCAGACAGACTTGCCATTAATACTGTAGGAATTCAGAGAAATTACTTCAACAACAATGCCCTAAAATGCAGGCTAATATTTGCATAGTTGGTCACTCAAGTGGGTGGGTGGGTGTGTGGGTGGTTGGGTAAGTGCTTATCTGAGTGAGTATAAAGTCATGAAGCACTCCAAAGTCTTGTCTAAGTTTGGAAAGAAATTACTTCTCAAGCAACAAACTGAAAGGGCCTGATATCTTCATATTGCATTTGGCAGCTGAGGGCAAACAAGTACAGGCCATTTAGAGTTATTTTCCTTCCCTTTTTCATTTGGGCTGTGCCAGCAGAAAGACTGCGGCTTGCCTTTCCCAGAGCTCGGCTTCTATGCACTGAAATAATACTCATCATAAAGCCAATGTTCATTAAAGGAATTTGTCAGTGCACAGCCCAGAGGACATAACAGTTTTAATCTGAAGCCATTAAAGACAGTACTGAGATTTACAGTGCAGAAGAGTCCTCATTTGCCAGAGAGCCTATTAAGCTAGATGACTCTCCGAGATGGAAATTAATGGGGTTGAAAGGCAAGCACACCTCTCAGGCAAGAGACTTAATTTGTAACACCACCTTCATGTTTTTTCTGGTACTGCACAGACACCCTGGGCTCATAACACAACAGGACAAAATGCTGACACAGAGGCAAATCTGTTAAAATGCTGCCGCTTGGCTGGATAATATCACTGTTTGCCTAATATTTCTCATGTTTTAATATTGTGTTGCCCCAGGCAAAACCTTTCCTATCAGCCACTAACAAGCTACCAGTTCATTTCTGAGATGAATATAGGACATTATGTACAAACTAACGTATCTGCGAAGTAGTACATGCCTACGCAGCCCAAACGAAACACATGATTCAGCTGCAGTGTTTCTCTACACACATGCATTTGCCTTTTGTGAACTAAGCAGTAAGGTGTGTGCTGATAATAGATCAACATTCTGACAGGACTGACACTCTGATGTTGCAGCAAACTGCCCTTTACATGTCAACTCTTAGAAACATGAGGCAATTATATATAAACTACTTGTCACTCATAGCTATTCAGTCAAGGGTTTGGATTCTAGACTTTCAGTACGCCTGCATGGAAGAGCAGATATGTTAATGTTACATTTTCTACAATTCTACAGTGTAAATTGGTGTAAATCAATAGTAATTTAACTGTAAAGATCATGAATACAGAACTACTATGAAAGTAACATAATTAATTTAACTTCCATATCTAATGCAACTAACACAAAACTAATGGAAACTGTTCATATAGAATGCATATAGAGTGTAACTGTAATCAAATAACACTTTACCGAAGGGCAGTGTTTATAAGGCTAAATGGCGCCTACAAGCTTTCCAAGACAACAGGCAGAAACCTATGCAGGCATTTATTAAGGCTTATTCCACCGAATGGCACGTGTCATAACTTTTACTGAAGTGAAAAGACATTAAAATGGACAAAAGCAGCCTTATATCAATTGTCCTGAGGCTTATGTAGGTGTTTTGTAGCCTTATGAATACTAGCTTCGATAAAGAGTTAGCTAATTAACTAAGAACATAGAGATAATGGAATGAACACAACCTAAATGTAAACTGAATACATTCAGGAGGTAAATGAATGACAAAACTATCATTAATTGTTTAGAATAAAAGAGGAAATTGCTCTCTCAGTCTTACCCTCCTACTTCATGGTGCTCTGTGGGGTAGTGGTCCAGCTCTGTGCCAGGCAGAGGGTGGATAGGAGGGGGTGGCAAGGGGACATTTGCCCAGTTGGAGCCATTGGCCTTTGTGGGCTTGGCCCCTGCTTTGGTCTTTTTCTTCTTTCCTCCCTTCCCACCTGAAAACACAGTGGAAGTACTGATAAAACATGATTAGAGAACCTCCATGCTCTTCCGATCCAATTCTCGAGGCTAATTAAAAGTTTCGGCTACGGTCCAAAGTCAAGCTGCTCATATTTCACAATTAATACATCTGATGGCCATGAAAAAAATTCTTTTTTTCTCTCGCTGGGAGTTTATCTGCTGCAATTCAAGGTGCTCTTGTGCTGCTGCTGCCACAATAGCACTCCCAAGGCCGCAGCATGAAAAGGAGGCTTCAGAGCGAGTGATTGGACGCAGAGGTTTCAAGGCTCTGCAGAGACGGGAGACAAATGGCCGGACGTCGTTCTCTCCTCCTCTCCTCCATCAATACCTCCCATGAAACCAGGGTGAAATATGTCCGCCTTCAGTGCATCATCCCTGTCTGCTGCTCTCATGGAAGTCTGTGGGAGTGTATTTCATTTTCCTTTCCTTCATAACATCAGCCAACAAGAGTCCGAAGACCAAAGAGAATGGGAGGATGACGAGAACAGAAGACTAAAAACTGAACTTTGGTGATGTTTTTCACAACAGATCTTCATCTCATCGTTTGAACTCTGCCGATAAGCACTGCAGTAAATCAATAGTGACTACAGACTAATCACAATCTCCAGTCAACCAGGACATTCAGAATGAGCATTGTATCAAAAAATGCAAATTACAGAGTTCATTCAATAGGAGTATTGAGTTTCTAATTAAAGTGCACCGTGGAATTTGGAAAAAGGCCTCATACCATGGTGAATTGAAAATTTTCACGCTTTAAAAAGAGCTTGGCGTCGTATATAAACAATCTTTTGAAATGCATCACCCCCCACTTCAGTTCAAATATGGAGACTAAGCTGCAAAAACTGTTTTAAATTGATTGGTTGAAACCACCACCTTCACATACATCTATCCAGTAAGACTAAAGGCATTAAGAGTGTTTCAGCTATTTATGTGCTTTTTGAATGTGGTAGAAAACAGAACCAAGCCTAAATAACAGCACAGGAACACAATTTCAGTTCTAGAGGATCAACAGAGGTTGGGAAATGTTCATATGAAAATGAATGATAACAGTTTCTAAGGCATAACCACCAACTCAAACATGCCGTAAATGGGGAAAAAAAATCAAATGCAGCAACAAATGATGTATATATGCATGCTTGTTTGTTCTGATCATGATAAAATGTATGTCACTCTGGATAAGAGTGACAGCTAAATCAGAATCAGAAAATTGTAAACTGTAAACTTAAACTTCCTAATGTTTTAAATGTAAATAACATTATATTACAAACTTCATGAACATGTCTGCCATGACTCCCTCTAGTTGGTCATCCAAGCCATTACACTGTTAGTATTCTGGTCATCTGGGCTCCTAAAGCTCATGTATGTGCCTTTGCCTTTAGCTGGCTGCAGAGGTGGCAGGATTCATTAGACTAAATTATTAACGCTGGCATTGGCACACTCCACATGACCAGTTAACTCTGTGTGTTGCCAGATCCTCTTGTGGTTCTAGCCAGGCGTAAAATAGCTCACGCTGACGTAGCCAGATACCCGGCCAAATGCAAAGCGAAGGGAAAAAAAATCCCTTGCTGGCAGCATGGCCACTGTATGGAAGCCTATCTGTCATCTTCTGCCTCTTCCTGCCAATGGCCTATAATTGCCCCTGCTGCCTAAAATTGTTCAGTTTTGGGGCGATGCTGCACCCTGCGGTCTGCACCATCGTGTCATCCAATAGGATGCCAGCACATTGACAAGGCTATAAATTAACTCCAAAAGTCCTCAAAGAGCCAGTTTTATTCCAACATTCAAAGGCTTTTTCTGAGCCGTGCACTGAAAAGAAAATCTGCTGGGCGAGGGAACCGGGGAGAGAGGCGGGGGCAGGAGTGAGCGAGAAGTGAGCGAAGTTAGGGAGAGAGGGGGAAAGAGTGGGGGTAGAGAGAGAAAAAACAGAGGGATAGAGAGGATAAGAACCAGTGAAATAGAGGTGGAGAGAGATTAGGAGGAGAGAGTAGAGGAATTAGATAAAATATAGAGATAGAGGGGGGAAGAGAGTCAAAGGAATAAAGAAGCATAAAGAAGAGAGGGATGGGTTAAAGACAGACAGACAGAGAGAGAGATGGAGTAGATGGAGAAAGAGAAAGGATTGGAGAGTGTGAAACTGGAGAAGAACAGATAGAGAGAAAGAATTAAAAAGAGAAGAGGAGAAAGGGGGGAGAAAGGGAAAAGAGGAAAGAGAGAGGATATGACAGATAGGGAAAGGGAGTAAACAGACAAAGGAGAGTGTGTGAGGGAGGGAGAGAGAAAGAGAGAGATAAAAGAGTTAAAAGATAGACAGAGATAGGGTGGACAAGGAAAGAGGGAGAGGGAGAAGAGGGAAATGTGAGAGAGAAAAAGATGTGAAGAATTTATGTGAGATAAAAATAGTGAAAAAGAGAGGGCAAACAAAGAGAGAGAGAGAGAGAGAGAGAGAGAGAGAGAAAGAGAGATAGACACTGGAGCTGTGAGTAAGAAAAAGTAGATTTGTCAGGGCGGGTGCGAGGTTTATGGTGCTGTGTACTGCGCGGCTATTAGAGCAGTGCTGCTGTCGGAGGCTCTTGTGGCCGATGGAACGCTTTTGTTCCACAGGCATTAGGGCTGGGTTGGAGGGATAGAGGTGTCAAACGAAGATGAATAAAGCACGCGAGTAATAAAAAAATAACAACAGGCCAGAGGCTGGAGTAGCGGCAGTGGAAGTGGAAGTGGGGGAAGTAATTGGGTTTCCTAATCGTTCCTCTGGGCGACACTTCAGCTTCGGCCAATAAACGAAGAGATGGCGTGATCACTCAATCACTCCCTCACCTCCTCTGTCTCTCTCCCTCTCTCTCACTCTCCTTCTCTCTCTCTGCTGAAGAGAGGGCATCAATATTGTAAACGGCGCTCCACTCAGGAGCCTGGACTGTCCCTGAAATTACAGCTGTGTGAAGAGGCAGGGGAAGAGGATGCTTGGAGAGCGAATGGGCTGAGCCGTTTCCACGTCAACCAGAGCTGGTTACTCTTCGGAGGCAAGGCCAGGGCTGTGAGGAAAGAAATTTACAGTCCTGGGCAACAGCGAGATGAGGTCAAACAGTGGCGCGGTCCTTCAAAGTTTACTTGTTGTACAGTGTTTTTTTTTTTAACAAGCAAAAACTCACTTACTGCCCTGTTTCTGACTCAATTCCGTGCCGTCTTTCAGTTTTCAGACTAGCTGTGGCAGAATGATCACTTGGCTTGTTGTGATTGAGAGCACAAAGGTGAACTGTGTTAGTTGAGGTGAAGGTCAATGACCTGCCTAGGGCATTTATGACTCAATAGAGAAGTATAATCATTTTTTCAGAAAAAAATATATAGAACTGTGTGCATTAGGGGGGAAGATGTCAGTCTTAACATGTACACAGCGCAGAAGCCTTAGACATCAGAGAAAATTATATTTAAAATATGCTTAGTTGAGCAGAAAAAACTAATATTAGAATAAATACCAACAATATTATTATAGTAATCTGTGATTATGTTTTTGTCTACACTACCGGTCAAAAGTTTTAGAACACCCCATGTTTTCTGTTTGTTTGTATTGAAATTCAAGCGGTTCAGTGT
>JBBPCW010000001.1:11918230-11931166 GCA_037974425.1 Phenacogrammus interruptus
ATAGATAGATAGATAGATAGATAGATAGATAGATAGATAGATAGATAGATAGATAGATAGATAGATAGATAGATAAGCAGACAGACAGACAGACAGACAGACAGACAGACAGACAGTCTATCAGACAGAAAGCCATACTGATGTATGAGAAAGTCTGTAGTGCGGTACACACAACCCTAGAGTTTATAATTGCTGTTGTGCAGTGTGTTGGTGCGATTCACTGAAGCAGAACTGATGTCTGATGACACAGGTCCTGCTGGGTGTGTCAGTGGCCAACCGCAGCTAGATACAATGTGAAGATGTTCACTTCAGATACGCGCGCGCACACACACTCACACACAGGCACAGCAGAAGAACATGAACCAGTCTTTTTGTTAGGCTGCTCATTCAGCCAAGACAAACAATATCCTCGAAGTTCACACATCAGCTCCGCTCCACTATTACCACTTTTCAATCAGCAGGGACTGGGTTCTTCCACTTGTGCCACCTGGCACACCAGCCCACCATGCCACGCGTTTTCAATGAAACAACATTAATTAAGGACGCATCATTAACTGAGGGGGTTGCGCAATGGAAGTAAACAGTAGTTGCAAGAAGATAATTTCCCAAAATTCAGGAAATAATCAAATCACCACTAAACAACCGGATGTTTTTTTTGTTTTGTTTTTTTTTATTCAGGAAGATTTGTGTTTATCCTTTTTCACTCTGCTTCCTCGCCACACTTCAGAACGATAAACTCACTGAGCAAGTCAAGTAGAGGTTTATTGTCATTTCAACCATTTACACACAGTACACAGTAAAATGAGCCAGCATTTCTCCAGGATCATGAAACATAAACACCAAAAGACAACACAATTGCAGGCAGGTCAGGACTAAAGAGAGAGTGGAAAAAATAAATGATGTCACAGTTTGCTCTGGAAAAAAAAAACAGCTGTTGGGAAGCTTTTCAGGTTCTAAAGCAAGTCATTTTTGGTGGAAATGATTGAACCGTTCAGAGTTTGTTGAAAACAAGGCATCTGAGACATACTTCAAAAAAAAGACATACTGAAACATCAGATGGTCAGGAGATATTTACTCAGCATATTCGGCCTCTATTTCCAAGGCTGAGCTTCTGTAGAGGGTTTCACAGAAAGCCAAGCTCGCTTTTTTGGCTTTACGGAATCCTGTCTGCTAGCAATCTGATGCTCTGCTATTCCTGACCTGCATTTCTAATCTCATCCTGAGACCAGTGACATTGAGAGAGTGACCTCAGGGAGGTACAGTAAGACGAGCCCTACTGCGCAGCTCCGCCAGAGGGACTATGGCTGAAGCCCCATTCAATAGTATTTACACATCAGAGATACACACACAGCATTAAGGAAGGTCGAAATAACAACAAACGTAGCACCAATACAACAGGATGCTTGAGGGCATATTTACAATCGCTTTTTTATGAGGTTTATGAAATGCATCATCAGAGCAGCGCAGAATTTTGAATTTTAAAAGAAACAAAGAAACAGGAGGAAAAAGTCACAAAAATGATTAAAAATAATACTTTATATCCTCTGCAAAGTGGGATTGTATTTACCTCAACATATCATATCATCATGTTAATCATCCCTATGCACAATGCTATTCTAGAGCCAATTGAACTAGATTGTGTTGTCTGAAAATGTGCCTTGCTTCGATGGTACCTCGCTTTTAATTAAACTCTCTGTTGGAGATGCTGCATTAATGAATGCCCTTAGAACGCAACAGTATGTGTGTGTGTCACTGATACAGCAGTGAAGCCATGTGGATGGCCTGCAGTTTGTGTGCATAATTGCATTATTTGATCACTGTTTTTTTTTTCTTGTGGTGATTTTGCTCTGGATTTAACTGCAACACTGACCATTAAACATGCGAATTGCATGCTAGTTCATGTGTGTAACTGCTCTATAATGTCCAGTCTGTTGTGCAGAAAAACACTGATGCAAACTCAACAGTGTGTCTACCGTGGGACAGATTTCATTAAGAGACTGATCAGATGAAGGCACTGACCAATTCCTCCTTAGACACTGCAGCCCTGTGGAGGGTTTAATGGCTGCAGGCCCATGTGTTTGTGTAGAGGCCTAACTGTAGAGGAGTTCAGATCCAGTCTTTTCTACCAGCTTATGAGCTGCAGTTGCTCTAATGGTGCCAGACAACTGTCTACTGTTCAATCAATACAGGCACAGAGCACAGGCACATGATACCCAAACTCCATCAGACCTTTCTCTCTCACTTTCTATCTTTCTCTTTCTCTACAACTGTCATTCTACGTTTCTCACTTGCACTTTATTGCCTGTCTGTGTCTTTTAAATCCTTACCTCTTATTCTCTCTATCTATCTCCATTTCCCTTTCTGTTTCTCTCTCTGCCTGTCTCACTCTTGTTCTTTCTACTTCTCTCTCTCTCTCTCTCTCTCTCTCCCTCTCTGTGTCATTTCTGTGCTCATCTCACTTAAACTGACAGTTTATAGATGCTTTCTGCCTGTGATATTAAATGATATTCCACAACAAATCCTTCTGATACTCTCCTGAGCGATCATATGTGAGCAATCAGCAAAATCAAGAATGATTACAATCAGGAAATCACTGCAGATAAGGTGTGTGATGTGGAAAAAAGGATTTTTGTCATAAAAGCAAACAAACAGTGTAGAACTACAGTCTAAAACAGTCAAACACAGTCAAGCTGCAATACAGTAATACAAATACTACAGCCATGCTGAAAGCATCTGCTAGCAGTGTGTGTGTGTGTGCATGTGTGGAAAAAATGAAAGACAGAGAGAATGGAGAGAGAGAGAGGATGGAGAGGGGGGGGGGATAGAGAGAGAGCGAGAGAGAGGAAGGGGGGCTGAAGGGTCTGGTGGTGTTAAATGTGCGTCAGCTCTCAGCGCTCATGCCGACATTAAAAATGATTTATCGATGGCTTTATGGATCTTAACGGGTGAGGAAGAGCAAAAATTAAACTGGATACGCAAATGACCTTTACAGCCGTCTGCGGCATGCAGAGAGGGAAAGACTTCCCTCTGTGTGTGTGTGTGTGTGTGTGTGTGTGTGTGTGTGTGCGTGTGTGTGTGTGTGTGAGTAAGAGTGTGTGAGAGTGAAAGCGAGATGAAAGAGTGAATAGAAGAAGGAAACATGATATGTGGATATTGTATGCATTAATAGTGTGAGAGAGTGTGTGCATGTATGTGTGTGTGCATGTTTTTATTGAAATATGGGAGAGAATGTGCATGCATGTGTGTATGTATGTGCATTAGAGACTGAAATATCTTTCTGAACACAGTGGGTCCCAACTGCTCATGACGGGCTGAGACGTCTGGAACATTTCTGGAATGTGTGTCGGGTTCGAAATTCACCTTCGGGTTCTGACGGCCCACTCCACTTTTAAGGGGTTTTACCCCACAAACACCCTTTGCTTCAGCACTTCTGCCTAGTTTAATCCTTCCTCTCCCCTTTCATAACGTATTTAATCTCTGCTTGTAAGAAAATGGATGTGAGATTAAAAAGACTGCTAATCGATTCAGGAGAGGAAGGATTAGTGCAGTTAAAAAAGGACATTTGTTTCTTCATTATAGACTGGACTGTATTACTATAAGATGGGGAAAGAACTCAGAGAACCTGGGGATTCTGGGTGGGTTCCACATGAGCTATAAGGCTAGACCTCCATTTCCCTTGTTCTTTTTGCAGAGAGCTTTAGAATTAGATGAAGGTTAATAAGCAAAAGATAAACCTATTTTTGGAATGCTTTGTCATATCAGCATTTCATAAAGCCTTTATTATTGTATTAGTGTGGCTACACTGCAATATAACTGACAGTCATTTAAATTGAGATTTTATTCAGCACTTTGGGTGGGTCTGTCTCAGACACACACGCACAAACACATTCAAACATGGCGGCACAGAAATACTGTACTGTTCTGGTGCATTCACAACATAAATACGGATCTTTATGTTTCAAATAAACACAAATGATGTGTTTTAAAGGCTCAGCAGGGCTGTGGTTAGAGGTGTAACAACTGATATCACTACTCTCCCCTGTAGCCTACATTACACACCTACTTACATTTCACAAATACTATAGTGGAAATGCTGCACTGTGAGATAAAGTTTCAAATGCTTTTTATTAAAGTAGCACTACAGGATAAAATCAGATTCATCTCTGTCTGCTTCTTTTGTAGCAAACAGTCAATCACCATGGACAATAATGTCGACTTATTTTCTAACTATAGAAGAAAATTAAAAAACGTTTACTATGGTAGATGTCAGTGGGCTGGTGCTGAAAATGTTTCCCTGGCTTTGTGTTTTGATTCAGTGGGTTGGACCATGTTAGTCAATCGTTTGACCATATATTGGTAAGATTGAGAAGAGAGTCGACAAAGCTCAAAAACATGACTGAATCACACTTCCAGGTCCTCTCCCTCTCTGCAGCACTCCAGCCCTGCCTCCTCAAACCCACCCCTCAGTGGAGGCCATTGCATGCAGTTGTTTGGTACGTTTGATATGTTTTACAGTGAGTTTTGCCTGGTTATACTCTAGCCACAAATTCGATCAAGCACAAATGTGACTAACTCAGCATCACATTTGAATCCTTTCAGGTCCCAGAGCTTCCTCCAGCTCTGAAAATGTTTTTCAATGTTTACTTTTGTTTTAAACTCCGCCTAGTTTACTTGTCTTTGTTGGGGAAACTGTTGGCAATGGAGGGGCGGCCGCTCTTGAAGCTGCTTGCTGATGATATTGAGCATGCACAGAGAAGGGGCTGCCTGTAAGGTGTGAGGGAAACCTTGTCAAACATTCCTCCTGGCCCTGAGAAGCTTGTTTTGTGAACAATTTGTGCTTCAAGTGACCAGAAGTATGCAGTAAAAAGGGTAAAAAACAAAAAAGATCAGCTTCTCTCTCTCTCTTTCTCTCACACATATATATATATATATATATATTTGTAAGCATGAAGTGGAGCAGACATCCTGAGCCCATGACACTTTTCCGCCTGGCCTGAGCCGCACTGACAGTCATGCTGCAATCCAATCCCTGTTAATTGCATTACAGGCCTGCAGAAAGTAATTGTGTTTGTCCCGGCTGTAATCAGCTTACTGCCGCAATGCGGTGGGGCTTTAGCGGCCGGGATGGGGCAAGAGTGGGGATCGCATTGCAACCAGGTGGAAAGAGAGAAGAGCCAGGGAGGAAATCCAGCCAGGTAGAGTGTAAGTACAACTTGCACTTGAACCGGGCCCTATCACTTTAAATGCATACGTGTCTGTGTGAGTGGTGTAAGGGGCTGTGCGTCAGAGACAAATTACCACGTTGCGATTACATTACTATACATTACACATCTGCAATCACTGATCTGAACACAATTACATGGTCTGTGGTCAGTTAGAGGCTCATTTGCAGGCTTCTACAACACCTCTGTTGCGTAAGCTGAGTTAATAATAAATAATAAATAATTCAACTTCAGTGCGTCTATAAACACCGTAGACCACATCATCGCGCATAAGCACCATAAACTACAGTCTGATGAAAAATTCTCCTTTTCCTTCTTCCTTCGCTCTCTTTCTGATTTTCCTTCTTCCCTCACTCACTCCCTTTCTCTCTTGTAGTGGATGAACAGCATCAATACTTGGCTGCTGCGGCGGCTCCTCCTGCGTGGCTCAATAGCGAGGGCAGCCCTCTCTGTTTGGTTAATCATTCCGAATGAAGCCCAAAGTTAATGAGGCTACTTCTGATCCCTTCGATTTTGTCCACTCAAAGCTTCATCGACTGCATGCCAGAGGGCGAAGAGCTGAAGTCAAATATAAAGAGTGACCTACATCAGCAAGACAAGAGAGCAAGGCAGAACAGCTGCCCAAAGACCTACATACCCGGGAACTACACAATAAGAAGGAAATGAGTGCTCTGTCCCTTTCCAGCACATATACAGACGTATGCACAAGTTAAATTATATGCAAAAGTTAAATTATATAATGCGCTTTGGAAAAAAGCTAAGAGAAATGAAGTCCTGATTGGTCGTGAAAACCTGAGAGTAACAGCTTCTTATCTTTCTATATGCAGCAATACCATCCGCACATTGAATTTAATGATAAATGAAAGTCAATAAAGCAGCTGGTTACAATCTTGAGCCTATATGTTCAGAGCTAAGAGCAGTTCGGTGTAATACATATAAACTGAAAATTGACTCTGTGCCATATTGATTTTAGAGTATAATCTTAATTATCATAATTCCAGGCTACCATATGCTATTAGGTCTCTATTAGAAAAGTATTTCTCAAGAATATTCTTATGCAATTCTACAGAATGGGCTCACATTCAAGTTAAACTATGAGTTGGCAACAAACAAATAAATAGAACATGGTTATGACGTGATTAAAATAGACCACATGTGGTAAGGGACTATTAATATCAGCAAAAAGGCCAGTATGTCTAATCAATACTGATTCTTCGAACTGGTAACAATAATTCAATAAGAGAGAGATTGGTTCCCAAGCGTAAGGTGAGATAGGGTTTGTGTATGTGTGTGTGTGTGTGTGTGTGTGTGTGTGTGTTTTATCTCCATTAAATTAAATGCACAAGCAGCTACCATGATATCATCTCCATCTTAACAGCAGGGCAAAGTGGTGGACATGTGGAAATAATAGTGGACTATGAGGAGCTTAGAGGCTGAGAGTGTACTCCCATATCTCACATCACACAGACTACTGACGAGCATCCACTCATTTCCCTCATTATTTCATTTTTGCCTGCCTCTAATGACCTGGGACTGACACTGCAAATGTAAGCAGGTAATTTGAGCAACTGGTTGAAGACTATATTGCAGGAAAGTGCCATATGGGCCCATAAAGCGTATTTGGATTTGAAATGCTGCTGAACTGTAAGTGAGATGGAAGCGCAAATGAGGGTTCGGCACATACGGAGTGGAACGAATAATAATCTGGGGATAAATGACTGAAACGGAATGAGGGCAAAGCTGAAGGCCTGCACTGAGTAAGGAACAAGGACACGAGGGCAAAGAGTGAATGTTCAGACAGATTTCTCCCAGGTCACTGAAAAGTCAGGACTGACGTAACGTCATTTCAGATCTCGCTTTCGGAAGGCAGCTGGGCTGAATG
Organism: Phenacogrammus interruptus; assembly: GCA_037974425.1. Classification (NCBI taxonomy): domain Eukaryota; kingdom Metazoa; phylum Chordata; class Actinopteri; order Characiformes; family Alestidae; genus Phenacogrammus; species Phenacogrammus interruptus. The sequence continues at coordinate 11,925,335 of JBBPCW010000001.1, forward strand.
TGCCGTTTTAGAAGAAAACCAAAGAAACAACCACATGATTGTTCTGCCCTTTCTTCGGAAGACTTCCCAAGGAATTCATGGTTGCAATACGGAGCAGTGGGGAAAGATAAGTCACACACACACACACACACACACACACACACACACACACACATACACACACAACCCGACACTCACACAGAAGAACACAGAGGGAAGCATGTAGGAGCAGCGCAAGACCCGCCACTGTTTCCCCTGGGTAATGAATCTCTATTGCTGGGCAGCAGGCCGCTGTAAAACCCAATTAGTGTCAGTGTGCTTTCTGCTGGTTGCCTGATAGTGAGATAACCCTTAACATGAAGCTGGCCGGTGGTGGCTTCTGTTCTACCGCAGACACCGGGAGCTGAAAACGAAGAAGAAATCTGCATTTCTACCTTCAGCTTTCCATCCTAAGGCCGATTTTACACTTGAGTACACTCTCAGGCCGGCCGGGAATGATTTCCAACATGGGAATCTGTGGAGGATGGGGTCATTCCATCCAGAAGGCGAATAATTAAATTGAGTATAAAATGCTGGATTCCTTCTGCGGGAGTCAGCATGATGTGCCGCTTTCCCCGTCTATTTCACGCTTGAAACGGATCTCGGTTGAGGCTGTCGGCGTCAGAGCCGTCTCGCACACTCATCCCTGCCTTCAAACACCTCCATCTTCCACACACACACACACACATGAAAGAGTGCAGGAGCACACTCCTTTTCCTCCCTCTCTCTCTGCTTCTGCCTTTCTGAGCCGTGCCGCTTCTGCTCTGTCCGTCAAAGGGGAACGGGGATAAATCTGAGAAATGGAAGTGTCTTTTTTCTGTTTTTTCATGTGTATGTGCTCTTTGAAGATGGGTGCATGTGGAAAAAGCACTCTGCCAGGTTGGTAGATTTGCACCAGTAGCATAGAAATCTGAGTTTAACCCTATCTGCCTGCCTTATTCGGCTGAAGCGCACATCACATGCAGCCACAGAGCGAAGTGTGTTCATGCCTCGGTTCAATTCATGAATTTAAACTGGACATGGACATAATTAAAGAACTATTCTACAGTAAAAATGTACCAGAGAGGCAACGGATTCATGTAGAACGATTAGTCAAAAATGTGAAGAAATATCTCCCAATAATGTATAACATGGACAGAAACATCAAAAAAAAATATCAGTGATCTGCTGCAGAGCGGCTTCTCTTTATTCCCCAAAGCAGAATTGAAAAGAGGGGAATAATAGCCATGGGGTTGAAGCAGAGATCTATTGTGCGACGGAAAGAAGTCATTTTTCCCACAATGCCATTTCCCAAAACCATTTTCTTGCATTTGCAAGCCTGTCTAATGTCGTGAATGGCTGCCCTCTCTGAGAGGAGGGCGAGATGAAGTTTGATTTTTCATAGCAGCCACTTGACTGGAAAAGAAGCGGAACCAACAGCAAGAAATCCATCTTCTCTGTTGAAGGGTGGAGGGATTGGGGGTAGGGGGTGGGGGGGGGTGCTCACTTTAAATTTGGAGATTAGCTCTACCCACGCGTGACTTCCTTTTACATAGGCTTGGTCCTAGGCCTGCTTCTTTATAATAGGAATAAAAAAAATAAAGAAAACAAATCGAAATTGAACATGACGGCTCCCTAACTTGCACTGTTGATTCAATGATTCAGTGAAGCGATGAAGCGAGATTAATCAATCTCCAAGTGCTGCTATTATTATTCGAACTACATTTGGGGTAAACAGTGCAAAGCGGGAGACAAAATGCATGTTTTTCCGCGGCCTCGTCTTTAGCTAAGCACTGACCCGAATGAGTCCTGTTGGCTTTTCCCCCCTCTGTTGAATTATTCAAACCCTAAGACCTGGTTTTAGAGACAAGGAGGACGGGAATGGCATCCTGAAGTTGGATGGGTGGGATGAGAAGGAGGAGAGGAATCCATGACCCTGCTGTGAAGTGTCCCTGACAGCACAGACACACACACACACACACACACACACACACCTACCCCCGATTAGTATTCTCTGCAGGGCAGCCACACAGGCAGGTAATTGTGACATGTTTTACATCAATATTGGCCCCTCGAGAGGCTGAGCTACGAGCCTAGAGTGCCCCAATAACAGACAGACTGAAAACCGAAAAAAGGTTTCCTTCAAGGTTTTTGACTTTTACACTTCTAGAAAAAAAAATATGTGAAGTTTCTTTAACCTTTAAAAAGTTCCTTGAACTAGCATTGACAGAAATAGTTCTTTAACCGCTTTAAATCTCCAGCTCATCCGATCCTAAGGCTTATTTGGTAGCTTCAGGTAAAACAACACAAACTAAGTTATTTAAATTATGGGACTAAGTAATGGAAGCATGGATCTGCCAACTGGTCCTGGCAATTGAAGGCGTTAAAGAACCATCCACTGAAAGTGAGTATTGTGTGGCATGGCTCCAAAGAAAGTTTTATTACTTATACTTTTAAGACATGGACATGGACCTGCCAGCTCACGGGAGGTCCAGTCCAGGACTATCCTGCTAAATGTATGCCCATTTATGCCGACTGATTCCAGCGGTGAGTGAGGCCGAGAGAACAGGCGTTTAAAAAGCTTTTGGAGTTTCAAACAGGGGGGGGTTCTTGGTGGTGAGGGGATTACCATAATCAGCCCACAGCTCAGGACGCTTTAGAAATGAGCTAGCCATTAAACGCTGTCAATTACCCCAGCAAAATGTAAAAGGGAAGCCATGCAGAGGTGCAGAGCGGGAGGGGGACAGCCATTGATCGGAGCAATGAATAGGATTAAAGATGGAAAAAGCCCTCAACACCAGCAGTCAGTATATAAATACTGTTACATACTTTCTTCGATTTTTCTTCATGTTAAAATAGTATGTAATGATGTTTCTCAGTGCTGGCATCGGGATAAACTGGGGCACATTCTGAAATGAATAACAGCTTAGTCTGTCTATGTGCATACTTAAAATGGAGGGATTTTACTGTAGCATTTAAAAGCAAATGGCTATCTGCTTAATAATGAAGGCTCCAGACTTAAGTTAAAGCCAAAGGAGCATTTGGTACAAAACGGTTAGTGGTGGTACTTTAAACTTAAAAAGGTTCTACACACCCACACTCATTTAATAGTTCTTTTCAGAAAGATTGTTTAAACCTCAAAGACACAGATGGTACACAGTATGGTTTGATGCCAAACTCCAAACACATAGGCATCAAGGAAAAATGTGGATTGCTTAGGGTCAATTTAAAAACCACAGCTCTAAAGTACAGATTCTTAACCTTGGTCCTGGAGACCACCTGTCCTGCACATTTTCAAGTTTTCCTGCTCCAACACACCCAGCTCAGACCATATATGCAAGCTTTGACACCAAGGAAAGGCTTAGTTGGGTATTTGGATTAGATGTAATGGTAGCAAAGAAACACTCAAATGTCCAGGACAAGGGGGCTCCAGGTTCTGAAATGTTTACTTTAAGACATTGGTCCTAAAATTGGCTCATTTTTAAGACACTGGTCGTAAAATTGGCTCAACTTGAACCATGTTTGTAGTTGGTATTGAACCCAAAATGTAGAACCATCTGGACCGTCTACAGGACTGCTAGGAGAACCACAGCTTCAGAGTAGATCTTCTTAAACTGGATTGGTGTAAAGAATGAAGCATGAACATTAGATTACGACTAAGTACAGTCAGGCAATATTAAATGACTTGCATATGATGGGGCCTGAACATGAGGGAGGTCTTGGTATCGTATACCAACATGCCATCACTACTGGACATTAAAACACACAATTTAAACATACACACCCCTTTCTCTCAATCTCACAGGGCCAGAGGCCTCTCTGGGAGGATCTCCCTGCTGCGGGTCTACAATTTATAGGCTGGGCAACACGTTTCACCCTCCATTAATAGATCCCACTCAAGCCTGGCTTCAATTAACATGAGGCAATCAATTAGCGGGGAGCAGACAGCGCGTGGCCACAGGAGGTACAGACAGGAGAGATGAGGAGAGGTATGTGTGCATGTGTGTGCATGTGTGTGTCTGTGTGGGGGTTTAAGTGTTCAAAGCTATGTGCCACAGAGTGGGCTTGATGGACCATAACCCTGGGATCATTCTCGTTCCTCCCACACATGTTCAACTGTGCGTGTTATACACTGACCTGACACACACACACATCCTACTACAATCGCACAACATTAAGCAGCTCAAAGAGAAAAAAGGGTTTGATGATGTAGGATTAATTAATCTGTGCATAACACTATTTACAAATTGCTGAATGATGAAAACTGATGTTAGATCAGAACCAATGCTCACATTAGTATGGCAGGATGCAATAAGGAGATGTGGCTTCTAACGTTTATAGAAAATTGCTCCAACAATCATACATTTCATATAGTCACTGACCTTCAGAACTAAAACAATACTACCCTGAAGATTATTTGAAGTGATAGAACAATACAACACATCACACTGCAACTAATACTAGCTAGAACTAGTTTACTTTATGGTTTCTATATGTTCTCATAACTAGCTAACGAGGCTGATTGACTGGGATTATAATAATTGACTGTGGCTACAGCATTAGATTTGGGATAATATAGTAACTATGAAAAAATATAAGCTAGTAGCTAGAATGTTTGGTTGAGGCTCATGACTAGAGCATTAGATTGTTGCTATCAGTTTGTGTCTAGAGCATTAAATGAAGGTTAGTACATTAGCTAGTGTAAGATTGGGGCTATTAGTTTGTAGTTACGGCTTCAGATTAAGACTAATAAATTAGCTTGTGGCTAGAGTGTTAGTTTGGGGCCATTAGCCTCTGGCTAGAGAGTTTAATAGGGGCTAATATATTAGCTCAGGGCTAGAGTGATGGTTTGAGGCAATTTGTTTGTAACTAGAGCATTAGATTGGGGCTAATATATTAACTTATGGTTAGACAGCTAGATTGCAGCTATTCGTTTGTGGCTAGAGTGTTAAATTGGGGCTAACATATTAACTTGTAGCAAGAGTGTGAAGTAGGGCCTATTAGTTTGTGTCTAGAATGCTAAACACAGCTATGAGCATTAGATCAGGACACTAAGTATCACAACTTACAGATGTTGTATTCCATTGTTGACTGCTCTAACAAGAGTATAGACACATTAACATTATAATGAAAGAAAAATGTTAGAGCTACTCCCAATTTTAGCTTCTTTTTAAAAAAAAAAAAAAAAAGTATCGGGTGAGACGCCAACGAATCACACAAAAGATGATTTTATGAATCATTTAAATAAACTGAAAAGACGTGTGTTTAATGTGCAAGGCTTCCACTTGACAGCAAGCGAGAGCATCGCTGATGAGATTTTCTCGCTGTATTCTTTCCCATCTGTTTGTCTCTCAGTGCAGATGAGCTCTGCGCTCTGTTTTCAGGTGAAATGTGTGTAACAAGCGCTAATGTTGGTTAAGAAGGGTAGAGTAATCCAATCAGCATGGGGATTCCTCAGCGGATCATTACCAGTATGAAGTCTTACAGGTTCCTCGGCGTGCAGCATTGATTTACAGCACATCATCTCTCAGATAACCAGCTCCCATCTCTCTCCTGCGCTTCGGATGTTACAGGAATACAAAACCGCTCTGAACTCTTCTCCACATTCTGAATGACCCATATGTCCTTTCTCATCTGCATTCCTCCCCATCCGGCATCCCTCCATCCATCCGGCCGCATTTGTGATGAGTTCATCTCCCTACCATGGCTGGTTGTCTCGGCGACCCTGCCAACCTGGAGTGAATTCTTTAACAGGGTACTCCAACACACACACACACACACACACACACACACACACACACACACACACACACACACACACACACACACACACAC
>JBBPCW010000001.1:11953713-11969310 GCA_037974425.1 Phenacogrammus interruptus
CCTTAAAGAAAACGTTAAATTACACGTTCATTGTGGTTAAATTACACTTGTGAGTAAATGCCCTCTGTAAAGGTAAAGAAATAACGCGCTGCTGTGACGACACACGACACGTGACAACATCAACACAGCGGATGTAGTACGTCCGAAATCCACTCATACTACCCTCATTCATACTATATAGTACGTACTATTTTAACGGTAGAGCAGTACGTACCAATTCAAATGTAGTACATAGTATGTAGTATGCGATTTCAGACGCAGCCTATGTGTACACCCCTTCTAATTACTGAGAGGAAGAATTTTAGCCACACCCCTTCCTAACAGGTGTACACAATCAAGCAAAAATAAAGCAAAAGTATGTCTGGCAGTAGCTTTGGTTGTACTGAAGAGCTCATTGACTTTAAATGTCATAGGATGTTTCCTTTGCCACAAGTAAGTTCATGAAATTTCCTGATCTGCTAGAACTGCTGCAGACAAATAAGTGCCAATACTGTCAAACGGAAGCACCACTTTCGAGCTAATCTCCTGTTTCCTGGACTTCTAAGTGGTTTAAACAGCAACAACAGCATTCCTACACACTTTACCACCCGGAGAAGCTGTGTGTAGGGTGTGTGTGACCATGTTAGGCAATTTGTAAATATTTGCAAGTGTATACAGTGTGTAAAGGTATGCACAGACACAGATCGATTGTGAGAGAGAGGCTTTGTGTGTGTTTGAGCGAACTGCTTTTTGATGATCCACGTCTTTCATCAGGAGCATGCACCCACCTGAGGGGTTTGGCAGCAGTGTGTGTGTGTTTTCATATTGTGTGTTACAGTAGGAAAAAAAGCAGAGAATTAAGAATAAATGGAGGTGATTTTACCCTACAGTCACATCTGTGTGAGTAGAGATCACACCAAAGGCCTCCACTGCGCACCTTTGATCTGCTAAAGATTCCCCCTGAAGGAAGAATCAGAAACTTAATTATTCTACTAATTACATATTTATGTATTTTACTAGCAAGCCATTCTCCCACTCTATCCTTGCCCCTCTTTCTTTTGCTTTTGTTTCTCTGTTTCTTTCCTCTTTCTTGCCCTCTTACAATCTCTCAACCTTTCATTTTTCTCTTTATTTCTCTCTCTCTCTTTATTTACTTTAACATCAATTTGATCCTATTTCTCTCCTTCTCTTATCTTCCTCACTTTTGTCTTATTTTCCTGCCTTATTTCTTCTTTCCTCTCTTGCACTCTTACACCCTCTGATTGCTTCTCATCCTTTTATTTTCCTTTATTTCTCCACATTTCTCTACTTGTCTCATGCTTTTTATTTATATAATTGAACTCCTTTATCTCTATTTCTCTTATCTTTCTCGCTTTTGTCTTATTCTCTTCCCTTTTACCCTTTCATTTTATTTCTTGCTGTTTGTCTCACTCGCTGACTCTCTCTCTCTCTCTCTCTCTCTCTCTCTCTTTCTCTCTCTCTTTCTTCCCCCCTGTTTTTGCTGTTCTTAGCAGTGTGATCAGATCCTGCAGCATTTCTTCGCAGCTCTGATATTCTGCCTGTGTTTGATTGATTGGTTCATTAGAGGTACATGCTTGCCTAGACAAAAGAACTACACCCTGAAACTAGATACAAGCAGCACATACACCAAACTTCCAGACAAGCCCTCTGTGCAGAGAAGGATGGATCCTATTGTGCTTATGAGAGCAGATCACAAGTCTGCTTCCTTGTATTAGTCAGCAGTCGGGGCTTGAGGAGTAAGCTATGCAGGCCGGCTGGTGGAAGCAGTGAGATACTCTGGGCCATGTTCTGCTGGGAAACCCTGGACGGATGGATTTTACTTTGACGTACCATCTATTTAAACATTGTAGCAGACCCACTAGACCCCTTCATGGCTATGGTACTGCCTAAAGTTGGTGTCCTCTTTTAGCAGGATAAAGTACACTGCAAAAAACTGTTGACAAAGAACTTGACAAAGAAGTCAAGATGTTGACTTCGCCTCTGATTTACTTTGTAATATACGGGACATAAAGAAGATGCTGATAATGTATTGGTGTGTGTGTATGTGTGTGTGTGTGTGTGTGTGTGTGTGTGTGTGTGTGTGTGTGTGTGTGTGTGTGTGTGTGTGTGTGTAACGAGCAAATGCATACAGTTTAAGAGTTTAAATGCTAACTTTGCAGCTCTATTTCCATTTGTGTCTGAGTTGCCCTTTATATGGACTAGGACTAAGTATCCAACACAGTAAAAAGGCTTGACCACACCTTCCCATTTCACACTGTACAAAAGCATAAGCCCAGTGAGTCATATCTATTGTATGGTCCATGTTAACAAAACCGCTCAGTGTTCTGCCTGGTGAACTACAAATGCTTGCGTTTCCACTCCAGAAACATTATTTGAAGTATTAATCTTTAAATATGTTGTGGGGGTGGGTGGAACTGTGTGGCGATTTCGAGTTGGAGACATCTGAACAGTCTAAGAAACTCCACAAAAAGGGCCTTCATTTGTTCCAGCCTAAATAAAATAACAACAGCCGCTTTGAAGCGTGTTAATTTTCTTTTCCTGATGAAATCTCCTTCTCTCTCTCTGTTTGGCTTTGTTAATTATACTCTTCCTCTTGGCAATAGAGCTAAATGTTGTGTTTTGGGCTTAGTAAAGAATTTTCTTTGGAAAGAGCTCTGTAATAATTTAGCATGTCCAAGCCAGATTTTGGCTTCAGTCACAGTTCCCTCATAACTACTTCCTTTTTTTTCCCCCCATGCTGTTATTTTTGTGCCAAAGTCTCTGAACTGACCTTCAGTGCAAAGCCTGTGGAGAACTAGCCGTGCCTGGCTGTGGTTCCTGGCCAAAGCCAATGAGCGCCTCGAGTTAGAACTTCCATTTCTACAATGTTTTTTCAAGGGAGTAAGGTAGTTTTTTTGCTCCAAATTATAAACAGCATTAAAATGTGCAGAAGTGTGTTCTCTGTGGAGGACGTGTACTTTTTCTCACATCGACATCAACTAAACATGGCCGCTCAAACTGCAGCATAACAGTAGAATGCAACTGAATATTTTTGGATGGCATTTTACCCCTTATAACCAAAAAGAGCTTTGGGGCTTGGAGTTCTGTTAAAGATGGGGCTTCTGCTTTAACAGAACTCCATAATCTGTAGCATCACAGTAAAATCACTGTAACCCAAGGCCTTCAGGGCTTCAGGGGCTTAAACTGAATATAACTCTGTTTCAGCCACTCTTTCTTTGTCTGTTATTTTAATCTCTCTCGCTCGGTTCTTGGCAGCATACCTGCAGACGTAACATACTGTAAGTTGTGGTGGAGTGCGTAGTATATGGAGTGGCTGGCACATGTGTGATCACATGTGTGTGATCATTAGTGGAGCATGTGGGCCAAAGCAAGCAGAGGAGTCAGACTCAGCCTGATCAAAGCGCTTCCTGCACCGTGGTTAAAACAAAGACGTTATTGTGGTCGTTTCTAAAGAACGAGAGAGCAAACATGCAAACAAGGTCTGTGTGTATGAAAGAGTGTGTATGAAAGAGAGAGAGAGAGAGAGATAGAGAGAGAGAGCTGAAAGAAAACTAACTCCAGCACTTTTGCAAAACTGGTGACCAGTGGAGAGGGAGAGTTCCTCTAGCCATTAAGACTGACCAGTCTTCTAATACACTACAATCCACCACGTTCCTTAAAATCGCAAAAACTCCAGACTTCACACATTTATTTCACATTAATTTCATTTGTAAAGCTGCTTTGTGACAATGACCATTGTTAAAAGCGCTATATAAATAAAATTGAATTGAATTGAATTGACAGAATCTCATCTCTCCTGAATTTCGTTCTAGCACTGAACCATCATACCTGCATCATTTAGTCATTTAGTTCTTAAACTGTAGGCTTATTATTCACTTAAAAAACTGGATGTATGATAAAACTGGAATCAGTGTTTGATTATATTTCACTCTAGTGTGTTTGGGTGACAGTTTCTATGCAAAAATATGTGCATTTTACTGATTTTACATTTGTAACGTTCTGTAAATAAGTGGCAGATTTCTCTGTATTACCAGTCCATGTAGAATATCCAGTTCTTTATACAAGTTTTTTTTAATGTTTTTTAAGTAATATGTGAATAAATGGAAACACTGGAGAATCTTCAATATTTCAGTGTGCAAATTTCACGTCCCTAGATCTGCCATTTTAATTGTAGCAAGTTTTTAGTTGTAAAAGTTTTTAAGCGGGAAATTGAACCTGATGACACTGAGCATGTGAAATGCTGTTACATAATGCAAGCAAAATGATATGTAGATGTTAGCCCAACAACAAATTGCTATTTAAAATCCACCTTTATTCTTGTGTATTCATTTCTATTAGAGGCAAACTGTCACGTTCAGTGGCCGTTAGGGCCACCAGGATCTGATTTCACCATGCCTGTTCTGTTTTTCTGTATTGTGGGTCTCTGTTGGGTTTCTAAGGGCTTTTATTTTGAAGTTCTGGTCCAGTCTGTGTTTGGTTTCACGTTTACACCTGTCCTGAGTTCTGTTAAGCATTTGTGTACTCTGATTGGGTTTTGTCTGTTGCATGTTTAGTTCGTCATGAGTTCTTCACCTGAATTACAAGCCTTCTTGTTTCCTGTCTGCCTGTTTTGTTTAGAGTTTTCACCGAGTGGCCAGAGTGCCTGTTTCTTTTGCTTTTGTAATAAAGTACGCATCAGAATGGAGTCCTGGCATTCGTCTGGTTCCAGTTGGCTTCCAGGGAGCTCCGAGTCTGGGCCTCGTGGCCCGACTTGTGACACAAATAGAGGAAAATTGGGGTAAAACAGTGGATACCCACAAATGTACATTGTCTATAAATCTAAACCAGATTTATCCATGAGTTTAGAACCTAGTAGAAAGTTAGGAGAAAGTTAGCAGTTAGGAGAAATAAATGATCAATTGTGCGTTTTTATGAGCCAAAAAGAATATATTAAAAAGAAAGAATATGGAACAGAGGTAGGAAAACACTACTGTAAAAAAAAAACAGATCTACTGACCCCCAAAAACATTCCAGGGAGTGAATCACAGGAATGCCGTCATCCAGACAACATTTCAGAACTAGTCAGAACATAATCATTTACTGTATGTGTTGAGATTAGATTTGGCCCCTTCAGCTGATCAGGGGAGTAAATAATGGGAACATCTGACTGTGAAAGTCTCCTTCCACCAAGACACCCCACTGTGAAACAGGTGCGTGACAAAGGTTTAGTATCAAACAACTTTCATCTTGTGTCAAGTGATACCTTTAGCTTTCGAATTGTGTGAAGAAATTGTTGGAGAATGAGGAACTGATTGTTCAGAGAGTCACACACACACACACACACACACACACACACTTTGGTTATCAGACTCAGGCTGCTCACAGAGACGGAGCAATATTATGGGGTGGTTAAGTCTTTCTCCTTTTCCAGCTCTCCCTCCGTTCGCCACTGAAGAGCTTCACAGACCGTTAGGTCAGTAGCCATTTAAGGGCAGCTGAAATGGACCGCAGGGTGCAATTACAGGGCAGCGGCCAGCATAAACTCGCCCCACCTAGACCCCAGCACCCCCAGCCCTGACTGCCTGGCACTTAGCCAGACACTGCCCACACACTGAACACATGGGCGTAGCCCCATATGTGGCCTTCATATGGGTGCAGAAGCATTCAAGACAATATGCTACAGTCAAGATCAAAACTTTTTCATACATCTTACACAAAAAGCATGTCTGTTTGCAATAACATTCTCAATTTTCTCAGACAAATATGCTACCCTCCTAATAATAGCAAGCTCCACATATTGTCTCCCCCAACCAGTAAGCACCTTTGTGCTAAAACAGCTTCAAAATGAGCTTTAAATTATAAACAAAACAAAAAATCTGTTTCAGCACCGCCTAATTTATGAAAGGAGAAAGTGTTTTTCTTCCCCCCTCCATTAGCGGCCTCCAGCTGCCTCATGTTCTTCCAGTGTAAATAGAAAAGGCCATCAAATAGCATATTTCCTTTATTCCCAGACCATTTGCCTAATCCTGAAGAAATATATTATGTTTGTGTTTTACTCTCTTGGAAACCAAATTCAAGAAAAATAACAGGAACATTATATTAATTCTAACAAATGTTAGACTTTTACTCCATTTTAATAGCTAGGAATGAAGCAGCATGCTTGGCAGCTAGATGTAGGAACAGCAGTAGTAATACACATGTGAATGGGGAACCCCTAACAAGCAGGTAATAGAAGTCTTTAGGTGCATATGAGTCAGCACGTACGTGAGCAGATGTTGTGCAGTGGTGTCCACAGGCATGCATAAGCAATATGCAAGCACATAACCGAGCAGGTGCATGCTCACTTGAGCGTATGTGCGTGAAAAAGTGTATGAGTGTGCCGTGTGATGCGTTTCTCTTGCCTCTAGGGAGGGCTGGCTGAGCCACTTCACGCAATGTACTACTCAGAATAATTTACGCCTAACTCCTCTAATCATAGATAAGTGGCCCACTGTGGTTCCAGGATAGCTTCATATATACCAGGTTATAGTCAAAAAGAGGATTTTGTTTATTTTATTACTGTTTTAAGCCCGTTCTCATAAGAATTTAGTCTGATGGAAGTAATTTTTGGACATGCATTGTTTGCACCTGTTTATTCAGTAATTGACTTATTCAGTGATAAAATCTTTCAGCTTATTTTGGTTAGTTTACTAAACTATAGTCAGTTTGGGTTTTTAGTTATTACTTTGAAAGTGACCATTCTGTCATACGTGAACACACCACAGCACACAGTGTGAACAGCACGAAATTCACCCTGTGCATTTAACCCATTCACCAAGTGAAGCAGGGGGTAGCAGGAACACGGCGCCCGGGGAGCAGTGCGTGGGGACGGTACCTTGCTCAGGGTACCTCAGCGGTGCCTAGCGGTCTTGGGAATCAAACCTGGACTTTCTGATCGCAGTGCGAATGCCCTAACCACTAGGCTACCAGAGGGCATGCACCTCTGTCTGAAGTCTAAGAGAGAGATAAAACACGGCTTTGTATGTGCTGTAACGTGACTGAAGACTCCTCACACAGAGCATTGTTTATGTAACTACTGTAATATGAAGGTTGTTACTCTGCAGCACTCATTCACATAATTGATGATAGATTTGAGAAACTGTTCACATTTTAGTACCTAGAGTGTCTAGCTGTCAGTTTGATCGAGAAATGAGAAAGAACAAGTGTCCACGTACTTTTACTGAACTAGTCTGCCAGCTTATGACAACAACTAGAGAAATACACCAAGCGAAAGTACGTCCATTCCTCTAAATTCCTCTGCGTGAATATGAGAGAGGCTGCAGAACGCTGCTGTGTATGAAGCTTTGATGGGAGGCTGGCTGTGCAAAGTGTCACGAACATTTGGAGTCGCATTGCAGATTTCAGAAAGCCTGTACTGGGCTTTCACTGCTTTGAGTGCGTCAGCTGTTTCACATAGATGAACTGACAGGCCCCAATGCCACGGGGCAGACAGGGTCCACAGGCCGCTTGTTAACTCCTGAGCAAGTGTCAGTTTGTCAAATCTAGACCCCAGGCTCACCTCGGCCTTCTGGACGTCCGTTAGCTCGAGGCAGGGGGAGAAGAGAGGAGGCAGCCATCTCCCACTATCATAACGCTAACCTTGGCCTGCCTGTCCTCTCTCTGATCCAACATCACCATCACTGCAGACGATATTGTTTAAAGACACGCTGCAGCCTTTTCAGACTGGGTGAATGTTCCTGAAGGAGAACAGTTTGACTCATGACAGTCCGAAAGTATCATGAAATTTGGCACACAGGATGTTAAAACTATAAGTAACTATCAACTAGTGATAAGAACCTTCAGGGGAAACAATGGCCCTCAAATGACAAAGCAACCATTAGCAGTAAGCAGTGGTCATGCTCAGTGTTTCAAGAAGATATGCTCAGAGAACTAGCAGCTGAGAATGTTCTATTACTCTGAGGTGAAAGAGCTCGGCACTGGCAATAAATATACACAAGGAGGAAAGGAACAGGGAGAGAGTAAACTAGGGAAAAGAGAGAAAACTACAGAAAATGACTGGCTGGCATCCAAGCCCTGTTATTCTTCTTTCTCTCTCGACCCTTGCCTTAACACTCCGTGTGGGCAGACTGCCAGAGAAAGAGCGAGAGTTTCATCAATCTGCCCACCCTCCAACTCTCTCTCTCTCTCTCTCTCTCTCTCTGCTACTCTTTTGTTTCCTTCATTCTTTTTTCTCTTTCCCTCTCTCCGCTTGACTGTGTCCAGCGCGGCAGTCTGCCCTTTCTTGCCCTCAGCCACTCAATCGAACACCAGCCTCCTCTTCACTCAGCTCCTGTTCTTCTGATTATTTATTTATTATGAAACACTTTAACCAAAAGAAAGAAAAATGGTGTACTTTCTGTTACAATACAGCATTTTTACGTATGACAATATACAGGTTTTTTTTTCTGATTTTCAAAACTGTCACATTTAAATATAATGCTTTATCAGAGCATTCTCTTTTGGTAGTGCAAAAAAATAAATTATTAGAAAATAATAACACCATAACACAAGCATTTTATCCCCTGAGCCATCACTCATCTGCACTTTTACATTCCTGCTTTATAACTATTTTCTATATATTTCTATTTCTGTAAGCAAAGCAAAAACGTCAGACCATCCCATGTGTTTGCGTGGAGTTCCCATAAGAGGACAAAGAAGCCCACCTCAGAGCCTCTCTCAGTGGGCCAGATGACAGGTAATTAGCCCACGCCGTGGGCCCAGCGTGGGTGCGAGGCCCAGACAAAGCCACGCTCATAACAGCCTGGCACCACCACTGGCACCCACCGGGCATCCATGGGCCCATGCCATGAGGGAGCAGCCTGCTGCTTATCTGTCCAGGACTGGGGAGAGAGGTGCGGGGGGAACTGAGCTGGCAGGGTAGGGTGGGGTGGAGGGTGAGAGTGAGAAAGAAAGTGTGGGACAAAGAGAAAGGAAGACGGAACAAAATCCAGACAAAAGAAACTTGTGGGAAAGAGACAAGGAGATAAAAACATAAAGAACTGAGAACAAGCAGTGCCATCTAGCCTTGTCCGAACTGCATATTCACCCCAAACAGTGTCTAGTTTATGAGTCTCAAACAGATTTGTATGTGTTTTATGACACCTGCATGACATAGCGATGTCTAGGAAAGTAGACAAAAGTACATTGCTTCTGTCTGTAATGGTTTATGCAAATGGGTGATTTGATTACTCATTAGCTCAGGGGTACTCTGTGGCTGGGGACCCATTCTCTCCATATCTTTGTGTTTTACCAATGGACAAAAAATCAGTATTATACTATTATACCACTACATTTTACTACTGCGATGCCTTTCAAGATATTAAAGGGCTCATCACTCTTATGAACTTAAAGAAGCCTTAAGTATGTAAGTATTGTTTAAAACGGTATAGTACATATAGTACATATATTGAAAATATGCAACAAAAAGGGTCTACTTTTAAATCACAGTTATTGTGAAGTCACAAAACCAACATTTTTAACTATATCTCCTTATTTTGACTACAGTAGTTTAGCCCAAGTCATGCACTGAATTGCCAGCATGTTAAATGATAAAAACAAAAAGCCTTTTGTTGGATTACATGGAGACCTTGATTCATCAGAACATCTGGTAACTCAACTGGCGCTGTGATTGGTCACCCTTTCAGAGACACTGTGATTGGTTAGAGACTCATTTGCATTTTCTAACGTTCTGCGATCTCAGTATTGCAGAGATCGATACTGTGATAATGATTAGCAAATGATATATTATGCAGCGCTAGTTTTACCTAGGCTAACACGCTGGCTTAGCATGCATGAATCTTAGCTAGTGGGTTCAATCAGGTGCACTAGATGAAAAGCTCCAAAATGTCCAGGGTGTGGTGTCCCCTAGTGTCCAAAGTTGAAAAGGCAGAATTCAGACACTAGCTTTGAGTGTCATAGCAAATCAATTACGTTGGAAAAAATGTGTAAATTTAGATTTCTCACTGAGATATAGAAAGATCAGCGATGAGAAAGATGACAGATGTCCAGAGAATGGGCATGTACAGTGATCCAGCATCATAGCCGCCGGCAACAATCTATCCGGCGGTAACGGCGGTTTGTCTGAATGGGTCGCCCATCAGCTGGCTAGCAGCCCCGCAGCCGACAGGCTAATCAAGCTCACAGCAACACTTCGCTTATGTGCCTCTGATTATAGAATTATCACGCTTTCACCATTAATCTCCTGCCTGTGTTCTGGCACAGAGAGCCCCGGGCATCATTGGCCCCCTACGCAGGGGAGAAGGGCTGGAGAGGGCAGGGGGTCTACCCTCTCTCAGCCTCCCTGGAGGAGCAGAATGATGGGGAGAAATGGAAAGAGGGGAGGAGCGATGGAGAAGTTGAAGGATGGGAGAAGGGGTAGCAGGTGCAATGGAATCCGGCACTCATTGGATTATGCATGCTAGCAACAGCAAGTCCAGGGGTGAAATGATGATAGATGCAGCCGCTCGATGCCAGAAGGGCTGCAGAGAGCCTGAGATAAAAAGAAGATGAGAGAGTGATGGAAGGAAAGCCTAGAGCAGATTTATTGTTTTTCCCTTACAATTACAGAACTGTTTTAATCCATGTTTGCTGGATCTGATTTCAGGTTTGCTGCAGCTGTTTTCCTAGAAAGTCAGTCTCATATTGTTCAGCCAGCACCAGCGAAAAACTTCAGATTTGAAAAGAAAGTCCACCAATGCCTGCCAGTACTTCCTGCGAATGTGGAGATAAAACGGCGTGGGACACTGCTGATGGTAATGTGTTCAGAAAGAGAACATAAGATAACAGCTCAAACTTCGTAAACAGCCACCGGCAATGGCATTGCAGCAGAGACGATCATCAGAGCTGCCGTGTTAATTAGCACATGCAGCATCCAGGCTGAACACTGTGTTATCCCCAGTGAACAGCAGAACTAACACACATGAACACGGCACCTAACAGAGTGGCTGCAGGCATCGAAGTGAGAGTCCTGGCCAGGCCCTTTGTGCACAGGAACACTGCTGGCAGTTACTCAGCCCAATCCTAACCAGGAGCTCTTCCAATGGTGTGATCAAACCAACCAGACGTGCCGCGTGTGTGCCGAGAAAGGCCTGGGCCTGCACTCCAAAAGACCACACGTGGGGATCAATACCAAGACTGATTCACTTTGCCCCAAATTTATAAGCTCATCAATACCATTGCAAGCGGTATGATTCTCAGAACTGTTGAGATATCGACTTTTCTCAGAACAATATTGGCCAGATATTATGTGCCATTTCTTTCAGAGCAAGGTTGTTTCACTAACCACATCTGAAAAATAAGAACAGATGGAGAGATGGAATCAGATTCTATAGAGAGGGATTTATAATGGAATACTGACGGCCAATAGAGATAGAAAGGGATTGAGACTGAGAGAGAGAGAGAGAGAGAGAGAGAGAGAGAGAGATAGAAAGGGGGAGATAAGGAGAGAGGAGGAAAAGAAGAAGAAGAGGGAAAAAAACGGGGGGAAAAAAGCAAATCAACTCTTCCCCCACCAGCCAGTGTAATAACCTTTTAAATCATGTTTGACATTTTTAAGTTAGCCACAGTGGCGGTCCGGGGCAATATCGGAGAGCTGATATTAAAGGCCTTTTTCTGCCTGTAATCTCATTGCCTTTGTTTGACAATCCTCCATATGAATCTTCTCCCTCCTCCGACCCTCGCTCCCTGCCAGCAAAGCCCATAAAGCCCACCACAGCACCCTTCAATCCCCCAGAGGGGCCCTGGATTCAGTCCTGACCCCCAACCCCCAGTCCCTAACCCCACCCTGCACTGACACTGGTTGCAAATGGGAGCCTGAATCTAAAAGCCTGCCGGTGGCTACAAGAGGATGCCGGAACGCCCTTCTGCTGCGCAGTGCTTAAATATGCAGGAGCTTTACGGAGCAGATAGAGAGGAAAGAGAGGGGAATGGGCAGAAGCCTTTGTGCTAAGTAAACAGAGGGGAGAGTGTTAAATCTTCAGGCTAATCCGGCAGACTGCAGCTGCCAGGCCTGGACCACTGATAGCTGGAAAATGAAGATGCAGACAACAGCCTCAGACAAGCTGCATGCAAGATCTATTCATCAAAGAGAAGATGACACAGTGCATCGCACAGAATCTGGGACTGGTACATTTTTATTTTTCCAATTTGCAAAAATGTAAAAACATTAAGGTAAAAAAAAAACAACGGACAAAAACTACCCTGAAAAAAATGTTATAATCTGCAATATATACCCAATGGCATAAAAAACAAACATGTTTTATATTACTTTTAAAAGACCTACATATTTCTTCCAAGCTTCCACTTATGCATTTTGTGTGAGTACCAAAAAGGTATTAAATTATTATTGTTATACAGATATTTTTCTTACTGCACTCTTAAGACCGATACATATAAACATGTGCTTCATATAGGCACTGAAACACAAATACTACAAACGCTGTGTGAACGAGTGAAGCTGAACAGCTGTAGGCTGTATGGAGGAGTACATGCAAATGATTAAGTTTTGGTGAAAAACACCACATTTAAAAGCTTTTTGGCAGCTTGATTTTCATCATGAATCTATGAACTGTGGAGTAACTGGAATATTTCTGAAAACCAATGTTTACACACTACTCTTAACTCTTTTATTAAAATATATTTTAAAAGTTTTGGGTGTTCACTTGACTCTCCAAGTTCTGAACCCCTTAATTGCTTTAATTAAAACATTTAATAAATTTTTTACAGAATCATAAACTTACACATTAATTAGAAGGTACGGTGCAGGCTAAGGTGGGCCAAAACATGATAGCAATGAAGGTAAAAAATCATTGCAGACTATAAAAGCACAGTTGGCTGCATCATTTTATAAGTTAACTTATAAAATTAGTCCAATAAGTTCAGTTTAAGCGATCTGGTTATATATTCATGATATTCAGCTATAGAAGCTGACACCCCTCTGCTGATCTGCTAATAAGGAGCTTTGAAAAACAACTGCTGCCTGTTTGAATAGGCGTCTCTTACTCTTACAGAAGAA
The DNA here is from genome assembly GCA_037974425.1 of Phenacogrammus interruptus. NCBI lineage: Eukaryota > Metazoa > Chordata > Actinopteri > Characiformes > Alestidae > Phenacogrammus > Phenacogrammus interruptus. The sequence goes on from JBBPCW010000001.1 coordinate 11,966,744, forward strand.
GCGAAGTGTCAAAGCTGTGCACACACACGTCGCCCCACCCAGGCCGAGCGTGTTATGAGCACTACAAAGAGACGGAATTGTTAGTGGGTCCCCTGAGGCGGAGGGGTGAGAGACTGGAGGCTGGCTGAGGGGCAGGAGAGGCCTGCACGACAGGCCTGCTTAATTAGTGCCACACACTCTGAATCAAAATGAGCACTAATTACCTGAGCATGGCACACTGGCCATACGGGCAGGAACAGCCACAGGACACTGCTGCAACTGTAAGACTGCTCCTGTTTTCCAACTGGCCCATCATAAAACAAAAAGTACTGCTCTAAACTAGACCCCAGCTTTTTTTCTGCATCATTATACAGTACTGAAGCCTTATATTCGAAGTGCCTAACTAATATTCAAATAGAAATAGCAATATACATTATTCAGTAAAAAGTGATTTTATGTTCAGTATATCTGTGTGCTCCTTGTGGAAGTCCAGTATTACTTGTAGTTTCCATCAGAAACCTGGTTCGACTCAATCAAATCTTCATCAAAATAAATCGAGAGCTGCTGATGGAATTTCACAAAGCCAGCTGGAGGAACCGAGGGGGAGTCTGGAAACAAACCTGTGTTCTCCTCATCAACTCACACAATATTAACTACTTTCCAAAGAACAAATCTTGATATTTTTTACTGCTTTATTGTTCGTTTTTCATGTTAACTCCGCTAGCAGAAGGACACTATCACACACTGAGAAAATTGGCTTTAAAACACGGTACATTTTTGGTAAAATGATAGATAATACACTGCAATTATCATTTACAGCCATTTGAAAGTTAAGCTGGGAGACAAATTATATGTTTTCTAAGTGAAAATAAGCACAGAGAACATTGGACAACATTTTTTTATGCACAATTTCTATTCACTGCTGTGAATAACATATTATGTACAAAACACAACATAAAATATACAATTTGCACAAGCCACATTGTATGTTCTACTTTTGTGCCAACATGTTATATTTAAATGTGCAGATGTGTGTTCTTTGTCATTCAAGCAGACATTTTTTTTTCTTTACTCTGTAAAGCTGTATAAATGTGAGGAAACACTGAGGGTAATCGCTGCAGTACTGATGACACACACTCCCGCTCTCATGTTTTAGCGTTTGACTCTAAGCCAGTGGTTCCTAGAGTATTTTGGCCGACATCTTTTGGTGTTTTCCCTGCTCTAACTGATGTGGGTGTATCAGAGCAGAGAAAAGAATAAACTGTGCAGAGCAAGCCTCACAGATCTAAGCTCACTGCTAAACGTACTTATGACAAAGGCTAGGCACGCTCACTGCTAATGGATATGGAATGAACCCAGTGCTCACTCAAAATGCTGCATGACAGTAGACAGTGGTAGTAGTTATATAAACACCCCCACCCCTCTTGTGGCTAGTATGGTACTATCAGGACTTTAGATGCTGCATTAATTGGTCCTCTAGGCACCTGCGACAACTAAGGGGACCACAGCTAAACACGACATCCCCATAAGCTTACAAAATAAACCGCCTGTTTCCAGACAGCAGCATTCCCACTAAAATTAATTATACCTACTATTACCGGAGCGCTTTTACACAAATCAAATAAATTGGTAAGCATGCAGATAGCACACACAGACAGAGCGAACGTGAACCCTAACCATCGCAGGCGAGAGAGGACGGCGGGAAGACCCTGCTCAGACTTATTAGTGCAATTATGAAAATGCATCAACGGATACGCTCCGAGTCATTTATCCACGCAATTTCAAGCGCATTAGCATATTAACTGTACCTAATTGCATGTAAAGTGCAACAGGAAATTCAACATATACCATTGCACTGCTGTACTATATTGTAGCTGTCATATCAAAATCTTATTTTTTACAGTGTGAACAAGTCAGAGTCCAAATCTCTGCATTCAGATACACTTTTTATTTCAGAGATTTTTTTTCATACAACTGATGATATGCTTTGATCATGGTGGTGGCAGTGCAGTGGGTAGGATACTTGGGGGTCATGGGTTCGAATCCTACCTTCAGCAGACCACCACTGGGTTCCTGAGCAAGACCCTTAACCCTAAGTCGCTCCAGCGAGACTGTCCCCTGTAGTTAGAGAATGGAAGTCGCTTTGGATAAAAGCGTCTGGTAAATGCCGTAAATGTAAATGTAAATCATAACCATATACTCGGTCTTGCAATTGGCGCCTAAACTTTTGCATACTACTGGATAAACGACTTTAGTTTATATGGTCAAAAGCTGCAAATGGTTTGGCCCTGAACAGGGCCTAACTCAATGGAACAAGGCTGTTGTTTCAATGCCAGGGCTTGAGTGTGTGTGTGTGTGTGTGTTAGCGTTATGTCACAGCTGATTGAGTTTCTCAGGCGTAACAAGTGTGGCAGCAGGGCTCTGTAACTGTATGAGCGGAGATTAGACCTAAAGTATGAGTGGCTTACTTAGAGGGATTAGCCAGTAGTTCAAGTTCCTCTCAGAGTGAAATAAACACACACTCACACACACACACACACACACACACACACACACACACACACACACACACACACACACACACACAC
>JBBPCW010000001.1:12073763-12085192 GCA_037974425.1 Phenacogrammus interruptus
GGAACCCTCTCACGGACCGGCACCGGTCCGCGGCCCATAGTTTGAGAAACACTGTTGTAGGGTGTTCCTGGTCTGGAATGGTACCTACCAAAAGTGGTCCAAGAAAGGTCAACCAGTGAACAGCAAAATTGAAAGTGACCATGATGTCATACGTCAACACACCACAGCACACAGTGTGAACAGCACAAAATTCTTCCTCTGTATTCACCCATTCACCAGTTGAAGCAGCAGGCTGACAGGAACACAGCACCCGGGGAGCAGTGTGTGGGGACGGTACCTTGCTCAGGGTACTGCAAAAGGGTCATGGACACCTAAGGCTCATTGAGTCACATGGGATGTGAAGCCTAGCCCGCCTGGTGTGATTCCATAGAATAACTACTGTAGCACAAATTGTTCAATTGCTCAGTTTGATCAAGTATATGTTGGATGAGCTGGACCAACCACTCATGGTGCTCATTGGCACAAGACACTGTGACGTACCATGAACAAATGTTTTTCCTTTCAAAATAAAGCCACCCATACCTGAGTCGCCCCAGCGCTGTTCTATGGCAGGGCTGAAATCAGGCAGTCTGTACAAAAAAAACCCAAAATAATGGAAATTTAAAATAACAACTGGGAGGACGTCTGTTTGGGCTTGAGATAAATTTCAGTGGCGTTTTCTATGATGCGGCAAATTTATCCTTGAGGCAGAGAAAAAAAATGTAAAAACTTAAACAAGACTTAACTAAAGGCCACTCTAACATAGGCAGCTCTGAAAGAAAAACTTGGATAGGTTGTAGAATCAACAACCAGCCATTAGAGGTGAAAACGATCCCAAAACACTGTTTGTGGCATTAGATACATTGGAAAAACAAAGTGTGTGCCATCACAGAATGGTTTAGGTACATCATGCTTATGAAAAATTGCCTTTACAGTTGGCTGTTTACAGTTTGGTCCCAGATACCTCAACACCTCCACACCTTGTGGAGGCTATATCTCAATGGGTCAGAGCTTTTACGATGACACAAGGGGATCTACACGATTGTAAGCAGGAGATGTTAAATGAATGGCTGATTGATGTACAAAACACACACGTAATACACAATGTAGTCATACACAAAGCAACGTATCAAGACCACAGACAGCTTTAAATAATGGCACATGCTTTAGCCATTTACCGACTCATACAGCATACAGAGCATTAAACACTGAACCCTGGAGATGTGCACAGGAGAAAGCTTGAGCAAGCAAACATAAAGTTTCACATTTCACAGTTCTTTCCTTCTCTCAAACATCTCCCTTATGAAATGTGGAAATTTATTTCATCTTAAGTCTGATTTCACATCCAGATGCAGACTTGCAGACAAAGACTTAGACAAAGCAGGGCCTCTGCTTAGGATTCACCAATTAACGAGCAAGCCAACATAGATGGCTGGCCAAAGTCTGCTAGAGTTATTCAGCCATGCTATAGTTACATGGATTATCATAATGTTTAAGAACCACTTCTGTGTTTGTTATCCCACAAATGTGACTAAATTTGCTAAACCTAAAATATTATAGGACAAGTTACATGAGTCAAACTAAATGCAACAGTATTAGCCAGCTAGTTGGCTAACATTCAAACTGGAGCTTTTTATCCACACAAACTTGGTCCAACCTGAGGCTTCATTTACAATTCTGTAAGCGGTCATCTCTGTAATCCTCTAGTGTGGATTTGCATTTTAGCGATAGGCCTAGAATGCCACAAGTACACACACATACACACACACACATATACACACTTAAACACACACCTATCTGTCCACCCCCCCCCCCCCCCCCCCCCACACACCAAAAGCTGGATCAGAATATATAACAAAACTCTTGACCGCTGAACTCTAAGCACTTATGCACTCTCAGTATCAGAGTTGCCACAGCAATCTGCTTGAATGAAGAGTGGGGCTGCATATTTGGATAAGAGATGAGGCAAGTAACTACAGACGATGAGTGGCCAGTTTGCTTTGTCTGAAACTGAAAAGCGAGCAGGACAGCACTTCAGTATAGAGGCCCATTACCTCTTAAGAACCTGCAACAAAAGCACATGGGTGACTCTTACTCAACGTGCAAACGTGTTCAGTAAGTGCCAGGCAATGATAAAGCAACAATAGCTGCACTTTTGGCACAAACTGGAGCGCTGAAGACACTGTGGAACATGAATGTCCAAAGCCTCTGTAGTACAAGTCAATTCACTGTTGTGTGGCTAAGAAAAGTGGGCGTAACGTATTGTAGGATTCAGTTCAAGTCACTATAGACTAAAATGAGTGTGCGATAATGACGTGAGTTTGGGGTATCCACAGAAGAATAAGGCGACGGGTATAAAGTAGCTGCAAAGCAGAATCACAGTGAACAAATGAATAGCTAGATAAATAAATAATAATACACAAAATCATGGAACAATATCCAGGCAAGAAACCTGATCACAACTGAAGGTTATTTTCTATCTGAATGAATTTTGCATAACAGTTTTTCTGTATATCATTGCTAAAACCGACACACTGCCTGAACCATGCACCATCTAAATGGATTTCACTGGCATGGATTTTAATATTTTCTCAATTGCATAGTTGGCTATTGGAAAACTTGGAGCACTTCGCTTTGGGGATGCAAAGACAATGCATTCTTAGCTCAGAGAGAGAGAGAGAGAGAGAAAGAGGAGGAGAAGAGGGGAAGCAGAGATAGTGCTGTTTTCCTTTATGCTCTATGGGCCTTCTCGTTCCCCATTAGCCTCTCAGACGAGCACTCTCGCTTGGACGGGGGCCATGAGCCAGAACGATTACGGCCCCTCTCCCGATCCCCTCTCTCTAATCCCCTCTCTGCCCGCCCCAAGATTGGCTCTAATCATCGCAGGGGAAAATGATACTCCAACTTGAGCACATTAAAGTGTCTGGTATTTGTCCCTCACTGAGTTAGCGTGCACACATAGCCTTACACTCAAATAGGAACACATGATCAAAGCACAATAAACACAAAACTCTGGAACAAACTGGAGATCCATTAGGACTCCCATGTCTGACCAATTGGATTCCCCCGAGGAACAGACAGCAACACAGAAACAACCCGATGCAAACACACACACACACACACATTAAAATACACGCTATATTGTGAAATAAATGAACTCTACTCCAGTAGCAGTCTCAAGTTGTATTAAATGTCTCCTGAGAGAAACTGAACCTGAGTAGTGGAGTTTGACTGAGCTGTGGATCAGTTTTCTTTCACTTCAACAGTAGAGTATAAGTGGCTCCAAGCCAAGAAAGAACAGAGTTTGACTGGACCAAAAGTTAGGCGAATCTTTATCACATAATGGAGCTTGACTTTGTCCCAAGAGACTCACTGGAGAGGACTGGGGGGTGGGTGTCACCTGGCCAGCTGGGGAACTGCCTGTGTGTGTTATTATTGCTGATGCAATCACACTACTGTTCTTCTAAAGGTTTCTTTTTATAGCCCAAAAAGGTGCCGCCTTTGTCTGAGCCTGTATTGAATTTTGTAAAATTGCAACAGTACAACTGTAAAATGCGGCTTGCTGAGTGAAGAAAGTCTGAAGAGGTGCCAGTCTGATACCCTGCTGTCAGGAGAATGATTAACACAAACTGTTTTTGGGTCATAAAACAATTGCAAAGTTTTCTTACCCTTTTTTGGGTTCAAAGTTTCTGTGTATCCAAGTACTGATTTTACAGCAACCATGCAATCAACCATGCAATTTTTCCATGAAATGCAATCTAGTTAGTTTTATTATTATTACCGCTATTGCTAATGCATCATTTTAATTCACTGCATTAAAATCACAGAGCACAATGACAGTAAAAACCAAAGACTTCCATGGGTCAACCCAGCAGCCCCCATTTTAGTGCACACTGATGTGGAACAACACTGCAGTGACCCTGCCCTCATAAAGGCAGTGTGGGCATGACTCTGAATGAGGCCCAGTAACTGTTCTTACTACCCACCTGTGACCCTCTGCCTTTGGGCTGTGAATCACCTTCACCCAGCCTCTTTCCACAGACAGTATGGATCTCCGCTGTCTGGTTCAGCTCTGACAAAGTTCAGGCCGGAGCGTCTAACCGCTGCATTTCGCCCTAGGGCTGAACTCCCGAGCCCCTGAACCCCCATTCCATCGGCAACTGAAACCCCACAGTCGCCCCTTTTCTGAGCAACAGTACACGGCAACAAATCTAGTTAACGATGGTCCCGTATTGATCTTAAAGCAGCGTACATTGGGGTGGGGGGGCGAGGTCAGCAGGGGGGAGGAGTGGACATTTAAAAGCTGTCCAATAAAGAGTAGCTGGCTGTGACCAAAATAATAACCAAAAGAAGGTCAGAGTGATACAATTACAGTTCATCCGCCTTGACCTGAGAGCAGGGGAACAATAGGCAGAGGTGGAGTAAAGAGGGAGTCACTCATTATAGAGCTGCCATGGACAACCTGCTCAATCTGCTCCATTAATGAATGCTGAAGAAGCACTTTCCTCCAGTCCTCTTAGGAGCCATTATAATGTGTATATATAAAAGTGAGTGTGTATATGTTTGCAGCACTGCACTCCCAAACACCCCCCTCCAAAAAAAACAACACTGGTCGATATGTGGCTTTGATTCAGCTGTATAAAAATATCATCAAACAGCTGCATTTACAATACTTCAGTCAGCCAGTAGAGATGTGTTTCACAGCCTCAAAGAAAAAACGGCAGTGTTGCCTTCATCAAACTCCACTGAGAGTCACGCACAAATCAAAGTTTACGGTATTGGTAAACAGAGTTGAGAGAATGTAATTTGCCTGATGTATAGTAAATAAAGCAATGTGGAAACGGGCTGAAATAAAAGAGTTATGATCCATTAACAGACGCTTACAGAGCTAGTGGCACTTTGTGTGGTGCCGAAACCGACATCGAGGAAAGCAACGCAGGGACGTGAGCCGAATCCCTGCAGTCCAAGCCAGAACACGGTATAGCTAAAAACATACGCTCTAGATGGCTTCATTAAAACTCCACAGCTGAAATATTTAACAAGCATTAAATATTAACCGCATCACGCCTAACAAGAGCATGCCGAATGTTTCTGCGCTTTCTGCTACACCGAATAACATCCCTAGCTTTGCTTTAATAAAAGCGGATACTTAGAATCAAATATTTAAAATTCCTCCGAAGCTAAAACCCGAGGCCCTCTCTTGCCCGTTGCTTTACATGATCTCTCAGCACTCTGTCAATATTTTATTTCCCACTCACAAATAAACTTCAGAAACCTCAAATAACTGATACTGCGCTGAGCTAACTTTCCTCTGCCTCGCAGCTTTTGCCATGCAGGAATTGATCTTTTACTATATTTTTTTGTTGAGTAGAGTTTCGCCGTTGCAGTCTCAGTGGTTTAATTGGTCCCACCGCTGCCGTATACAGTGCTAAAACAATGCAGGGCAATGTACATAATCTAAGGAGATATGTGGGCAAATGGGTTAGGTGTCAATATGGTATGAAGGTATAAAAGGGATGTCACAAGCACTAACCGGAAGGAAAAGCAAGCACTGGAATGAATGAGCATCACCTGAACTTTGTGAAAACAACCAACAAGGCCTAACAGGTTTTCATTCAGCATCTCCAGCATCACTGTATGTGTGGGGTCATATCTGGTGCAGGAATGCTCGGTGCATTTTGGATGCCACTCTATATGCCACTCACAAAATCTGGGCATTTTGTATTATAGTGGCATTTTGGCTAGAACAAAAACAAGCAGCTTTGCACCATGACGAGTTTCACTGGGCTGTGACACACTTTAACATTGATCATTTTCGATATAGCAAACCTAGACTCCACCGCCACAGTGCACAGTCATGAATTCATTACCAGCAGATGATAATGTCTCAACAGAATCTGATCCTACTCTGTGAATGCCAAACACCAATTAATCAAATTATTAGAATTTATCCAACTATCTCTCCCCAATGTGATCACTGGAAGTCGGATTTGGACATGTCTATAACTGTGTGAAATGGTTTTCTGATATGTATTATTGTGTGCTTAAACCAGATCCAGAGGTAGCATAGTTTGGATGCTCTTTGATTTTACATAACAAAAACCTTTCTGTACAACATATGATTTCTGTAGGAGCAATCACTGATCTTATAGCTGTGGAAATCAGAATTTGCGTCTACCTTTGAATGGCTCTCAGAACTGGAGAGACTTATATGGCATGATGAGCAATGATGAGCAACATCTGGCAGCCACTTTTTGGACATTCTCACTCACCTTAAACAGGACTCCGGCCAATAACCAAGTTACAAAGGGCCACTTACCTTGTACTGATACTTCATTTTTGGGACCTGTACTAGTCATGTAACAGTATTTCCATTGCAATGTATGTCTGTTCTTTTATTTTTTTGACTTGTTTGTTTTTTTGGCATTGATTTCATCAGTGAAACTGGTATCGCATATGGTTCAAAAAACAAAAACTAATAATTACCGGCAATTTCCATCAAAAGCATCCAGAAAGGCTAGTGAGCGTGAATGTTAGTGGTCTTAAGGCTGTCCACTTAAAAAAGTTATTTTGCAGCAGTTCTTGCTTATCACAATCTCACCAACCCATCTGAGGTGTGCAGACTACAAAACATCTTAATTGTCTACTTACAGTTAAGTGTGTGAAAAGTGCAAAAAAATAAATATTTCTATCAACACTATATTCAATGCATGGTTACTTTTTACAAATGCTCTTTCAACATAAAAAAAACAAAGAGTATCCAAAAAGAAAGTGATAGTGAAATAATAAAAATAAGATCAGTCCAAAAGTTTGCATCCCCAGTTCTCTAATACTTTCTAAGTCCTCCCTTTGAATTGAGAACCTTCTCAAACATCTTTGGGTAAACTCTCAGCAGCTTCTGCATCCTCTCAGAGCCCATTATTCCAACCAGATTTCTTGGCTGTTTTCCATGTATGGCCTTCTTTAAATCTATCCACACGCTTTCTATAATATTCAAATCTGGAGAATGGGATGGCCATGATAAACTTTCACATTACTTTTTTAAACCATTTCTCAGTTGACATTGCTTTATGCTTTGGATCTTTGTTCTGTTGTAGGATCCACTGCCTCTTAGGCCTTTTTGACTGATGGCAGGAGGTTTTGCTTTAAAATATGTTGATACTGGTCTGTATTCATTCTTCCTTCCACTTTAGGCAGAGCTTCAGTGCCTGATGCAGATATGTTTCTTCTTTTTCTGGATTATAGTCTTCACAATTGGTACTAGTAGCCCTCAGCACTTTGAAAGTTTATGTTCCTATTCAACTTTATGATAAAGTGCCAGTTTCATTTTGATGTGTCCTGGCAGCTGCCTCCCTGTTGCTATTGTTGTTGACCTCAGCCAACTACTTAAGGTTTCTCCTGGAGATCTACACATTTGAAACCTATGACATGCAGCCCTAATTGAACACACCTGGTGCAACTCATCAAACATTAAGTGTCAACAATGTTTTTTTAAAGAGCACACCTAATTTTACATATTTAATAAAAAAAAATTACAACATTTATCAAAGGGGAGGTAAATACTCACGTTTGCCATTAAATTCATTTAATGGCCATAACTGGTACACTTTGTTCTTGTAGGTAAAACTCTATATCACTCCACTGATGGAGGTAACAGCCGGGTTACATTGGGCTTGAACTTTGACAAGCGCTTCTGTGGAAGTGTATAGCAGAAAGTTCTCAGCATGATTAGTGCTCTGAGCATGCTGTGGGTAATCAGTAGGCAGTATGGGTTTACACTCATGGCTCCTCTCTCTCTCTCATTTCTTTGCTCAGCCAAGTTCAAGCAGTTCTCTTGGCAGGCGATGAATCTTCTCCGCTACCATAATACGCCACATTGAGACATATTGGATGATTTGGAACTCTCGGCAGCTTTTGTGATTAGCAGCTGCTTGGAGGATTGAGAGACACCCCTCCCTCCTCCAACATCTCCTCCTTAACACTTTTCTGCCTCCGTCCCCTGATTAGCATTCCATACCAGAGTTGGTGGACATACTCCCACAGCATAGCCCTGAAGGACTGCTTTCATAGCTCTTTATCAACACTGGGTATGTGTGTGTGTGTGTGTGTGTGTGTGTGTGTGTGTGTGTGTGTGGGTGTGGGTGTGTGTGTACACGTGTGTGTACACGTGTGTGTATGTGTACACGTGTGTGTGTGTATAGATTAGAAATTAGTAAAACACACTGAAGTACCACTATAGTTTTGGGTAATAAATAGAGGCCATTCAATCTTACAGGTACCAAAACCCAGTTGGTTTTTAATATCAGAAGGTTGCTGGATCATGCCAAAAATCAAACAATGGCAAAGCAATTTCAGAGAAAGAACCAGGGGAAAACCAGACCAGTGATGTCTATGACTGTGCATGAACCAGAGACACCACTCATCTATCAATAATTACTGCAGCTGCATAATGTACAAGGTATATACTCCCCCCACCCACTCTCTTAACCCATTCAACCTCATGCATACACACTCTCGGAACACACAACGGTGTACCACTAATGCATCTATTTTAAACCCAAGACAAATGGCAAATACTAGGAATTCAGAACTAGCCACAATAAGGTTTGGAACAGACAATATACGCTTAATTCCTCCAAATCTAGCAACAAGTTTCTACGTGTTCAGATACGGAAGCAACCATAAAAAACAGCCCAAATTGAAAGAATCAGAACAAAGACTGCAGATGCAGTATGAACAGTAAATACAGTCCATTTCAATGTATTTCAGGTCATTTATCAAGTTGAACAGTCATCCAGCACTGAAACTGAGCAAGGATGTCAAGCTTCAAGATCTAAGACACACTTGATTGTCCCACATATCTTCTATTAAAACACTGGAAAATCATCCTATCAATCCCTTCCCTATTAGATGCTCAGAGACATATTGCTGTACAGATACAGAAAGTGACAATTTGTCACCATTTTTGTTCTGAAGCTTCATTTATAACCAAAATCTAAGCAAGACTGTTTGACAGCTTGGCTGGTTCCCTGTAAGATTCTTGATGATTGTTGCACTATACATCTGTTCTTCATGCTATGTGTAACACTATAGCAACACTTTACATTTACACTGCACTGTCACTTTACTGTACTTTATACAACGTAAGACTACTGCTGCTGCACTGTGTTGTCTTTCATGTCTTTTATGTCTTTATGTTCTATCTGTGAAGAGGGTGTTCAAGTAAGAATTTCATTGTGCTCTGTACACATGACAATAAACTTCAACTTCAACTTCAATTGCTGTTTATACAATGTCATGTACTCAGATCACTCTCCTAGAAACAATCTACTACAGTGATGCAGCATTTTGGAAACATGTTTCTTCCTTCACAAACACTCTTTAACCATTTTTAATACTTTCCATATAAGTGAACTGTGTATGTTTACAATTGCTCATCAAATTATCAGCTACTCTCTACCCAGTCCAGTGGAAAGGGACCACCACAGGATCGCCGCTGACCACCTTATTGGGTTTTAGACAATTTTCAGCACAGCAGTGAAATGGTGCATGGAAAAAGATCAGCTATAACCCTTCAAGGTGTATTTACAAGGTAAGCATGTCTAATAAAGTGGCCAGTGGGTGTGTTGTAGCGATAAAACCTTTAACCATGGTAGTCAGGGAGCACCAGATGGATCACATTTTTTTTACCCTTGCATCCAGAGCATAAAGGTAAAGTAAAAATACTCCCAATGCAATTCACTGAAGACCAGTTTAAGAACTACTGATCAAAATGACCAAGACCAAAATTGCTCAAATCATCACTAACACCACATACACTCTTGCAGGCTAATGTCTAAGCCTTGAGTACTTTTAAAGACATGGGCACTATTAAGCAGTCTGTCTGGAGATATAACTGCATTGGCTATAGAGCGAATGTGCTACATGAGTGTAAGATGTGGGCATACAGAATAAAATACAATGATCTAAAATCAGTTCATATCATTTAATTTAGAGCTGCCTAAGAGGCAGGAGCTGATTTCAGATTATCTTGAGAAATCTGATAAATATGGTCTCTGATCTTCTGACCTCAAAGCGCACTTACAGCACCTTCTGCCTTTGCCAGCAATTTTTCCAAGTGCAAGTGTGCAGTTTGAATAATGAAACTGCACAAGTCCATTACAGAAGTTGTCTCCCCGCTGAGTGTTTTTCCCACTGTGTGAAGTGACAGCAAACATAAGAAGAGGCAGTGAAAATCTTTGCTGCTAGTGCTGCACTGGGTCTCTTGTGTGTGGGTGTGAACTCGGCATTCGCTACAAATCAGCATCAGACGTTCTTTTTCTGCATTTATTTCAATAATGCTCTTCACAGAAGCAAAACAGACTCATTATCCAACCACCTTCGGGATTCGGCGGAGCTACGGGAGATAAATTTGAACACAGAAGTTTCAGCGATGAGACAGAGGGAATAGAAGGGAGGCTGTTCACCAGACGAGAGAGATCAAGGTCTTGACTCTTTGATCTCATGTTAAAATGCTTACTCTCTGAAATATCACAAATTGGTTGTCCTCATTCTTTTAAAAAATATTTCCCAAAATATGAAGGTGTTCATAAATGGACTGAACCTGGATGGCAGTGCAAGTGAAGACACGCTGACAAATCCTCCCTTGTATAATGTTGTTACACAACCATCTGAAAAGCATAAAGGAGCCGCACAGTCAAACTATTAAACAATTTATATTCTATTATCCCAGTGACCTTCTGCGGAATTCACTGCGGAATCGTGCTTTTCCATTTTGCAGGTTATTGCAGATGGCAGCGCGGTCTCCATTCAGCAGGGGGAAGCGGGGGAAGGTGTGGGCACGCGGCTACAAGGCTAGCGGAGCGCCCTGGGTCAATACTGCTATCCGTTTCTTTTTTACTGCACCTGTACGGCTCGGCGGCTCTGCCAGCCTTGAGACTTTACAGTGCACCATTAACACGGCAGATATAAAAAAACACGCAAAGGTCATTTTCGCTGTAAAGCCTATGCCTTTATACTTCTACGGCCTGCCGAAGGCAAATAAAAGCCAGCTCGTAATGGAGGGGATGTGTTTGAGTATTATAGCAGCCTGAGTGTACATGGAGGCTGAATGCTGATGTCCTATTATGAGGCCATAAATCCTCAGGATTGTGTTTAGATTTAATCCGAAGTCCAAGGAAAACACTTCCGCCTGTTGACTGTCTAATAAGCCAGTTTTCAGATACCATTGTTTTGGAAAATTACTGTGAAACCGCAGAATGCCATCACAGTTATCTAGATTCGTTGATCAGCTGTGCCATTTAAAAAAAAACAAAAAAACAACAAAAAAGAACATACATATATATATATATATATATATATATATATATATACATATATATATATATATATATGTGTGTGTGTGTGTGTGTGTGTGTGTGTGTGTATATATGTATATGTTTATATTAATA
>JBBPCW010000001.1:12192123-12204676 GCA_037974425.1 Phenacogrammus interruptus
AGAGTTAAAGATTATTATTTGACATTTTTAAGTCATTCAAACTCATTCAAACTAATACATTCTAAACTACTGCTACTACTACAACTACTATCACTACTACAACAACTACTATTGCTACTACAACTACTACTGCTACTACTACAACTACTTCTATAACTACTACTACAACTACTACTACTACTACTACTACTACTACTACAACAAGATGGTACACTAGACAATTATTATTATTATTATGATTATTATTATTATTATTATTATTATTATTATTATTAGTAGTAGTAGTAGTAGTAGTAGTAGTAGTAGTAGAAGTAATAAACTACTATTACTACTACTACTACTACTACTACTACTAATAATAATAATAATAATAATAATCATAATAATAATAAATGTCCAGTTTACCCTCTATGCAGCAGGACTGTCTCTTGTGAGAAGCAATATAAGCCCTCACTTATGGGACAATCATCAGATGAGATTCCATATATATGAATAATAATAATAATAATAATAATAATAATAATAATAATAATAATAATAATAAATGTCCAGTGTACCCTCTATGCAGCAGGACTGTCTCTTGTGAGAAGCAATATAAGCCCTCACTTATGGGACAACCATTAGATGAGTATGATTTCATATATAATCGTTTAAAATATAATTTGTCTGAATGGTGCATTGTCATTTTTTGTCATTCTGCTATATAGTCTATTGTCATTAAAATAATATATAGAAAGTAAAATTAAATATTATTATGTAATAAATGATATATAAATGATTACAATGAAACAGTATGACTAATTAATATGACATGCTTACCTTGAACACAGTTCTACACTTTACCTGAGGATTCTCAACTGATGATCTGGGTAAGGGTAACTGTAGATAACGTAAACCACGCTGCAGTTAGTGCTTTTTTTTAGTCCTGGTAGAAAACTATCTATTAGATTTATCTCAGAAACCTGCTTTCAAAACAAGCCCATTATAGAAGAGAGATCAGACCACAGATAGACAGACAGAGAGGATAAAAAAGAAGGGAGGGGTGGTGGTATCGGTCATTCACTCTGTCCTAAGCAAATAGGACATGGCATCTAATTGCGCGATAGGCGTGCTGTTTAATATGTGACATCCCTGAGCACCTAATTAGCCTCCAACAAGGGAAAAAAGGAACATCCCATAGCAAATAAGCCCACATCTGTATGGAGCTAACACATGGCTCAAATAATTTGCTGTTATTCAGCTCTGCCCTGGCTTGGGTTTTGTAGTTTTAGTGTAAAAAAAAATCCAATTTATGCAAATGGTTCTGAGATATTAATATCCCAGCAGTACGGCGTGTTCACTGCACACGAAGATCCGTGCTCACTGATGTCCACATCACTCAGTAGACCTCCCAAAACATTCATGACATTTCGGATATTCCTCCCATCCTGCCAATAAACATCTCTGGCACACAGGCGCTCCGTATGACACTCCTTCTAATTATCCACCCCTTCAATGTTTAACGTCTGCATTCAAAAATTACACTCTTCATAGTCAAACGTTTGTTGGAGGGGGGGGCGGGGGGGTGATTGGTGGGAGGGTGGGTGGAAAGAAAAATCTCCCACACTTCCGAGAGGCAATTATGGCCAAGAGTAAAACTGTCAAGGCTGTCATGGCTACAAAAGGGTGCCCTCCTATTAATCGCGCTAAAAGTTCCACACTTCCCCGTCTCGAACATCACGAGCCGCTGGATTTCCGCAGACTGAGCCCAGTGCCTTTTTCAAGGCTGACACGGGGGTTGAATAATTTTGTCACCGCATTGTTAAGTCTGACAATACAGCGAGCCTTACCATGACAGCACATCACATGTCTTTCGCTTGCGCTCATTTCATGCAGAGCTGTTTCACACTTTATAAGTACAAGTCCAGAGCCTCAACAAACAAATGGCATATCTGATCGACTGATTTCCATGATAAAGAATACACGGATGAGCTAAAAACCTTCGAAACCGTACATAGTGCCTGTTTTACATGTTCTTTTGTTGCAGTAAATGTGTCCAGACATAATCTAAATGACTGACTAGCAGTTATTCTTCTGAATTGTATAAAATACTGTCATGTAAAAATGGACAAAAGTCCATAGCATAACTACGGGGTGGTGGTGGCCTAGTGGTAGGATACTTGCCTCTGGACCAAGAGGTCATAGGTTTGAATTCTTCCTTCGGCACCACCACTGGGTTTCTGAGCAAGACCCCTAACCCCGAGTTGCTCCAGGGAGAGACTGCCCCCTGTGGGTAGGGAATGGAAGTCGCTTTGGATAAAAGCGTCCGATAAATGCCGTAAATGTAAATCTATAAATGGTAGTAGAAGACATACTGAATCCAGAATTTGTGCACTTTTTAGATCACAGTGTGATAACAAAAGTAAGTGTATTTAGGATAACTTAAATCTGAATTCCACCAATTTTCTTCATAATTTCAGCCTAATGGACAAGGTGTCACCCAGTCACTCAAAGTGGTTTGAGCCAGCTGTGGCAATAGGAACGTTTAAGGAGTTTTAAAGCTTTCTAAATGATCCATCATAGAACGTCAACATCAGAAATCATTATGAATACATTCCACGAAGTTGCATTATGATGGTTTTTTAAGGTTTTGGCTAAATACGCCCTGTGATCAGTGGAATAGACTCCAGGTCCCCTATGACCTTGGTTGAGGATCAGTGGCTCAGATAATAGACAAACAGATTTTTTATTTTAATTAAATGTTTAAGCATTTTTAAAAATATATTCATGGTAGACACGTGCCGGTTGACAGGCAAAACTGTTCCCGAAAGAAATTTTTAAATGTACCATTATCTAAACAATATCAACATTACATACAATAACTCATTTTTGATGGGAAATATTTGTATTGCAGTTGTTGGACCAGTGTTGGGTAATTTGATTCCTTTTTTAGTAATGTAGTAATTTGACGCATTATAATTTAAAAAATAACAATTAGATTACGGTTACAATTTCAAGTATCTTTATGTTACCAATAAAATCAAGTGCTTTAACATCTATATTGTAAAAACAGTGCCAGGCAGATGTCTGTCTGACAGTTGCACGCGTGACGTCCTCTACAGGAGACCTACAAACATGTGAGACCAGCTCAAAACAAACCAAAGTGAGCATGGAGAGTGAGAAGTACGCATTCAGTAGCTGGAAATATAGCCATTACTTTAAATTCATATCGGTTAAAGGCAAGAACATTATTGTGAGTTATCGTAGGTTTGTAACATTTAAAAATAAAGTGTGTTTGAGCTGACTTAAGAGTTTCTATAGAGGGTGGGGAAGTAACTAATAATCTAACCAGTAATGTAAAAAATTACTTTTAAAATAAACACATTAGTAATTTGATTTGCGGTCAATCAGTAATCAGTAGTTTAATTACATTTTTAGAGTAACTTGCCCAACACTGGTTGTGATCCCTGGTTTCATTCTCCAGAAATTTGAGCAAGTACATTTCCTATCAAACGACTCTGAATGAACTTTGTTTACCTCGCAAAACTGAATTATGCATGTGTGTAATGACTGCCAGCTAAATGATTTACACTCATCACTCCCAGAACAAGCCAGCATAGAAAACTAGCAAAATCCCATTCTACCTGTTTCTCCACACTCTAACTGTACAGTATGGGAGGCTAGTCACGGGCTAAATGATTTTGGCAGCTATTCATCACCCAGGCTGGCATATGTGGCATGTTTCTGCTCACTTCCCTGGCCGTGCATTAAGATGCAGTGCAGCGCAGGAAGAGCGAGGCTTTCGTCCCTAATGAGCCCTGCTCCCTGTCCTGCCGCTCCCGACCGAGCGTGTGCCATTTACATTCAGTGGCCTGATGCCTCCGCCGCGCCAGCCATAATGAAGTGTGAAGCGTGACAGCATTTACCTGGGAGGCAGGTTCATTTGAGCCACATCATTTGTGGCATCCCACCCCCGACAGGTGACGTTTGTATTTCATTATGTCTGATGTCTGGGGGAGACGTTCTGGTTACCAACATGCATGTTTTGTCTCATATGAGAACACAAGCATGTTTTTGATTCATGTACCAATGTGACACCCATTAACATGCCTCCACCATGTCAGTGCTGAGAATGATCCACCCCCAGACCACTCATAAACAGGATACTACTGACATGTGTATGTTATTACAGTGGTGCTTCTGGAGTGTCACTGCGGGGCTGAGATCAGTCCACCAAACACATACATCCAGAAAACAGTGTCCTGTGTCCAGTAACTGGCCTCTGATGGAGGACTAGAGGACGACCAGCAAAAGCTATGCAGCATCAGATCATCAGTATCTATATATCTGTGAGCTGGAAAGGGGTGGGTGTGTCTAATAGATTTAAAAATGCCAGTGGCCACTCTTGTGTCTCTGATACCAGCTGAGATTGTGTAGTATAAAAAAATAGTATTTAATGATTATCATAGTTAAATCCTGTTCACTTTCACTTTTCAAATAACTTTAGTGTATCACGGCATGAATTTCTTGCTTTTGTTTTGATTTTTATTTTTAATACCAAGAGGTAAAACATCACTGACAAATAATTACCCTGTCAGTGAAGTTAATGTTGTTGATAGTGATGTTAATAGTGTATAAATGATTGCACCAAATCTGGCAACAGTGCAATGTGACGAATGGTGGAGGAGGGAAAAAAGCTTAATGTTAGCTTAAAATAACATTGTTTTTTGGTCAGCCAGTCAGTGTGCAGGGCACTGGTCAACGATTTAAACAGATAAAATTATTTTAGAATGGAGCACAAAACAAACTCATCCACACTGGCTGAGGAAGTTGCTTAGGACAGTAAACACAAATACAAAAGAGAACGCTATAGTTAGCTTGCTAGCTGAAAAAACAGCCTCAGAAACCGCACAGTCTGGTGTGGAGGTTGAATACTTTGCAATATTTGTTTTATTATTAAAAAAGCTTTATTAAAAAAGCAAAAAAAGCATGGCATTAGTGATTTAACTAGTCTCTCAGGAGTCACGCAGATACAGGAGTCCGCGGCCCTTGCAGATATATCCCCAGCCTTAGCTACAGACTTACTGCTAGCAGTTAATAAGCAAGCTGCTATGGATTTAGCAGCTCGTGTCCGGGGTCATTCTGGGAAGTTTAAAACATTTGCTTAAGACAGACACGAAGTATGTTGGACCCACGCCCTGCAATAGATCAGAGCTCATCTGCTCCGCCATAAGGAATTCATTAAAGTTTTAAATCACCACTTCCCAACAGCATCCGCTTCCCCGCCCTGCGCCGCCACCCACGGGTGATGTGGCTGAGTGGGTGATCTCTGCGGATGGCTGCGTTCCATCTCTGCACTCTGGAGGGCCCTCCTGTCTAATTACGGCTGCCCTCCCGAGCCTCCTCTGTGGCCCCAATCCCATTCGTATGGCCGGCGCTTAAATTACCCGCCGTAAGCACCCTCTTCACCTCACTCGGAACAGTTATGCCACTTGAATGTGTGTAAGGAGGTGCAAGCAAGTGCGTGTGCGTGCATGACCTCTGAGCGTGAAAGCATCTTGAAGCATGTGGGAATTAGAATGCATTTCCCGTGTGCCTGTGTGAACATGTAACATGTGTGTTTGTGTGTTTACTTGAAAGTGGTGATCAGTCTAAGTAGACTCTCATCCTTAGATTACCTGGCATGGTGCTAATCACAGTGCTGTGGGAGTCAGCAATCCAGGAGCAAGGCTTAGGGAACAATAGTGAGAGGACTCGCTCTCTTCAGGTAATACAGAGCGAATCGGCAGGACAATGGAGTGAAACAGACACCATTTACAGCGTGCAACTAAAACACCCGAAAAAAGAGATTCATTTCATCATACAAATGTTGAAATTACACTTCACAAGATGACTTCACAACTCACATCACGAAACTCAAACATAAATCAGTGCATCAAGCCTCCCAGTGCACGTATCTCATTACAGAAGGAAGGGAAAGAAGATTTTCTTTATTAGCAATGACATAAGGCACATCTAATCTCCGCTGATGGCTCTTTACAGATTTTTCCAGCCTTTGGGAATTGCCATTGATGTCCTCACAGTCATGGCCTGGCCAGATTTACACAGTGTCCCCTTTACTCCACATGTGGCTGATCAGCCAAAACATGTTTGTGTCAAAACCTTTAATCTTTAGTTTTGCGCTGGAGCCTCAAATCTAATGTACAGTGATGGCTGGACTTAATAGTGGATGGTAGACATTTTGAGACCCCCTTAACAGCAATTTGAAATGTTGATGTACAATTAGCAGCAACAGCAACTGCAGAGTTGTGGGTAGTTACAGCACCCAACAGCAGTTCTAAGCTATTATGATGCCTGTCTACTTTATCGACCCCAGAAGACATTTCTTAGCTCTCAGCATTTAACCCACTCACCCAAGTGAAGCAGTAGGCAAGCCACAATGGGTACCTCAGTGGTGCCAAACCTGGAATGCAACTCCCAGACTACCAGCTGCCCAAAAAGTGTACATATAATGCCCAACGTGGGCCAACCCTGATATTAAGGCCTCGTCCACACGGACGTCTGCATCAGGCACTTTTCTGGTGTTCCTGGCGGGAGTGTGGACTGAATGCTGACCTGAATGTGGACTGAATGTTTTTCTGCTCATTGGAGCAAATTGAAGTGTCCACTCGGTTAACTGTGTATTTGGGTGGCATCAAATAAATGCTGCATACAACGTTTTCTTGACATCTATTTTTGCCGAAATCCAGACGAACACAAAAAAATGGCTTCATAGAGGTTACATAACGTTTGGTTGATGTTCTTGAGGGCCGAATATGTCCCATGATTCTTGTCCCATGTCTCATGAATACTCAACATCACACTTTCAGTCACCAGCCTCTCCTGCACCCTCTTCACACACCAGATCCACATTCTACCCACCTCCTTTGCAGTCATTGTACCCAGGCACTAACCTTCTTCCCATGCCATTACATACAGCTTTTCCACCATCTCCTCTGAAACACCAGCTCCTACAGTTCAAGCTGTTAGTCCAGCACCACCTGAGTGCTTCTACCATGCTTTATAATGTTGACAGTAATGTTAACTATAGCTACTATCCACAAATATGACCCAAGTGTTAACAGAATAAATACTGCCCCCAAAGGTAAATATATCAAACTATAAATTGGGCTCCAGGCTGACGCTAATCAACTTCAAACGAACGCCAATATAATGCCTCACTGAAATCAAGCGCAGCTACAAAACGTGATTAAAAAATGACATGCCTTTCAGAAAGTGTTCATTTATCCAAGTCTCATGCTCTATCAATTTAACAAGCTGACAGCAGCTGACTCTCAGTGTAAGCAAATTTAAGCAGTTCATATTTATGTGCAGGCCATCTTCTACAATTGTCAATCATTGAGGTAAACATACAGCTAATGCAATGCCATACAAGTTAATACTACTACTAATAAAAATAATGGTGCAACATGCAAGGGACTGTGACTACCTGATCGGCACCATGCACACAACACTGTCAGTGCAAATACTGGAGCCAGCTATTCATAACTAATCTGGGCCACACATGACATTTTATGCCATTATTTCCCCACTTATTTCCGCTCAGCTCAGTGAAAACACACAACTTTAAGGTTTGATAATCTATCTCAGAAGTTTTGCTTTCTGTGTGTCATTCTTAGCCTCTACGGGCACTCAAATAACAACAGCGTGAACAAACGGCTGCATCTCACATTCAAATTAGGTCATGAGATAAGCATTTTACACCTAAATATTGTATTATGAACAGAAAGTCGTTTATATTTAGCAGCATGACTCCTTGCCTAACACTCAAGACACTTTCTTAATGCAGAAGCCATAGCTTTCTGGTTTGTGTAGTGCATTTTTATAGGGATCAGGAGCTCTATAACATTTAGTAGAGTGACGTGCTCCTGCTAATGCTGAAACACTGCTTTGTAGTGATATTCGTGTTACGGATTTGATCATTTCACAGCAGATCTCTTTAAATATGTTCCCACATTTACAGCTGTAGTAAAATGTAATGTACATAAGTGACAGTGGTGCACACGCACAGTGCCAATCAGGCAGGGATGTAAGTCAGACAGCGACAGGGAAACAATTACATAGGTTCTCAGAGAATCGCAACAATATGAGTCCATGCATTTCGCTGTAGCTCCCTGAAGTCTGTCTCTCATGTTCAGCAATATACAGCAGTATTAGACATCCACATTTAAAACAAAGAAACAGCAACATTAAACCAAGCCTGTAATATAGTTTTTTTCCCCTACTGCAGGTGTAGCAATAAGAAATCTGCACTGTGAAAACAGAGGGGTGCAATAAAGCATCACTGTTTTATATAAAGAAGACAGTGAAAGCCTTTAAATCACGACAGAACACCCTATACCAGAGCGTCAGGATAGCGAGGCAATCTCAACACGTGTATTATCATCCCAGCTGCTTAATTGTTGCGTACATAGCAGAACGGATCATTGGTGTGATTGATTTGATTGTGTTACAGAGAGATGTCCTGTGGATAAGCTTAAAATGGATTAGCTGGTGAGCAAAATTCCTTGATGAGAAGACTGTCCCAAATTCTATCTCAATCAAAGGTAACATTTAGCTGCAGGAGCAGCTTTTTCTGGAGCCCTTATAGAAACATGAGGCCACAGTTCTACTTGTTCAGATGTGTGTGGCTAAAGCATGACTGTGGCAGGAGTTTTGTCCATGTGGGCAACAGTGTGTCATGAAGTGTCGGAAACCACATAAACAAACCCCAACATAATTTAAAGCAAATGTGTGATGACAGACATCACTAGCTACATCAGCTTCAGAGCTCCAACACATTTGGGGTGAGGAGAAAACTATGTTCTGAATGCACTATGACTTTAAAAACAATTAGTGTCTTAAGGCTTGTTCTCCCCCAGGCCCTGTCTCTTCTCCGGGCTTCACCTCCCCCCATCCTAAGGTGAGGATTAGAGTTCCAAGGCGTCCAACTCCCCCGTAACCTCCACATGTCTCACCTTTTCAAGACTTGCCCAGAGTAAGCTGCTCCTGGAGCCTGGCTTGGCCTGTTGTTTTGCCTCTCATATGATGTTCATTTATCTTCCCACACACCTCTCTGACAGCCGCGGGCTTCGCACTTGGCTCCGCGGGCATGGCCAAAGCCACTCCGGTTCTCCCATCTGTTTGGCCCTGGACCGCAGGCATCTGCTCATCGCTGTGGTGGGGCACCGTCAGAAGACGAGCCAAAGAGGCCCTCTCGAGACCGTACGGCCATGACTATGGTGTCTATGTGGTATGTGTGTTTATGTTGGTGACTCGGGCCAAAAGAGCCACAGCGGGTCATGGCACCGGTCAGCCTCCTTGTTGTGGAGCGTTCCAGAAGCAGACATGCTGTTAAAGCCCAGACTGCCCTGGCAGAACTGTCTGACCGACCTTCCTCCGCAGGGACTTGACTCCCCTCCACTCCGGGTCAATGCACTGCATATCTCTGTGCAGCAGTCAGCACACGTCTGTGAGACGAGCCGTCCGGAGGACTGTCCGAAAGGGAACGAGCCTATTTAGTCTTGGCAAGCCTTTTAAAGCACTCACATCATGAGGTGAATGTTACGGCAGAATTGAGTTGCTTATTGATTGCACACTTCATTGGGCTTACTCAGAAGACGTGTACAAGCATACAAACTTTCTTATGCATGCAGGAGTAGTTTGAAAGCTGTTGAAAATGTAATATAGTCTGCACCAATTCTAATCAATGCTACAGTCAAACAATTTCATTTACAACCTCTGAATCTCAGCAGACACTTTTTAATGACTATTTTACAGTTTCTTTTGAATGTATTTTCCTTTATTCGAGTAAAAACACATGCACAAAGTGGCCTCCACCCGTTTCTCATGCTGTTCCTCTATTAGACTGTCACTGCTAAGTGTGTAATAGCTGTGCACTTCAATTTTATGTGTGGCTGCCTTGACGAAAGGCAGCTAGCATGACTGTGGCCGCTACCCTGGCACTGCAGGTATTACAAGGCTGTTTCCATTTTCCACTTTAAAATAGTTCCACACTGCAGACGTTTACACCATTGTTTTTACTTCTGAAACTGTGCCGTGTTTCAGCACAATGTCAGTTTTTGTCACGTCTGTGACAGTTGTGTGAATGGAGTGTCGTAGAATAAAATGCTCTCAACAAAGGACCGGAAAGAGATCTTAATATATTCTATACTGACCCATTCAAATGCCTTAAATTGGCTCTTATAATGATCCTTCATTCAAAAGTAGTTCTGCAAGATTTAAAGACCCAGAGAAGAAAGAATGTGTTTTGTTTAGTCCTGATTCAATGACATGACAGGCTGGTCAAGGGAAGTCAATCATGTGTTCTCATTCGAATATTAGGATCGACAGTTCTCACTGCTTTTTAAGCCGCAAACTTAGTTGGGCGTATAATATGACATTCAATTTTAGTATCACACACAACAGTGCCTGCGTGGAGACCCTGCAGTGTGCAGGGACGGTACCTTGCTCAGGATACCTCAGCGGTGCCTAGCGGCCTTGGGGATCGAACCTGGACTTTCTGGTCGCAGGGCGGATGCCTTAACCACTAGGCCATCCAACTGCTAAAAGTGGGACTAAGTGGGCTTGGTAGGCTTATGTCCATTTGTCATACCTGCACACAGTGTGAAAAGCACAAAATTGTTCTTATTTAACCCATTCACCATGTGAAGCAGTGGGCAGCTAGCAATGTAGCACCCAGGGAGCAGTGCGTGGGGACGGTACCTTGCACAAGTGTTCCTCAATAGTGCCACAGGCAGTCCTGGGATTTGAACCCACGACTTTCCGGTCACAGGGGCAACTCCCTAACCACCAGGCCTCCAGCTGTCTCACAGCTGTTGACTGCACAGGACGACTTTTGCAAAATATCAACCTTTTATTGAACTCTGGAGCATTATTTATATTTCATCGTTGCACATTTTGCTTTATGAGGTACTGATTAGTGATCACCTGAATCACATCTTATTTAATGAGGAAAAGTATAAAACACTGCTGTAATCAACAATCTCCTCTAAAAATGTGACCAGTTGGATGGTAAGACACTTGTCACGGCTCGGCCACTGTTTTGTGGGACTTTTATTTTGACATTCATGTCTGTTTTGTGTTTCCAGGTGTCCTGTGTTTAGTTTTGTTGATTATTTCTTGTATTTAAGTTCTGTCTGTGTGTACCACAGACATCGGTCCATCGCCTCGCTATCCTGAGTTCCTGTTTATGTTCATGTTCTGTATTGGCCCTTGAGCCAGGTGTGCTATATTTCTGTTTTGTCCAATAATGAACCTGAGACCATGGACGCCTGCGTGCCTTGCCTTGTCCCAAGAGGTAGATCATGAGAGCGGGTTAACCCTCGCGCTTGTGACAACACTAATAGAAGTACATCAAAGGTACTTATTGACATTTTACATCACTGCATCAATCCTCTTATTTTGATGTGTTGTCGTTTCCTTTAAAATTATGCTTTAAAGAGCAATATTTTATTTGGAAATTAGCAGAAATATTTTCAGCAGTTCTTAAAAAAAAAGCTGTTCAGTACTTGCACCTATAAAAGATAAAACCTATGAAACTAGTTTTTTTAGGAGTTGAGTATACTGTTTGCCCACAAGATCAAGGAAGAAAAAACACTTTTAGGTTTCCTTAGGCTTTAAAGTTGATGCCCTTCGAGATTCCTTTGTTGTATTTGGTGTTTAAGGTCAAGGTTAGTGACATTGCAGGTGCACCAGCTCACAGTGTCCTAACAGAAGGAGAGTTGTTTTCGCCAGTACCTGTCACACACACCCACACACCTGTACTCTTGTCTACATTGCAGTGGAGGAACCCCAAACACACACCAGTGGCTCTCGGTCAGAGATCCCTTCTGCACCATTTAGTCCATTCTGTTCCTGTTATGGTTTTCTCCACTACACATTAAAATTTCATCAGGTAATTACACCCATCACAGCCTGCAAGCTCACGTGCCATTTAACTGTTAATGACAATTCAGTCAGAGAAAGACAAAGAGACAGAGGGCTTTTCACAACATGATGAAGTTTACAAACCACACCACCCAGTCTGAGACGTGTATTTTGTTAGTTTTGTTGTGTCTTTCTTTCGCCGACATTCTTTATATTCAGGTTTTGCTGCATTTTAGAAGCTTGTATAATTGACACTGCTAGTTCCCAAATCATGAAAGATTAATGTATGGAGGATGTATAATTAAGCAGTTTAATTCCAGGCTTTCTGGAACATTACTCATTCTTTTTGCCTTTCATTCTCTCTCCCTCTCTCTTCCTCACCCCCACCACCTACTCCAACCCCCAACCCCCCACCCCCCCTTGGCTCTTTGGCTTGAAGATAATCAGAGCAGGCAGAGGCGTTTCATCTGAGCAATGGGATGATCTGAGAAGGGGGTTGTCTGGTGGACTAAAACAAATCATCTCAAGTGTATTGGAGAAGGGGTTTTGTGTGCATGTACTCATGTGTATGTGTGTGTGTGTGTGTGTGTGTGTGTGTGTGTGTGTGTGTGTGTGTGTGCACATATCTAAGAGATTCCAACAGAAT
>JBBPCW010000001.1:12331289-12345160 GCA_037974425.1 Phenacogrammus interruptus
CAACAGGCCAGGACACATAGGGAGGAACAGGAACACAGACCAGGCAGGAGAACCTAAAGGGGGAACAGAGACACAGACCAGGCACATTTAACACACCAGGGGAACTCAGACATCTAAGGGGGCAACAGAGGGCAAAACGAGAACTAAGGATCTTCAGCCTAATGCTGGCATGTAATAAGCAAACAAACCATGAACCAATAAACAAACAGAAAACAGAAAACCAGGGACGTGGCACGGCTAAACTAGTCCACACCGTGACAGTAGGTACAGAACCTGAAACTTTGTGGTCATTGGGTTTACAGGCAAGTGTTTTACCCAGTAAAGGCCACTACCACCCAAATAACTTCCAGGTCAGATATAAGAGGGAATCTCATCAACTTGGGGAAAGGACACTAAAGCAGTGGGAATTTACCATGCAAGCATATTTATGCCTCTGCCAGGTGTCCTCAATCCAAGTATTTGAGCAACGGTTTTGGTGTAGTCATGGTATAGAGGTACTGTGTAGCGAAGCCTTTTAAGGCCTGGAACACAACATTAGATGTGATCTTTGTTGCAACCAAGAAACAGTAAAGTGATCACATCTACATTAGTAGAAAGGTTTATGGTTAACTCCAACATCATACATGTCTTCACCTTTAGTTGTTCCAGGTGCTCTTCAGCTTTTTTTAAAGTTATGCCAAGTCGGTTAACCAGGATCTCCTGTACGCTGTGTGCTACGTCCTGGGCCATGTTCATGCCTCCACAGACATACAGGTGACCATTGCGATGGTGAATAATCTGCCAAACATCCTCACTAAGCTGCTTCTTCAGGACATCTTGAACATAGACCTAGACCAAAAGAGCAAAAAAATTGTGTGAACATGTTTCACAGAGAGAGTCTGATTTACATGAGCTATATCAGTAGTAACAATATGCTACCACACCACAGGGTGAAATTCTCTCTGCATTCAACTAATTCACCAAGTGAAGCAGTGAACAGGCAGCGATGCAGCACCTGGGGAACAGACGACACTTCTGATCGCTGGGGCAACTCCCTACGACCAGGCCACCAGCATTCAGATTAAGTCAGGTGGGTAGGGTCAGTTCTAGGTCAGGTGAAATGTAAACTAAATAACTAGAATGAAGCGGAAGCAGTACCTTGGGGTGACCAGCCTGGTGAGAGTACGCTGGAGTGATGCTCTTCAGAGTGCCGTTTTCTCTCATGTCAGAAGTCTCGTCTTTATACAGGTGATCTATGTCTGCTCCACGGCAGCCAAACACCAGCATCATTGGACTTGCTTTCAAACCTGAAAGTAAAATTCACATATTCCAAAGAAAGCTATACCATGAAGCGAAAAAATGACTGTATGTCATGGTCTGGATAAGTGGGAAGTACCTTTCTTTTTCATGTCATGGAAGCGCTGTTGCCAGAAGCCGCGGAAGGGGGCAATGCCACTGCCAGTTCCGATTAAAATAGTAGGAGAAGTGGGATCTGATGGAAGGTGGAACCCCCTAGATCTGAAATTGCAATAAGAAAATAAATATATAATAAAAACAACAATAAATAAACCTAATGAACATCTAGAACATTCACTAGTAAGTAAAATTAGTATGTTCTTGCAGAAAATCAAATAACAGTCAAAAAACTTTGTACCCATGGATAAAGCATGGCACCATTTGTCCTTCTTTGAGGGTATTGAGCCACGAGCTGCAGACTCCATGATGCAGAGGACCCTTTCCACCTGTTGAAGGAAAAATAAGCTAATTCGCAGACTTTCAGATGATTCAGCACCAGGACCAGTGGTTGTGCTCTACTGTGCATCTGTGGACATGCAGGTGTTTTATGTAGAATCTTCTTTACCCTGGGCTTGATAGCTGACCACAGACACAGTGAGGTGGAGCTCACGAGGGTGGAGATCAGGGGAGGAGCTGACAGAGTACAGACGGGGCTTCAGAAGAGGTAGCTGGCTGAGGAGGAAGGTTGGAGAAACCTCCAGAGATGGAAACTTCTCCAGAATCTCCAGGAAGTTGGGCCAAAAGAATGTTTTCCATTCTGAGTAACACTTGAAGTCCTGCAGAAAGGTTTTATGATCTGTTAGGGGTTTTCCAAAAGTGAACTTTTCTCATAGAACATATATGGCAACATTGGTTTCTCTTCGAAAGAGTTTATGGTGAAAGGAATATTTCACCAAAAAAAAAGTCATACTTGTTTCATTTTTGTAAGTGACATGTGGGAAGAAAAATATTTTTTGATCACACAACTTTTCAGAAATCGACCCAATTTAACAATGACATCATCTTGTGCAAATGTTTCATAATAGTAAGTCTTGTAACAATAAGGTGCCATAAATTAGCTAATGAGAATGTGTTACCTTTGCAAGAACCAGTAGGCGATGTCGGTCATCCTCCTGCAGGGCCATTTGTGAGAGTTTGTACAGGAAGCTTTGTGAAGGTGGAGTGGTGATATCTAGAAGGTAAGTAAGAGCTTTGGCAAGAGGACATGCAGGAATATGAGAATCTATCTGCCATTTTGCAGCCCCTGCAAGACACGAAGAAGTTCCTCAATTATACAGTAGGATCTCCTTCTACATGACTTAACATTTTAAAGAAACTCTACAGTTATCCACGATTCATTATGATGACTGTCTGACATCATGCAGATAATAACATGTATTATTACCAGAGCTGGAGTCAGGGAGGTACTCAAGGCGGAGGCTCTGATTGCTGGGAGGGGCGTTGTGGATTTTCTTCAGAATTCCATTCACCAGCTCAGGTGAGTTCCCTGGGAAAACACCCACATGGTCTCCTGCAGCATAGTTCAGCAACTCTTTCGCACAATCTGTCTCCAGTTCTACTAGAAGAGTAGAGTGTCTACAAAAATATTAAAAAATAAACAAAAGCACTGAGAAATTCAGTATGGCACCTGCTTAATGACTCATCTAAAGGCTAGAGCCACTGCCTCGAGTTTAGAATAGCACACTTGTATGTCACCTATGTTTCAGGTTTGAAAGCCAACCTTGACTGTGAACTCTGTAAATTCCTCCTCCTCTTCAGCTTCATGGGAAATACAGCTTTAGAGTGAAGCGCTGTAAGAGCTGTGAAGACACGAAGTTTTCAGAGGCTTCAGAATAGCTACATTACCGGAGTACTAGAACTAGTAGCATATGCAGACTCAATGCTATGTATTAAGTCAGGGGTGTCAAACTCCAGTCCTGGAGGGCCATGGTTCAGCACGTTTTAGTGATTTCCCTGCTCAGAAAAACCTGGTTCACCTCATCAGTTAATTGTCAGGTTTAGTAAATGTGTTTGTGGAGAACCACCATCAAACTCTGCCTGACACCGGTCCTCCAGGACCAGAGTTTGACACCCCTGTATTAAGGGATAATAAGTGCATTCATTTTATGTGTACCACCAATTCTCCTGGGTCTGACGTCACCTACAGCATTTCCGCCCCCTTATGTGTAGAGAAAAATGTATGAAAAAAAAGACCAATTATATAATTGTATTCATTCTTATGGAAGAATCACTCCTGTATAATGTTTTGGTAAATATTTATATTTTCTCTCGAATTTGTTTGTCAGCTCCAATATTTCACAGCAACTTTTACACTCCATGCCCCACAGGCACAGCAGCTATTTGGGATCTGTGTTCCTATGGGATTCCTAATTTCAGACACACTATGCATTGCTTGGTGACTTCTCATCCATAAAAACATCAGACTGCATAAAATATTTTTCAGAAATGTTCTTTCTGTTCTGCTGTAAAGCTGTTATACCGGAAATGAGATCTAATGTGGAGCTCTCAGGCTGAACTCTGTACTTCTGAGGATCCCAGGTCCCTCTTAGACCCTCAGCCCCTGACATCTGACCCTCAGTGCCAAACTCCTTACATACAGCCTACAACAGGAAAGCGGAGGTCATTCACATGAAGATTTTAATGGGATTTCTGTGTCATTAAAGATGAATATGCTTCACCCACCTTGAACGCAGTGCAGGCCCAGGCGGAGAAGGCCTCTTCCTGTCCGTTCAGCTCATCTCCCTCTCCTATGGGGGTCACACGCTTGGCTCCCAACTCGGCGAACTTGTCATCCACAGCATGGGCAAACGCACAAAACTGTGGGTACATTCGAGAGCCAAGGCCGAAAACGCAGTATCTGTGAGATAAAAACAGGAGTCAGAAATGCTGAAGAAAAAGCTTTTCCACAAATGTGCATTCATTAATCCTCTGACTAACCTGATTTTTTGGGGGAGGCTTTTAATGCTGAAAAGATGCTTCTTGAAGCTCTTGAAATGAGAAGAAGAAGTCAACATTAAACTGATCTTAAATATGAACAGGACCCCAAATACTATCTCAGTGATTTTCTCTAGAATGGCTTAATAAAATAGCAGTTCTGACAGTGATTATATTTTTATGGCATTAACTAAAGACACTCAATTACCCTCAATGCTTTTGTGTTCACTTGAAATTATGAACAGTATCCCAAATACTAATCCAAAACAGTATCCCAAATATTAAGTCAATGAGTTTCTATAGAAGGGCTTAATGCTATATCAGTCTTGACAGTATATTATATATTTAATGGCACTAAAAACAGAGGCCCCACATTTCCCACTGTGACGTTGTGCACTTGTGATTATTTTTGACAGCAAATTTCACAAATTGCTCAGCGTGAATGTGCCCTCATGTTTTATAGTATCCGTACCTCTCCGTTTCTTGGCGATTCTCCATTGCCAAAAGTGCTGGTCACCACCATCAACAGACGTTCCCGCTTAAGCTCAGTGAAATCATAGTCCTCCATGCAGATCAGCTGAATCAGAAAAACACAGGCAATTTGATCTTGTTCATTCCACATTACAGCTTATGCTTGTCTCTGTTTTATTAATTATGTAATAGTCTCTTACACTGGGTTTGAAAGCACAGCCGAGTATTGACTTGAGCTTCTTGGCAAAAGTCTGTGATCTTCCTGTTTCAGTGGCATACAGAATGGTGCAGGGCACTCTCTTCTCCAAAGCCTTTTGCATGAGTGTTTGAGAGAAGACCACAGCCCTGAAGAAAGAGAATTCAAATACTTCAGCTCAGTACATATACAGGCTGTCATAATACTTGTACAACAAAATAATCTAAAAGTTTAGCAAATGTTGGGTAGATGAAGAGAACTATGAGCCTCACCTCAACAGGCCTTTGAAGCTGATTTTTTTACTTCTTTTCAGTCCTGTCTTTTTATCTTTCCACACGTATGTTAACCAGGGGTCAGGCTGTAAACAGCGGAATTAGTATGAACAAGTTCTTTGGTTGTTTTTTTTTTGAATACTACAATAATCATGATGGAGGAGTAACTTTGTGTAATGGCTCTCTGCTTTAAACCTTCCGATCACAGGGACAACTCCACAGCCACTAGGATAGCCGGCTGCCTCAGCTGCACATGCCTGGATCATGTGCATTAGTGTTACCTGGTAGTAGAAGAATGGGGAGAGGATGTAACTGATCATCTCCTGGTGGAACACTGGGGTAAGAGATCCAGACATGGGCGGCACCAGCCAGACCCAGTCAGCAGGACAGCCCCCCCGCAGACGCACTTCAGTCTCCATGTGCTTCATGAAGGACTCGGCCGCAGAGTGGTGGTCAGTGATGGTCACCTTATTTTTCTACAGCACAAGACAAGGCAGGACTCCACAACTATGAACTGCTTTCAAACACAGAATAGAAATCAGTTTCTGAACCAATGTCTGCAACTCTGCACAGAAATGTCAGCACATGAATATTATGGTATAATGTATTTTTGTTCCCAAACATTGTTTCTATGTTTGGGATGTAAATAGAAGGCCATTAGTTTCTATAAGGTGTGCATTTAATTTACATCTAAATCTAAAAGTCCACACAGTCATGGTCTTGAACATCATACCTGGAAACTATGCATCACAGCAACATTGATGGCAACTAGAGCCTCATCCTTCCACAGTGAGGACAGCCTGTGTGTCTCCAAGCCCATTAAATGACCAACCCGCTTTAGCACAAGAAATATAATAAGAATATTAAATATTTTTGTCAACACTTTGAACCCCTTTCACTCAAGTAAAGACAGAATTAAAATTACCTCCAGGATGTTGTAGCGCTGTGTGTCACAGAAGTCCCTCACTCCGATCTCAGTGCCCATATACCAGCCATTGAAGGGGCATGCTGTAAACTCAAGACCACCAATTTCCAGCAGCATATTGGACACTGCAGGCAGGGCGTACCATTTGAGCTTCAGATCCTTGAACCACTTATAACTAAATTAAAACAAAATGCACAAAACAGAATAAAAGACTCACAAAAGCTTTAAGAAAAGACCCTCATATAAAAAAAACAAGTAAAATAAAAACAAAAGAATCGACATACCAAAATCAAGTACAATTATCTGCCATAATCGTGAGAATTTCACAAGAGAAAGCCTGTAACTTTACCTTTATCGTATAGTCAAGTCAGATCTTCTTGTAATAAAAAAATGAAATCTGCAATATCTTTTCAAGATTTCCTTGATTGTTCATTTTTTGCTGTAGATCTAAGCACTTAAATGGCAAATATTAGGTCTATTTTCGCTATCCAAGTGCCTTGAACAAAATAATAGAATGGACTGAATGATTAAATCTGACTCTACACCACCCGAATTCACACTACTAATGAACAAATTTGTGGCCTTCACTTATTTCCAAGCTCACACTAATTAGATCACACACACATACACACACCATTACTGAATAAAGAAGCAAAGAAATGAGCTTGAAAGACATTTGCCTGACATCTATTCAGCATCAGTGAAAGACCTGAAACCAAAATTATGCATTTTATGTGTTTTGCTGCCACATACTTTAACTATTTCATGAAAAGAGTAACCTTTGTTCAGGTTCAGCTAATTCCATGTCTCAGCCCTGTTGACTTGGACACCTCACAGGCTCCGGGCCCTAGCACTTCACTCACATTCACACAGAGCTCAAGAAAGCTAATGAACAGATTTGCAGGATGAAGAGTGGAGGTATTCTGAGAAGTCCCACTGCCCATTGGACCTCCTTGGTGTGGACTGGCAAAACTCGGTATGTCTGGATGAAAGAATGTAGCAAAGAGACAGGTTTGACTGAGGACGAAAGGCTTTGCCATTCAAACGCATGAAGGGTTGGTTGATTTATTGCAGACCCTTCAGTGGCAGGGGAATGGCTTAAGTAGAATGCAAGCTGCCTCAAGACCATAAGTACTTCAGTTAAGGACCTCAACATGAACCAAACAATCAATTCACAGTTTTACAGATTTGCCACGAGATCGGTTTGTACCTCATATCACCTTTGTAAACATCAAAATAAGATTCTGTCATTTTGTGCTGTAAACACTTACAGGCTTGTCAATCACCCAACAGCTTTGTTTTTGTTTACAAAACACACTAAAGAGTATTGCTGCACATGTTTCTCATATACTCCCTTGTTTTTCGCAAGAATGTTGTTTGAGTGCAGTCATCAAGCTTCTATCGGCATAGGTTGATATTTAAGCAGCACAATAAACAATCTATATTCATTAGAAAATGCATAATATCTCATCTCCTTGCATGTGATATGCTCATTATCTAAGGTGCTAAAAACTGGAGTCTCTCTTACAACAGGTTGTGAGTCCATTGCAGGGCCATTATTTGTGTTAATAGTACTGATTGTTTTATAATTTACCATAGTTTTACATTTAAATTGCAGAATGTAAGCTACAGCCACTAAGACCTGTCCCCTATCCACCAAATTTGCACTACCATTTTCATGCATCCATACTTTTTCATATCCAGTCACTGTAAAAGAGCTGTCAAATTTTAATTACTAAGCTACATTTTAATATGTTAAAAATTGTTCTCATTTATTGTATATTGCATAACATTTGTGATCCATATTTAGCAATGATTCTGCAGTCAAACCTAAATAAAAACAATTTAACGAACTATTTAAAAAACAAGTGTTTCAGCAGCTCTACTCAATACTAAATAATGCCAGAAAATCCCTGAAATCTGTGAAGACAGTTTTAAAGAGCTGTGTATATCACTTACTGTGGGTGCTCCATAGGAACCTCTAGAATCAACTCTGGAGGAATCTCAAACAGTTCGGGATCCTCCCCGTTAGCCTGCAGGACCAGTGGCAGAACATCAAAGCAACCATACTTTGGTGTCCATCCAAGCTGGGTACAAAGCTGTTGGAAGGCAGAGATGTGACACCTGAACGGGTAAAACAGTGTACTATGCTTGCACAACCCAGTGTACGCAAAAGCAGATGACTCAGTTCAGCAAAAGCATTCACAATTTGAACATAAGACCCATGATACTTCAGTAAAGCCAGCTTAAGCTGAACTGTGCATGATACCTGAGTGAATTCCACATTAGCAGGATCCCCAATCACACTGCCGTCCTCCATCCGATAGCAAGCGTAACTTATGAGCTGACTGTTCCAAACACGGAAATCATGTTCTCCATCGGTTCTTTGAGGGAACACAGTGATGGCGGATCTGTCAAAACAACAACAACGATAAGCAAAACACAAAAACAGCAATGTAAATATATATACAATATATCTAAACTGTTCCTTAAAACACTACTACTTACAATAATAATAATAATAATAATAATAATGATATTAATATTAATAATAATAATATTATTATTATCAATAATAATAATAATAATAATAATAAATATTATAGCCCATGGTGTTCTCTATTAGAAAGCTGCCAGTCTATTATGATAAATGCCATATGATGTATTTTATATGAGGAAAATTATATATATATATATATATATAAAAAAAGTATGTGATTCTTTAAAAGAAGAGAATCAGAAAAACAGAATCGCCTAAACACAGTTTTTATTTACAAAAAAAAAACCTAAAAGCATATTGGATTCATGTCCATTTTTAAAAGAAAAAAAAAAAATTCATACCTCAGGTTTCCTCCATTACTGGCAAATTTAATATGACCACACAAGACCTGGAACATGTCTTCTGCTGTCTTGCATTTACGCCCATCAAATAGCTGAGGAGGGAAGACCCAGCCAGGCGTATTAGTGATCATGTAATTAAACTCTGTTAGACTGAGGGTAGAATGTGAGCCAGAAGTGTCTCATACCTGCAAGTTAGTCCACTGAATCCTGCCAATGCAGCGTGGCGCGTTCCTCCACGCATGTTTGGCCCCAAATGTCAGTTCTTCAGTGGTGAGCTGGTAGGTTCCTGTAGCATCAATCTCTTGGGCGACCTCATCAACACGGGCCAAGTGCTCCTCCACTTTAGACCTGCATGAATAATTACTTCTATTTATTGCTATTCAACCTCTAAGCACACATTTATAAGTAAACATGTGAAAAATCCATGTCTTCAAACTGTGGTACGTTTTGAAGGACTTGTGGTACTGTTTGATGAAGTCAATGGCCTGAATGAGAAGCTCGTCAGCAGACAAAGGGGCACAGCAGGTTAGAAACTTCGGGTTCATGATTGAGCCCTCACACACTTTAGGTTTGCAGGACTGATTCTGAAAAGGCAAACAGATGACGGATATTCAGCACTACAGACTAATTCTGCACTATGTTTCATTATACAGTCATGTGAGGAAATGAAGACACCCTATGAAAGCCTGAATATTTTCAAATATATTTGGCCATATGGATATTTAATACCAATTTTGATGATACTGAGGGATCCAAATAATATAACTACACAATTAAAAAAAATAGGAAAAGGCTTTTTAAAACTTTGTGACCTGTAATTTAAAAATGGTTAAGATCACACACAGGTGTATCACGGCAGGTGCACATGAACAGTACATCGTTAACCAGCATTTTAAAAGAGCCTTGCCCGGTTTAAACCTCAGATTTAGTTTGGTGTGCTCCTGAGTGTTGAACTGAGCGCCATGGTGAGATTTAAAGAGCTGTGTGATGCCCTCAGAAAGAAGATTGTGGCCACTTATGAGTGTGGTAAGGGATTTAAAAAGATCTCAAAAGAATTTGACATCAGCCATTCAACCATCCAGAAAATTGTGGAGGACATTCAAAACAACTGCCACCATGCCCAGGTCTGGCCGTCCAAGCAAATTCACCCCCAGAGCAGACCGCAAGATGCTCAAAGAAGTTATCCAAAATCCTAAAATGTCATCACGGGAACTACAGCAGGCTCTGGCTACTGTTGATGTGAAAGTGCATGACTCTGCTATCAGAAAGAGGCGTGCAACGAGGAAAGAAAAACATTAAGGCCAGACCGATGTTTGCCGGAGCGAACATAGCCAAAGACCACGACTTCTGGAATAATGTTCTTTGGACACATGAGTCTGAAATTGAATTATTTTACCAGAACAGTAGACATGTTTGGCATAAACCTAATACAGCCTTCCAAGAAAAGAACCTCATACCAACTGTGAAGCATGTAGGTGGCAGTATCCTAGTTTGGGAATGCTTTGCTGCAGCAGGACCTGGCCAGCTCACCATAATAGAATCCATCATGAATTCTACTGTGTATCAGAGGTTGCTTGAAGAACATGTGAAACCAGCTGTTAAACAATTAAAGCTAAAGTGAAACTGGACACTGCAACATGACAATACCAGCATACCAGCAAATCCACCAAGGACTGGCTCAAAACTCAAGTGGAGAGTTCTGGAATGGTCAAGTCAAAGCCCTGATCTTAATCCCCTTGAGATGAAGTGGGGTGACTTGAAACGGGCTGTACATGCCAGACAACCCTCAAACATCTCACAGCTGAAAGAATTCTGCCTTGAGGAGTGAGGCAAACTTTCTTCTGATTGATGTCAGAGACTGGTAAAAGGCTACGAAAGGCATCTCGCTGAAGTTCAAAGGAGGCAACGCTAGTTATTAGGGGGTAGGGTGTCAACTTTTTCCTCCATTAAAATAAACATTTTTGTTTATATCTTTTATTTGATGTTTCATAAAATGTACATTTTTGTTGTTTAATTGCAATCATGTCACTTTCTTTTCCAGTAATAAATAATCCTGATTGGAAATTGATATGTGAGCAGTTCATAATAAAGAGCTGATTATTTAATGGGGTGTCCTAATTTTCTCACATGACTGTATACCACTGAAGTGAACATAAACATGTAATTTTCCCCCAACAGATAAGGAGAAAGGGGCTCAAATAAAGTTGCATTAACTTTGATGAAATAATACATACTCATTTTGTGACATTTTTTTCAGACTTTAAACTGAAGAGCTTTAGTCCAAATTTAGTTTTGCATAATGCAAAACATGATACAGATGCGTTTGCATTTGTTCATTTAATCAAATAATAGGTCCTGAAAATGGAAAAAAAGGTCTATTGCATAGGTTACAGCTACTTTTTTTTTTTTTTTACACAGTATGAGTGAAGTGAGAGCTGTGATGCGGCCCACCTTGACGGCTCGGTGGTGAAGAGTGTCCTGCAGTCTCGTGCCATTCTGTAAGTTTCTCATCTGGATTGACATGGGACACTGACTGACTGATAGCTGTAAACAAACAGGAAAAGACTCATCATTGGGTTCACTGTGTATTTACATGTTTGGTATATATATGGTTAGATAAAATATTTTACCTTGTTCAGCTGAATAGGCTGGAGCTCCTTTGTATGATCTTGAAGTAGTTTCTTATCCATGGTGCAGGTGTCCACTGTTATGAAAAAATAATTGGAGAAAAACATTTTATTTAAAAAAAATATATGCAGTAAACCCCCACTTTCACGCGGATTTCAGAACTAATAATTGTCCGCTGAAAACCCCACACTATTGCAGAAACTTTTTTTTGCTTTTGTGGCGTCCGGGCCTCGTCCGCTACGTCCTCTCGTCCTCATGCTTGGTTGCTAAGCACCGCGCACAGGCAGAAAAATAGAATTGACTAAATTTGTAACATACATTCAGCTACATTTCTATATAATAAATAACTAGACTTTTTTGGTACTGTCCAGTGAACACAAAGAAAGCGTGTCTTGGAATGGTGAAATACCGTTGTACTCAGGATGTCTGACATCATAGCAATGCGGTTTTTTTTACTATACGTAGGTGCTATTGGAACATAACCCCTGTGATAAGCAGTCTATCCATTCATGCTACCCTGGTAGCACATCTCCTTGGGTAGCATGTTTCAGCAGAACACCGGACATGTTAAAGTCACGTAGTGTGATTAATCATCATTATTTTTTTTTTTAGATTAATTGATTCAAAATAATATTATAACATTATAACATAAAATAACATTAATTTGTCACCTCAATAATAATACAAATACCATGTTTACTACTACTACTACTGCTACTAATAATAATAATAATACGAAGTGGAAGAAGAAGAAAGCAAACAGCATCTACCTTTTATTAAATCTTCTATCCTCTGTTTGCGATCAGACTGCAGCAGCAGCCCCTGAAGTCCTGCAGCCTTTTATAGACAGCACCTGCCTTGATTTGGGCAGAACTTTACTTCTGTCCCCAGACATTTAGTGGTCACATGTTTTGTGAAGGTTGGGACCTTTTGTTAGAGAGGTCTCAGTAATTGCCATTCTGATGCAAAATTTTCCCAACATAGGCGTCTCCGCCATTCAATAATTATTTGTTTGGACCCAACACATTTAACATACA
This sequence comes from Phenacogrammus interruptus, assembly GCA_037974425.1. Classification (NCBI taxonomy): domain Eukaryota; kingdom Metazoa; phylum Chordata; class Actinopteri; order Characiformes; family Alestidae; genus Phenacogrammus; species Phenacogrammus interruptus. The sequence continues at coordinate 12,343,869 of JBBPCW010000001.1, forward strand.
ATTTTACTTCACCCAGCGCTGTTTCACGAAAGATTCCATTTCACTTAATCGATAGGACCATTCAAATACCACTGGAAATCAAGGGAGAAACTGGTCGTGGGTGGTGAAGCCTGGCCTAATGGAGCATCAAAGTCGTTGCTATTTTTTTTTATCCCTTGCTGAACCTTTCCTGCACTGCAACGTTTCTACCAGGGCGCTTTTGCCAATCATCCTTCCGATGATTGGGGCGACTGCGGTCCTTCGCAGCGGTTCAGACGCTAACTATCAACAGATAACGAAAAGTGAGCTATAATATTAGAGGAGAGATTACGTTGCGTAAACGTTTGTATACTTTTTATGTCCGTTGTCCCACCCGTGATTATACCCGTGAATGGTATATGACCCACACAAGCTAACTCGCAGGCAAGAATGGCTAAAAGTTAGCAGTAGCTATGCATGTGTTCAAATCACATGACGTAATCTTCCACGTTTACATTGTTCAGGAAGCTTTTATTCAGTTAACTTTTATTCAGTGTATGTATTCGTGCATTCGTTTTTTCAAAACATGAAACAAAAAATAGTTTTTTCAATATTGGTTTCTAAAACCAAAATAAATAAATGAATAACGATTCCGATTTCCAATTTTGCACTCAAATAAAAAAATAAATAAAAAAAAACCCCGGAAAACAACCGCTCATATTCTGTTTTGCATGTTTGGTTTCATAAGCAAGCAAGCAAACTGCAAGCAAACAGCAAGATCTCACCTGCTGCCCTTACTCGGAGTCAGAATTGGCATGTTTAGAGTATAATTTGCACCTGAAACTGGAGCCAGACTCAGTACATGGAGCTGACTATTTATTAATGGGCTACTAGGGCTGAAATGGTTTCATTAATTACTGATTCTGATCTTCAAAAATCCTGTTAACAAGTCTCATTGCTGTTCAAGAAGCTATTTTTTGTGATGTAAAAGTGGCATACTGTACCTTTCCCCCCCCAGGAATTCTTAGAAACTCTTGGCAAGACAAGTTTATTACATAAGCCCTTCACTAGCAGTTTGACAAATGACTGCAAGTAAAAGCATGCATCTCCAAGTTGCATGATGCATAAAAAATCTCCACATAAAAAAATATGTTGCAGGGTTTTAGTTCTATATCTACTCCATTTAAAGCTAAAGTTAAAGCTAAAGTTCTTAAAGGATTCATTAGTTAAAGTGACCATTTGTCATACGTGAACACACACAGCACACAGTGTGAACAGCACGAAATTCAACCTCTGCATTTAACCCATTCACCAAGTGAAGCAGGGTGCAGCTA
>JBBPCW010000001.1:12439110-12456559 GCA_037974425.1 Phenacogrammus interruptus
TCCAGATGCTCAACAGAAGATACCATTCACACCACCCTTCACCTGACCCCAGGGATTAAAGCAAAAAAATAATAAATCATCTGACGGAAGAGACGATGGGGGGCGTTGACGGTGGGCGTTAAGGGTGGGGGGAGGGGGTGACAGAGAGCTTTGTCAGGGCGGGGGAGGGGGGTTAGTACGTTCACCTAAAATACACCACCACCCCACGCCCCCCTTATCGCCCACCTTCAATGCCCCCCGTCGTCTCTTCCGTCAGATGATTTTTTTTTTTTTTGCTTTAATCCATGGGGTCAGGTGAAGGGTGGTGTGAATGGTATCTTCTGTTGAGCATACGTTCCCTTAAAGGATCGCGAACGACACAACAGCAATTCCCACTGCCATTCCTCCGTTAAAAGAAAACAAAAAATGCCCCAAAACTGCTGTTATTGATTTATTTTTAAAGGACCATATGCTCTCGCAGCACTCGCGACACCGGAGCCACTGTCCTGAATATCGAGCTTCCGTGTTTTGGCTCTGTCGAGCGTCGAGAAACAGCTCGCAGCCAGTAGACTACTCCGCAGCCGTCAATGTTTAAGAGAACTGCCGAAAACATGTTTATTTTTATTTTTAGGAAAAATAATTAAATCGTAATTAAACCAAAGAAAAAGACAGCCTTTCCAGAACTTTGTCCAGAACTTGTTCAGCTCCACCCCTCGTTCCCCATTTTCCCCTCTCGGATCTGCATCAATCTCATTATTAACCTTTAGTGCCCACAGTTTAGTGCCAAATCCGTCATAGCGACAGAGAACTTTTCCCCATGTGACCCTTTCCCACCTGTACAGAAATGACATTTGATTGGGAAGTTGAGGCTGCTGGGCCTGAACACCTCCCTCTGCAACTGGATCCTGGATTTCTTGACTGGGAGACCTCAGTTAGTCAGGACCTGGAGAAACATCTCCCACACCACCATGCTGAACACAGGGTTCCCATAGAGCTGTGTGCTCAGCCCTCTGCTCTTCACACTGGTGACCCACGACTGCACTCAGCTCAAACCACATCAAGTTTGCTTGTGACACAACCGTGGTGGGTTTGATCAACGGAAATAATGAGGTGGCACACGGAGAGGAGGTGCTAGAGCTAATAGACTGGTGCAGAGCCAGCAGACTCTCTCTGAATGCAAACTAAAGAGATGGTTGTTGACTTCAGAGGGGCATGATGTGATCAGTCTCTGAACATCAGTGGCTCCTCAGTGGAGTGTGTCTGGAGCCATAAGCTCCTTGGTGTTCCTATGGCAAAGAACCTCATGTGGACCTTCTACACCAGATCCATTACCAAGAAGGCCCAGCACCATCTCTGCTTTCTGCAGAGACTGAGGAAAATTCACCCCCCCACACCTGTATTATAGATATAGATTATAGATATTATAGTATCCTGTGTAGCTGCATCATAGCATGGTATGAAAATTGTTCCATTTTGGATTTTAAGACCCCGTGGAGAATATTGAGGAAGACCATAAAAAGTCTCTCTCCCCTCAGTCATAGATACCACATGCTAGTGAACCAGAAATATAGTTTATAGTTCATTCTTACATGAACAGTTTCCAACCTATGTTTACCCCATAGCATCAAACAGAATGCTCCGGTTACTGTCTTTAAAACATATGTAAATAAACTCTTTTCTAATTAACTAGGCAGAGGGCGAAAGAACATCATGAACAACATTTTTTCCCCAACTATCAGAGACGTAAAACAGGTGCTTAAATATATTAAAAAGGCACTGCAGCAGTATATTTACCATACCAATAATGGATCAATATCATGCTGCCAAATTAGGTTAACCCTTAAGATTATGTTCAGATTTATAAAAACATCTTTTATGCTTGTGGTAAATTTAAAGACCTAGGAAAGTTTTGTCTCGGGTACTTTCTTTGTTGACTACCTATATAGTGCACTAAATAAAACATGCATGTAATAAAGCCCCACAGGGCAGGAAATAACATTGTCATGGAAAATATTGTCTCTCCACACGTCATACATCAGTGGTTTTCACACTTCTACAGGTATGAGGTCTGGTTATCGTCGTAAAGCAGACGGAAATTTTTGAAGATTATAAACCAGCGCCTACAATATAATCCGAAACAAATGTGTAAGGAATGTTATTTCTTATGTTTTATACAGATAATACTGCCTGGTGTAAAAACATACTAATGTGTAGAGGACACTGAACACATTCGATCATGTTCATCTCGAGTTACCAAGCATATCCCCACAAAATGAAGACTGTAACAGGGCTCAAACTGACCCCAAACATGAAGGTTAAGCCACTTTCAAATGTCATCATCCTCAAAAGTTTAGACTCCATTATGTAGGTAGTTCCTCTAAATCACATCTGTATACGCAACTTAAACATTACTAGACAGAATTCAAATCCTGATGAAATGTGAGAATCATTTCCTACACAACTGTCATTTAATAGACAAGAAATCAGAGATTTATCTCCTCATAGGTCCTATTTTCACTGAACTGCGAGTCAGGTGGCCACATCCAAGTCTAATCATGATCACCTCAAGAACAGTAGCACCTTCTGCATTCCTCACCCCATGAGTCACCCTTCAGGAGCAGAGCCAGCTGACAGCTGCCAGAGGGGGGCTGGGACTTTCCCTGGGGAAACACAGCCATCCTGTCCTTCAAATGATAAAGTTAGGCAAAAATGTTATAAAATAAAAGCAGGAACAAAGCATTGAGCAAAAAACGAGATGCTGTAATACCTGCTACAAAACAAAAACACATGATAAACATATGATGTAACAAATGCAGATGTGCAAAACGAGTGAAGGTATTTTGATAACGTCTGAAAGGCACTTAGTAACATGCAACTGTAAACATGATTCTTTTTCTTCAACAAGTTTATTAGCAGTGACAAAGATTCTGGAAACGAACTATTGCCCCTTCTTCATTACCATGAGAGGAAATGTAGACAGAGCAACAACAACAAAAAAAAAAGAAAGAAAGAAATTAATTCAAACTTTTAACAGTCAAAACATGGCACAAAATTAAAATTTATTATTGGGGCAGGGATGGGAGTTGGGAAGCAAGAGAGAATTTTTTTTCCATCCATGGTCTAATGTGTTCCATTTATTGTTTCTTACAGCACAGGCACCCTGAACTTCGGCGGAAGTTCTCAGTATTAACTTTGCATATCATAGAGCAGTTAGATGACGACAGATATACATGCCCAAACGCGCACGCGCACACACACACACACACACACACATCCCAGCTGACCTGTCAGAACACCACAATGAACCTAATACATATATTAGGAAATGTATATGCCAAATGTAGAAGCATTTTTATACTACAGGACAGAGAAACAGTCTCAGTTTGGGTATATCTGTACGACCTTTCCTCCCTGCTCTCTTGGCTTTAGATACTAATCAAAGAGGAATAAAAGAGGTGACATTAAGGTTTTAGTGTGCATAATTATACATATATTAGCTATAAACTCTAAAATTTGTGGGGAATAAGTGCTTCTTATGGATCAAATAAAGAAATCTGGATTTTTTTTTTTTTTATGTGCAGACCCTAAAATAGAAACTTGGTTGCATTTGCTATTTGTGCATCAAAATCCCCTGTGTGCATCAGTCGACCCTTCAAACTTGAAAACTGGTGCAGCATACAACGCGTCTAGCTGAAAGGGTCATCATAGAAAGGTCACACCTTTCATGGGGAAAAGAATTGGATTTCTGACCAAGTTCGCAACTCAAGAGTATGCGGTACCCCCCCTCCCCCCACAAAAAAGTAAAGAAACAGTTCACAGAAAACCCAAATACACTCAATCTCCCCCCAAATAAAGCAAACATGGCGAGTTGGCCAAAACATGGTTGGCACAGTCACGTTTGCGTCTTTACACTGGATCTATAAGGTTAACGTAGCTAACAAGTAGTGGAAGTCTATGGCACAAAAAGGTTTTCAGGTGCCACAGATTTCTATATTAGCCTTACAGTTCTACTGCAAAACTTCAGATGCTAAACAGTGTTTGGTGTAAGAGTGGAAGCTGTGTACACTTGAGCTTTAAAAGTGGAAGAATCCCATTAACCAAACATATCCTTTGGAGAAAGCAGGGGAATACCCTACAAAAAATGCCTTGAAGTAAATACAACTTTTAGGAAGTCATGGAGCAAAAAAATAAAATTAAAAAAATCAAAGTAGTACTGATGTGCGAGAAATAAAATGTGGAAAAGGGGGGCATCACACATACAGCTGCTTTCGACTGGCATTGAGAAGAGAGGAACAAAAAGCAGCATTTAAAAACAAATCACCAACAGCATTTTTTTTTTTTTTACAACACACGCGTTAATTATCAGGCCGATGCAGCATGACAGGGTGAAGCTTTGAAATGTCTCTCTATGAAGTCAGACCTACAGTTCTAGTGAGGAGTCCACCTTAGATACCTCAAGAAGAGAAGACTGATTAAAAGCTACAGCAACAAACACCAGGTTAGCTCAACAGAAACATAACCCAGGCAAACATTTAGAGAGCAATATCTTCAAATTATATTTTGGGGATTAAATGGCATAGGAGAGGATGATTAAAATACTCTTCTCTTTGTCTTTCTTGGTTTTGCATCTCTGGACCTGGCAGTGTTTTATGGCCATGTGTAGGAAAAGGAAAAAAAGGATAAAGCGAGCCAAAATGGTCCACTTCAACGTGTCCCTTTGGCTATTCGCTATAAAAACGGAAATTCACGTCCCTCAAACGAAAGGTTCGTACAAAAACAGGGACACCCTTTTCATTTTTGGCAATAACACTGTTGGTACATTTAGTTTTACACGAACACTGCCCTAATTCTACCTGAGCGACTTTTCACTTATTTTTTTTCCTTTCTTTCGTTTTTCAGATTTCGTTTAAGTGGACTGCCAGTCCAGTGTTAGAAGTTAAAGTTAGTAGCCTATTCATAATAACTATTATTTCATTTATGCACTGATATGTCAACGATCAAGATAATACAATTTAAAATAATACATAAAGTGCTACTCATTTTTTTAATATATATATGAATCAATTAACGTGATGAGGAAAAAAAGCATAATATTTTAGCATGTCTCCTTTAAAAACGGAAAGAAAAAAAAAAAGCATCGAGGGCTACATAAGGGCAGTATGCTGGACAACACCTGTGTCAATTTTAACAAGTTCAAAACCAACAAGCTGGAAACCAAGGAAATGAAGGAACTGAGCCCCATTGCTTGTGAATGAGTGAAGGCTGCTTTAAACGAAAAAAAAACAAAAACAAAAAACAAACTAGGGTTCCTGTTCATGTGCGTAAAATATAAAAAGGCCAGATCTTTTTTGTTTCTTCTTTTTTCAAGCAACTGTTCTCGTGTCATGTCAAACCGTGGCCTAGCCCTATTGAACACCTCGGCACCACAACAGCAGATTCCGTTTCCCTGTGCAAAAATACATCAAGAAGGGAGAGAGAGAAAGCTTAAGGGAAGCAGCTCTAAAGAACACGACTGAGGACTGATCAGAAATGCCACGAAGAACTAAAATATTAGCGCTCCCCCCTCAGCACTGGTGTTGAGGCGATTAGGCGCGTCTTACTGAACCAGTCCTCTGGGGTCTAACTGTTAATATAAAACTGCAAACATAAAACGATAAAAGATAAAAGATCAGACTACAGCTTTGTCTCTCTGCCATTGTCGTATGCAGGCAGGACGAGAAAGGGACGCAAACAGTTGTCCGATGGTGAGGAGACGACAATAAGACTATTGAGCAATAGCACTTGGAAATCTTCCAGAGGACGCATACAAGACAGCGGTTCGTACACTTAAATGAGCACAGATTCCCAGTTTAAGTGTACCCTACAACCAGTCTCAAATCTTTCTTAAGTATTCCACTGAAAGGAACAAAAACAAAACACATGGAGATAAAAGAAGAAAAAAGGGAGAAAAAAAAACAAAAACATGGAGAATGAGGTCACTAACAACTGACTCAAACTCATTCAAAAATTAAGACAATTATCCCAAGGCTTTAGCTATCTGTCCCCTTGACGTTTTTCTTTGTGTCCCCTGAAACTTAAATATCTGTTTGTTTCCTCTGGCCACAGTATTTTTCTGGTTTTTTTGTGTTTCGTTTTTTTTTTTTCGCGTTTTTTTTGTTTTTTAACCCCAATCGCTCGAGAGCAACATGTTTCCGTGCCCATGCCTTAGTTGTAAAGTCCATACGAATTCAGTGTATACAAACAAGACCACACTTGTGTCCACATGATCAGTCGAATTCACCATGGAGGCATCGAGAGGCACTTCCTCTTCTCTGGCAGCCAGCAGGATGAAGTCAGCCGTCTCTACGTTCTTGGGCACTTTAAAGGAAAGCCTTTGCCCGTTCCTGGGAAAAGGGTTACTGTGAGTGTTTCACATGAGTGTGAATTGAAGATCCCTAAAGTCACTTGAATTGTCTTCAGCAAAACACGTCCACTAAACCATTTTTAGAGTACAGTGCCGTGGCTCCAGTTCCACACAGCCCATTCTAATTCAGCTAACCCGTTTTATCACCTTTGTTCCTCTCCTCCATGTTCAGTCTCAACCGCTGACCATTTAAGTCCTTTTTAAACTCCATCTTGAGGGTAGATTTGTTCTGAGTCAAGATGTTCGTCAGATGGTGTGACCATATTCCTTGAAGCACACCTTTCTTAGCAGAGTCCAACTGAGGAGATACAGTGTCCAGAACTCAGCCTTCATTGATCAGGACCATTCTTAGATTCACTGTAGAGCACTACACGATTTGGATCTGGAGGAAAGCAGTGACAGACAAGAGAAAACGAAGATTAAGGCATCTTTGGAAATGTTTTTTTAAACAACAGATGCAATCAAATCCTACAGCATTTAAAATGGAATATGGATGGATTGTCTAATTTGATAGAAGTGGTGTAAATACAACTGATCATAGAAAGAAGTGCAGGATATGATGAAGCTTACCTTGTTTTTGCAAATTCAAAATATATTCCATTTCTGAAAAAGAACAAAAACATCAGTTATAAAAATCAATCAAGAAATGTCAGTATACTGGTCTGGATCGGAAAAGTATAGAAGTGAAAAGGACATTTAAAAACATTTAGGGGTGCTGTTTAACTTTGTAGAAAGGTTACTGAGATTTTTAGAAAGGTGAGAGGGTTTTCATAGAATCAAGAGTTTAGGAACAGGGGTAATTTGGAGAATACTGGGGTAATTTCTATTTTTCAAGGAGTTGGGAGTCATTTTGATGACTGCTGAATGGCGGGTAGGTTTATCAACTGGGGAAACACTACCAGTAGAAACCCTGGATGTACAGTAATACCAAAATTGTATTGATATCAGTTCACACTTTGAAAAATCATTTAGATTTGTGTATGTCTAGATTTGACCAATATTTGATGACATTTATTGTCCAAATGTTTAGGTAATGCTGGTTCACAATGCTAAAACATCTGCATTAGTAAATGAAATTAGTTGATTCCAACCCAGGTGTATCTGGTCCCAATTAATTTAATAAATGTATGTAACGGCCAAAATGCACATTAAAATATTGTACACTTGCATCCGTCCAGAACTCCATCGGTGTACCACTACAGACTGTTATAGTACCACTAGAGATTGCAATAAACTGACAAACTAAGCTGCAAACATTTCCATTGCAGGAAAGTTTGTTTACAAAGGAAAACAATGGTATTACATTTGCCTAAACAAACCCTTCATTTGAAGAACTTGACAATTATTTAAGATGTTAAAAAGGGTTTAAAATGCACATTAATTTATGATACAAATAAACAATCAAAAAAGTTTCCCAAATCAAAGTGATGGTAGTCACCTTTAGTGTGATATACTACAGCAGCTTTCAGATCAAATAACCCCCAGCTGGACCTCCTGTTGAAGCCCTTAGTGTGGCCCTGCTCTCTGGCTGAAGACACCTTGGGAGCAGCTGTAGAGGCGCGTGTCAGCTCAGCACCAATGTCCTTAGAAGAAGAGCAAAACACTATTGCACCAGGAATCCCCGCCTCATCCTTTTGAGAGTCTAGTCCGAGGCTGGCGGCTTGAGGAGAGCCTTCCGGAGCAGGCCTGCTGGCCGCAGGCAGAACAAGGCTTACACCTTTGCTCAGGGTCTGACCACTAGTCCGTTTGTCCAGCTCGTAAGCCTTGGGGAAAGGCGGTTGATCCAGTCTCTGTGAGGTACTGGAGGTCTGCAAAGCCACATTGGCGGGGCAACCTCCTTGAAAGATCACCTCCACAGGTTTGTCCTTCGCAGTGGAGCAGCACACCAGGCCCTCGGGTCCGGCACTGGGCTCGTTGATGAAAGATAAACCCCACTGGTTCTTAAAAATGGCCCCCAGAGACTGATTTGTCGAAGTGGCAGGGGGGTCAGCCTGGCGGCCGCTGGGGAGGGCCAGTTGCATACTGGATTGAGAGAGGGGATAAACAAACAAATTAGGCTTTCTGGGCTCAGCCATGGAAGGGGTCGTGGTAGTGGTAGTGCTGCCGCTGCCAGAGGGGGATGCTACATTATCAGCACCAACAGCGGAGGAGGACAGAACAGGGGCTGAACTGGCCACAGAGCTAAAGTGGGTACCGGGCAGGGGGCAGCCATTGCCTTCCCCCACTAGAGGGCCGTTGGTAAAGCTAGGCGAAGTGATCGTCTTCACCGCAGACATGGGGACCTGCGAGGGTCTCCCAGGCACCTGGGGAGTGGGAGAGAGAGCCTCTCCACCAGCTTGGGCTGTCTTATTGAGGTTTTCCTTCACTTTGCTTGCATAACTGATCTTAGGCACTATTTTAGCGCTACTATTGTCCACAGGAAAGACAGGCGGAGGCTTGAACAAAGTCCATGAATCGTCTTTGGCGGATGCAGCCACCTTCACTTTGCTGGACTTGTCCTCAAATTTTTTACCTGATGCTTTGCCATCTGAGTTTTTACGTTGAACTTCAGACGCTGGTGGGGTAGCAGTGGCAGATGTGGTCATCTCTCTGGTTTTCACTGCAGCACCAGGATGGCTGTCTGCCTTTAAAGCAGCTCGGTCAAGATCCACCCGTGGCCCTGATGTTTTATCAGCTGGATCTTGAGCAGCGGGACCTGGATCTTGCTTGCCGGCCTGCTGCATGGCCTTCCCCTGGGCAGAAGCACTCACATTGTCCACAGCCTTGCCGTTGCGCTGGGCCCGACGCTTTTTTGGCGTGGTGTAACCGCTTTCTGACCCGCTACCATCATCAGTACCAGGCTTACCGGGATAACCATTGGTTAGCGGACCACAGTTGAGTGTCACCATGCCATTCAAAGACGCCAAGGCTTCCTTTTTGCCCTCATGTGTGATTAACTCTGAGGGCTTGTCATTTTTGTAGTCCATGCTGTTTCTACTAGTGTTATTGCCTTTCCCTTCCTCCCTCAGGGCAGTGTTCAAGGCCTGTCTAGTAGGCTTCCTTTTCAAGTTGGTTTCTACTAGGACTTTGTCACCATTGTGGCTCACAGAGTGCAGATAGTTGTCTGAGTTAAGGGATGTGGGAGTCTCATTTCCCTTAACTATAGATCCATTTATTTTTCCATTTTCTGCCAGTAAAAAAGAGAAGACAACAGGCAATTAAAACAAACAGAGTCAAATGATTAAAAGAAAGACCAAGCAGTGTCAGCACATATCTAACCACGGAGCAAGCCAAGTCTGGTCAATGTTTGTGAGAGGAGCCTGAATATTTGGACTAGATATGTTTGATGGCAGAGGGCCAGGGTCATCTGGATTACTGCCTTACTTCTGTACCACAAGCACAGAGAAACTACCCCGTTGTATAGGACAGTTAGACAAGGAATTTATTATCTGCTTGACAATACATTAACATACACAATAAATAATTCCAAGCTCTGATCTCTCACTTTCAACATCTGAGAGAGAACGCATAAAAATAAATGCTTCCGCTTCAGCAAGTGCCTGACATACTACTAGGAATTTGTGTACAAACTTTCTCAGTAGACTACACCGATGGAAATTCCTACAACCTACATCATTAGAGATCACGTCACCCAACTGAGGACTGCTAATAACGTAAATCTAAGTCACACCAGACCAATTCCCTAGAACTTGGTAAGGGTTGTATGCAGTTATGGTCAACAACAAACCAGAAGGGACAGCGGCTGACTAACAGACCAACTGTCATAAACCAACACAAGACTCTTCCCTACTTGTGTCATTTGAAACTGAAAACACGGAGGCCGAAGAGCTCCTGTGAGTCTCCTCTCGCTGCCCATGATATCCTAACTTCACCCTATTTTTAAACTGGAGGTATGACGTGTCATCATGGAGCTCAGTCATATTTGGGTTGTTCTCTGACCGGTGCCTTACCATCACAAGCAACAGCATTAGGATACACATATAAACGTGAATGAATACTTTACCAAATATCAACACTGTTGCGGTCTCCTCAATGACAAATATATAAACTGAGTGCTGGTAAAACCCCTTGGATGCTAGCTAAATTTCTAAACATGTATGACCTGTATACAATTGAAACACAATTTAAAATCAGTTTAAAACAATTACACCAGTGCTGATGACACACTTATTTCATATGAGGCTTACATTAAGTCTCATTTTGGGGTTTTGTTTGGGGAATGTCATTTATACCAAGCTGACACGTATAAATGACATTCATTAACAATAAATACATTTAGTTGCATTAAAAGTGCAGTTCAGCTTTTTTTTTTTAAGTACAGTTTGTCATCCTTGGCAATGGCTCAACTTCACCATCAGTGTCAAAACGAGCCAACTTCGCTATTAGCTAACCTAGCCGTGGACACATTACTATGAATAACAGCTGCTGTTAAAGGCGTAATATGGCTTTTTATTGCAAAAACGTATTGTTGTGGAAAGACTGGACCCTTCTCTTGTAAATAAGTGTAAAAACGAGCTAAAAAGACTTAAAAGACCTCGTCAACATGTTGAACATTCCTATCAGGCCCACTCACATGACTGCTAGCTCCAGGCCCAGGTAATTTAGCATGCTAACGCTGTCTAGAATTGCTCTAAATGTCCTCCAGTTTCTCTAAATTGCGGTGTCTTGTAAATGTAGACATTATTTCCACTGTTATCATTTTTAGAAAAAGGTTACAAAGCAGTTTTAAATAATCTTTTTGGAACATTTTAACGTTCAAGAGTTAGCTTACAGTGAAGCTAGCCGGAGCCGGGGTTTTTTGGGTTGCTGTGGAAACGAAGCTCTCAAAATGTCCCTCTCTCCCTCTGACAGGAATTAACACCACCGTGTAGAGCACCTCTGGAACACGAACGATGTGCAGAAGTAGATTTAATGCTGCTGAGAAAGAGATCTCTGTGTTTGGGGCTGAAGCCGGCGTACAAGGTCAATGTCCACACTTTAGCCTGCTAGCAGGCTAACAACACATCCACCTCCTCTTTTAACTTTCTAAAATGTCGACGACAGCCATCGATTAAAGTCCAAATCACGAGTGATCGGCAGGGCACGGAACGACAGGTGCTCACAGTCTCCAACCGAGGTGGTTCTGAGTCGATACTTGGAGTTTAATAAGAGTTAGGAAAGAGGTAGCCAGGGTAGGTTAGCATTAGCATCGACCCCCAACCTGTTTTCTCCGTCTGCGTTTCCTCGTCCTGGAGCTGACAGCAGCTCGGATCATCGTTCACGGGTGATTTCGACGGATCCGACCCATTCTCCGCGCCGAGACTCAAATATATCGCCACAGTCGCCCCCACGGAGGGCCGTTCCTCCATTTAAGAGCAGAGGAGGGGGTGAGTGACCGTGCCCGGCCGGGAGGGGGGAGGAGGTGCAGCGGCGGGGGACACACTGACGAGGAGCCCAATCCAGCACTGCCGGGGCGGGTCTGAGATAGGAAAAAAAAAGACAGAAAAAATGCTTGCAAATGCACATTCAGATGTGTGCAATCTCTGCTCTGATTTTATTGTGGAAAATGGGGGAATTTCATAGAGAACTGTTCCGCATGGTCAAGACCTGTTTAAGGACTAATAATGTACGGTAGTTAAAAGCCATTCATAGTGAAAACACAGAACAATATTTCATAGAGAATGGTTCTGGGTGGCCAAGACCAATCATGTAGTCAAAGGACATTTATTCAAATAGGTGCAATCTCGGCCCAGATTTGTATAGAGAAAAAGGGGGAATTTTATAGAGACAGTTCTGGATGGTCAAGACATGTTTGAGAACGGATTATGCAGTCAAATGCCAGTTTCTCTTGGGTTACTGGGTTACTCTTGCAGATGAACAAAAAAATTGGTGATTCATTTTAAGCCAGTAGTGAGGGATGCCCAATAAGAATGCCCCTAAGTTCCCCTCCTAATGGATATCATGCTTTGAGGAACCCCCAGCAAGATCACTCCGATCAACTAATTCACCCACTGGGTGAATAGTGCAACATTTCCAAGAGTATTGCTCAAGTCTGTTCCCTAATTTACTGTTACTAGATTAGCCAGATGTATTTATGGGGAAGCATAATCCTCTCATTCAAACAATTTGATTCTGGAGAAAACAAGTGAGGACAGGAGTGAGTCAGTTCTGATGAGGCCACATATGTAATCAGCACAGCAGAAGGAGTGATTAAGACTGAGGCCCATAAACAAGGCCGAAACTGGCATGCATCAAGCTGAAGTGGTTGGTGTGTAGTTCTGTGTCATAATCGGTTCTGTTCCAGCAGAGGATCCATATTTCTACTGTACTAATGATCATGTTTTGCACCATTACATACGCTATGTGGACAAAAGTATCGAAATGCCTGACTATAACACAAACAGGATCTTCCATTGATGTCCTTCCATTCAAACACCTAGACATTAATATAGAGTTGGTCACCCCAGGCAAATATAACAGCTTCCACACCTCTTGGAAAGCTTTTGACAAGATTTTGGAGGTTTTTGTGGGATATTTGTGCCCAGTCATTCTGTAGAGCATTTATGACGTTAGGTTTTAATGAGAAGACCTGGCTCACAATCTCTGTTTAAGTTCATTCCAAAGGTGTTGGACGGGGTTGAGTTCAGGGCTCTGTGTGGGCCAGTCAAATTCTTTCACACCAAACTCTTTCAGCCATGTCTTTATGGACCACTGGGGCACAGTCATGCTGGAATTAAAAAGGGCCTTCCTGTGTTCACAAAGGAAGCATGGCGTCGTTCACAATGCCTTGGTATGCTGAAGCATAAAGATTGTCCTTCACTGACAGTAAGGGGTCTAGACCAAACCCTGAAAAACAGACATGTCTCAATACTTTTGTCCATATTGTGTATTTGATTGTGTAAGTTTCAGCTGACCGCTGTTTACTTGACTACTTTATGGTCCATAGAAACCTTCAGTATTGAAAACATAAATACTTGTTCATGTTTACTTTTCTTCTGCTTGTTTTCATGCAACATGCTTTCAAATGTAACTGCTACTATTAATGTTAATCCAAGCAGGCCTATCATACTGGGGCCTATAGCATGGGGTTGCTGTAATGGGGCAGGGATCATGACGTGTGTCATCTATTTTATACCCCTTTATATGGCAACTCTTGCCATTTTTTGTGCTGATTTGGAAGATATTTTAGAGAATTCCCTGAACCACCTCTAGTTTACCAGAGGAGGGCAGCCAATACTCTCTAACAGTGGCTCAGGGCTGCCAGCAGCCACACCAACATGCTGAGACACTGAACAGATCTTTGGACTGCTCTAAAGTATTTAATCACAGTAATAATATTCATCTGACTATGTCAACCGGTATAGTTTAATGAAAGCTTTCTACACCGGCTGTTTACAGTGAGGTTTTTAAGAAAAGCCTGTGGTCACCCACTACTCTCTAAGGCTAAATAATTGATTATATAAGGCATTCAGGTGATCATTTTAAAGGAAATACGAGACATGTTTGCTAGACAGGGATACGTTCTTTATATGCCAGGAAACCATGAGGGGCCAAACACATTAGTGCAAGAAGTACTGCATTTCCTAATCTGAAGGGTGTGATCCTCCATCACTACAGCAGGGCGCCGTGGCTTAGTTGGTTAAAGCGCCTGTCTAGTAAACAGGAGATCCTGGGTTCGAATCCCAGCGGTGCCTTGGGGTGGAATAGAGTGTTTTTGTGGGCCAGTTTGTGGTCTTGTGGTTAAGGAGTTGCCCCTATGATCGGATGCATATGGGTTTGAATCCCAGGACTGCCTGTAGCACCACTGAAATACCATGGGCTGCCCACTGCTTCACCGATGGAATGGGTTAAATACAGAGAAAGAGTTTCACACTGAGTGCTGTGGTGTGTTCACATGTGACTATAAGGGCCTGCTTTACTTCAGTATTTTAATTAAGGCTAAATGCCTTAAGGTTAATGTTGGAATAATAAATTGAAATTAAATCTATTTAGGCCCTGAATTGTGATTCACCACTGAAAGTTTGCTTTTCGTCTAGTTTTAGACCAGACTAGAGCTGAAATATTTAATATGTATTTATTTGCTCACTTATTTACCCTTTTTTTTTTTAGGAATGGTAGTCATTAATAAATAGTACCAACAACTGACCTTTAAATCTGGTTAATTTTCATCAATTTACTGACCAGATGTTAAGATGATGAATGTACTTCACGTTTCTGTAAAGTCTCATTTTCCCATTTACACACATGAAGACTCGTTTTGACAGTGACAAAAACAGCTTTCTCCTGACCTTGTGACACAAGCACATTCCTTTTGACAGTAAGGGAACTTCTGAAACTATCTTTAGGATCCACTTCCAAGTCTAAAGGGCTCAGATTTCTGAGGATATCATGATGGACACTGGCTTCTGTGAACTCCTCTTGGAAGTACACAAGGACATACCTCTGGAAACACATGTAATTTTAGACATTCAAGGTAACCAGACCTTTGAGAAGAACTGTGTGTTAATTTTTTTGTTTTGTTTTGAGTCATTGCTGATTGTTGCTCTTTTAGTATAATGTCCCATTTCTCTTGCTTTACGTGGGAACGGCATTATGAACTCCTGAACTAGACTGGTCTGCACACACAGTCAGTCTGATTATAGTGTTTGTTTCAATGGAATGTGAACTGAAAGTGTAGTCAGATGATTTCAGGATGCTGTAATGCGTTTTTCCCCTTTAATTTACATTTTTACTTATTTTTACCCTTATTTTGGGATGATACAGATTTTTACAGATACCATTTAGAGGACTTCTCAGGTGCATCCTCAGGTAAATGACATATTTACTTGCACACACAGACACAGTGGGGGTCTGCAGTAGCTAATGGCCTGTTGCGACCAGACCCCTTAACACTTTTTCTGGATCCTTTATACCAAGGTCTCAGTCAGTCTCTTTGAGCATTATTGGCAAATATTGTTTTACACACATGGTGATGATAACTCAGTTATACATTTAAACTCTTAGCCAGTATCTTCTTCTCACGATGCATCTTATTCATGGTGCTATTTTAAACAGATTTCTCTCTAGAGACTTCATTTGACCAGAGGAGGATGGGTTCACCTGAAAGTTCACCTAGGGAGTTTTTCCTCACCTCTGTCGCCCTTGGCTTGCTCACTAAATGAGAATGAGAAATTCTTTCTCTGCATTAAACCCATTCACCAAGTGAGGAAGTGGGCAGCCAGCGAGGCAGCGCCCGGGGAGCAGTGTGTGGGAATGGTAATTTGCTTAAGGGTACCTCTATGATGCCACTGACAGTCCTGGGATTTGAACCCACAACCTTCTGATCACAGGGGCAACTCCCTAACCCCCAGAACACCAGTTGCATTTACATGCACATACACTATAGTTATCGAATTCAGGTGCCCCCTTACTTCCAGTAAAGGACAATCTTAATACTTCAGCAGACCAAGACATGTTGGACAATGCCATGCTTCCAACTTTGTGGACACAGTTTGGGGAAGAACCTTTTCTATTCCAACAGACCTGACCTGAACCACATCCAGCACCGTTGAGATGAACTAGAATGGAAACTCGTCCAGCATCAGTGCCTGACCTCATTAATGAATGGGCACAAATTCCCATGGAAACTTCAAAATATTGCGAAGTGTGAAGGCTGTTATATGTGCAGCAGGGGGACCAACTTCATATAAAAGTCTTTGTATTTGAATTGATTTTATGGATAATATTTGTGTCCATATAGTGTACACTGATCTGCCATTAGACTGGATCAGAGCATCTCCAAAACAGCATGTAGGCGGGTCCTGGTCTGCTGTGAAAAAAAGTACCTACCAAAATGGTCCACAGGAGAATGCCCAAAAAGCACCCAAGGCTCACTGAAGCACAGACCAGATGCTCTGGACACTGGTCTGTGGTTAAATATTGGGTCCTGACATCCATTAGTATGTTGCTTCGACAGGAGGCGGACCTACACAAGTTAAAGTGTACTTTGTTGTCATCTCAACCATTTAAGTATACAGAGAGATGAAATGGCATAGCTCAGGGTCCACAGTGTACACTTACAAATAACAAAACACAAATAAAAGCAACAAGGCAAAGTGTTAGTAAATTAAAATGGGGCCTGCGTTTCAGTATACATCTGAGTATCAGCATGTTTACACAAGCATATGATCAGTAATATGATAAACTTTAAACAGTATAAATAGTAGAAGTTACTGTAACAATAAGGATTCTTTATTTTGCAACTACGACAAAGTGCAGTGTGCGCACAGAGCTCCCGAGACCATTGTGTTAAATTAGGCAGGTGGTATATGAATCATTATATAGATGGCCCATTCTGGGTTTTTTTTGCACTAAACCACATTAGATCCATGTTATGTCTGTGAGTCTACGCACCAAGGTTATGCATCATGTGAGTAGTGTTTAGATTTCCTTTGTGAGAAAAAGCTCCTTTTTGCTTTTTTGCTACGTAGTCAAACCCAAGGTGCAGCATATGTAAGAATGCTGGTTTTACTCATCACACAGTGCACAAGATGCCCATTGTACTGAAAACCTCATATTGTATTGGAGTCCATGCATCTGTTGCATGACCTTTTTCATGTGACAGGCATATTAATGACTATATTCTGCTGTCTCTGTATATACTGAGCAAATAATGGAGAATTATGTGCAATTATCCATTCCTAAAAACAGTGATACTCTTCATGGACAAAAGTATTGGGACACAACTCTTTATTATTGAATTCAGGTGGCCCCTTACTTCCAGAGAAGGGCTTTAACTTAATGCTTCAGCATCCCAAGACATTTTGGACAATGCCATGCTTCCAACTGAACACAGTACAGTATTAAGAAGGCCCTTTCTATTCTATTCATGAAACCTGGCCAGCAGAATTCTCTACAGAATGAATCGGCACAAACATCCACAGAAACACTCAAAAATCTTGTGGAAAGCCTTCCAAGAAGAGTGGAAGCTGTTATAGCTGAAAAGGGGGACTAACTCCACATTACCGTATTTTTTAGTGAAAGTGACCATTTGTCATACGTGAACACACCACTGCACACAGTGTGAACAGCACGAAATTCTTCCTCTGC